>CAUYUJ010016374.1:238615-281628 GCA_963575745.1 Prorocentrum cordatum | reverse complement strand
GTCTCAAGGCCTCTCGGTCTCAGCTCCGCCCACCCTCGTGGGGTTGTTCGGGAGTGTGCGGTGATTGGGATTTCGCTGAGATGGAACGGAATGGTCACTTTGTTGTCGGCCTGCCGTGTGACGACGGCTCTGTTTTGCATATCTGCACGCGGTGTGCTTGCCATGTTGGTCACGGGTCTCTCAAGAAGTCCAACCTCAGCGGTAGGTGTGACCAGAAGATGACAACTCAGAAGAGATGTCTGTGGCGCCGCGTGCTAAAAGGGCTCTACCCCAGTTACAGTTCCACACTGAGGGTAGACCCTGAAGGTATTCAAGACCTCATCCTGTGAGGCTGATTTAAAATTTGTTTTAAATCATTACAGTCCAGTCTTGCTGGTGTCAGTGGTTGTTGATGTTGGAAAAAATCCTCCTCGTCCCTCCTTCCTCCTTCATCCTCCCTCCTTCCTCCTTTCTCCTCCCTCCTCCCCCCTCACCCCCTGAGGCCTGGAGGTCCAGTGGACGAGTTCTGGCTGGTGGTCGGCGGCCTCTCGGGCCTGGACTCGCTGTGCGCGCTGGCCGCGGCGAAAGTGCCGGTGGGCAGGGCCGTCGGGAGGAGGGCGAGGGCGAGGGGGGAGGCGAGTGCTGCTGGGCTTGGGGGATCTTGGCACCTTCTTTTTCTTCTTCATCATCCTCTTCTTCTTCGTCTTCTTGTTCTTGTTCTTCTTCTTCTTCTTCTTCCTCTTCTTCTTCTTCTTCCTCTTCCTCTTCTTCTTCTTCGCGGTCGTCTCGGCGAGGTTCAGAGGGTGTGCTTCGTTCGGACCTTTCGGCTTCTCACGAGGAGGAGGAGGAAGAGGAGGAGGTCCAGTGTTGACCCAAGACGCATCAACGATGTTGCAAAGACCCTCTCTCCAAGGTCCAAGCTCCCATTTCGCAGATCCCTAAGCATATATCCACTCCGGGAAGTTGTCTATTGAAATGCAACCGTTCGAGAGTTCCCAATCGTGCCAACACACTCACTTCTTGGTATTTCCATGCCGCGGATCAACGGGCTTGTTGCGTCCTGATAATTTCATTTCTTGGACTTCAACAGCACGAACCATCTTTACTGCTGCGTCCTTACCATTCTGAATCGTGCCTCATCGCACCTCCCGGGACCGACCACGCGAATCCTGGAAGCGACTGCAAACTTTGAAGATGAATTCGGTCGGCGGTAATGCGAGAGCCACATCTTGAAAATCACCCGCATTCCATCCGTGAAACTGCTGCAAACCTTTAAGACGAATGTGCTCGGAGCTAAGGCGCGAGCCGCATTTTGAAAACTGGGCCCGCCCACCATCCGCGAAGCTGTTGCACATGTCAAGCTTCAGGATCATAAATGTCGAGGAGGTCTCGGGAGAAACGCCTGGCCCGCCATACCGACACGTCTGGTGGTGCGACGGGGAAGAGTTAATTATGCGGAAATGAGATGGAGGAGGAGGAAGAGGAGGAGGAGGAGGAGGAGGAGGATGAGGAGAAGGAGGAGGAGGAGGAGGAAGAGGATGAGAATGAGGATGACGATGATGATGATGATGATGATGACGATGATGATGATGATGATGATGATGATGATGATGATGATGATGATGATGATGCTGATTATGATTATGATGATGGTGATGGTGATGGTGATGGTGATGATGATGATGATGAGGAGGAGGAGGAGGACGAGAATGAGGATGATGATGATAATGATGAGGAGGAGAAGCAGGAAGAGGAGGAGAAGGAGGGAGAGGAGGCTGAAGGGGAGTAGCCCCACCAATGGAAGGGGGAGGACGGGCAGCATCTGAGGAGAAGCAGAACAATGAGGGGAGGAGGAGGAGGATGAAGAGGAGGATTGTATTCAATTTTCTCTCGGGCTTCTCCACTTTTCAGTGCCTCTATGCACCTCCTGCTCCGCTTAGTTTGCATTTGCTGCTGCAGAGAAGCGAACGCTACAAGCATAGTACTTAAAGTCCGCTTAAGGTAAAAAAAGAGGAAGAGAAGGAGGAGGATGAAATGTTGGATTTTGGTTGCCGTTGCTTCCCCCCCTCCCCCCTTTTGGCTGCTCGCACGGGTATCCTGCGCAGCTGTTGGCGCCTCATTTGTTGTATGTGTTCTTTGTCCCTGTGCTTTCCGCAGCAGTTCGCCACCTAATCTGTGGCCTCTGAGCCAAAGTCGGATTCTTTGCGCGCGACATTTTTCCCAGATTCGAATCTTGAAGCTCTGTATCAACATTTCTTTTTCATATCGTCTTTTACTTCCGTGGCCTTCCGCCGACCTCGCGCAGCTACGTTCGGACTTGCATGTCCGCCAGCTTCCGCCAACCTTCCGCCAACCTTACGCGACGTCAAAGACCCAGCTGTAAACGCTACCGCCGCCTTCCGCTGTGCTTCCGCGCCCTTTCGCCTCGCGCATTACTGGCACGTGTGGCATTGAAAGCAATCTATTGTGTGCTTCTCTCTCTGTCGTCCTTTGTGTACAATGTGGGCGCACAGGCGTCAATCGAGCATCTGCGGAAAGCTGAAACGACGTGCCTACTGCATCGCGGCGTCGATGCGGCCCTGAATGGAATCGTGGAGCTGCAAAACATGAACAAATATCAAAACAGGGAGAGTTCCGCATCCGTAGCCATTTTGGCTCAAGCCCCTTTTGGCTCGCGAGAGCGGGGGCCCGCGCGCGCCCGCTGCGTCTCAGACTTTTTGACGGCCCCCTCGCGCCGACCATGCCGCAGAGCCCGCCGCCGGCCGCGCCCGCGTGCTCGCGGCCCACGCGCCGCCTCCCGGCCTGCGTCGCGCCTGCGCTCCTCGCCCTCGCCGCCCTCGCCGCCCTCCTGGCGTGCGCCGCTCGCGGCGGGGCCAGCGGGCCCCCCGCCGAGCCCGCGGGGGGCCAGGAGTTCCTCGTGGCCAGGAAGAGGTCCTGGTCGGGCGTGGCGATGGACTCGGTCGGGGTGTTCTCTGGCCTCAGGATCCTGCAGGATTTCCAGAGGGCGGCCTTTTGGGAGCGCCAGTGCCCGATCCACGTCCTCGCACACGGCACGGACAGCGACGTCGAGGTCTATTCGGCGGCATACAACGAGTGCACCGGGGTGTCTGACGTCGTGTATTACAAGGTATTTGCCGGCCGCTTCGTGAAAGGTGGCGGGCGCGGTGGTGGTTGGTCGAACGACGAAGAGTTGGTTAATCTCATGTCCGACTTGGGCAAGAAGCCCAACGAGTACGCGACCGTTGTAGACTACCAGGGCTGCGGTCTCTTCGGCCTGGACCGTGGTCACCAGGCGCCGGTCGCCAGCTTCAACTCCGACGAGGAGGCGGCCAGCATGACGAACACGCCAACCAACCTCTCCCCGCAGAACGGCTACCTCAACCAGCAGACGTGGAAGTTCTTGGAGATGGAGATGCGGTCGAAATCCGAAGACGCCGACGATGATGACGTTGAGGAGCCGACTAGCTTCGAGCTGATCACCGGTCCCCTGTACGAGTTGCCAGATGCATTCTTCACGAACGAGCGTGGGGCGGAGTTGTGGGAGGAATTGTTGTGGAGCGGCGGCGACGTGAACCTTAATGGCCAGCCTTGGTGCGACTTAGACGAGGAGGACGATGGTTTTCGTTCGACGCCACTGCCGAAAGCTGGCGGCAAGGCGCGTGAGGAGAAAGTCACGTGTCACACAGGCCGGACGAAGATGGACAAACCGTCTGACAATCCCAACAAGCTCAGTATCCATTATCAGCGGAAAAAGAAGATGTTCCCGCTGCGCATCCCACTTGGCTACTACAAGCTTGCCGTCCTCAGTGACGAAAGCTCGTATGGCCGCCACATGTGCCCGTACGTCATGGATCAGACAGGGCAGTGCATGTTGGTGAGCTTGGACGTGTTGCTCAAATTGGCCCACCTCGATTTGGACGATTCGGATCTCGCGAGCCTGGGCGGGTTGGAAATCCAGCCCGAGAAGTCTAACAAAATGTACTCCGCTAAGGTGGACCCCAAGTTCTGCTTCCGCGAGGGCGGCACGATCGACAAGAGGAAGCTCTGCGGCGACGCCAGCCACCTGAACAACATCCGGGTGCCGACGATGGACAGCTATTGGCAGGAACGCGAGGCGGCGGCGTAGCGACGCGGTTGCAGCATCGCTCAGGAGGAGGAAACGTTTCGCAACCCTGCGTGATGCAAGCAGTCACGGCTCGTTCACCAGCCAAAATTTTGAAGTTTCAGTTTTTGACATTGTTGTAGGCTGTAGGCACTTCCCAGTTTGTCAAAACATGTTGCCGTCGCACAGCGGTGCAATTGAATGAGTGATTTCCCTAGACACGGCGATTCGCGACAAATGCGAAGCCGTCTCATGTGGATGATCGTGCTGGCGCATGTTGCCAGATATCCAGGTCGCTACCTTCGCAGTTTTTGTTTGGATCTGCAGACACGTCGATTCCCAAACATGCTTACAGGAGGAAGATATTCATGTCTTTCTTGCAGAATTGCTGCTTATCGATTCCTTGACGCATGGATTGGGATCGCTCTCACTTCGCGGCACAGTCTGGGGCACGAGGGTCCTCATTCTGCAAGCGTTTTTCCAAGTGGCTGCGTCGCAGGTCATGCGCATAAGCTCCTACCTCTGCCTCTTCTGCCTCCGTCCTTCCCTAGCTTCTCCCTGCTGCAGCTGCAGTCGACCAGAGACTAGTTTTCAGGCTGATGGCCTGACAGGAGCACCAGCACAAGTCAAAAAAAAACAGGGAGAGTTCCGCAGGAATTTGCATGCTGGCTTCCGTCGACCTTCGTCGACGCTTGCCCGCCCCTTCCGGCGGGAATGGCACATTTACATCTTGCTCGCTTGCGAATGCCATCGTTGCCTTGCTACAGCGAATCCAAGCAACACCCCTTTTGCGCACCCTCTGCTGATTCTCGAGATCATGACGCGCCTGCCTGGGCGCGCAAGCCTGGCATGCACCAAAGCCGCGCTCACGGACAGCCACCTGCGCACTCCTCTGGCGTCGAGGGGTGCAGTGCCTGCCGTGCCCTGCGCACTGGAGCCGCACAGAGACCATGCTCAGAACCACCTCCTGCGCGCCCCCGCTTGCGACGAGGCAGCACGCTTACCGTGCCCTGCGGCCCCAGAGCGTGTGGCGGCTCAGGGGCCGCCGCCTGCGCACCCCTCTGGCGCCACAGCAGGTACCGCGCCAGCCGCCTCCCCCGTGCAGACCTGGAGTGCCGCAGCACCGCGCCCAGACCCTCTGGCGACGAACGCTGCACGCCTCCCGTGCCCTCCTGCGAGCCCGGGCTGTGAAGAAAAAGACTTCCTTCGCTCGTGGGAACCAGCTCCGGCCGGCCGCCCCGGCCTCTCCTGCCGACGCTCCTCGCGCGGTGCGTGCCTCCCGCCTCTGTCGTAGTGGCACTTTCTTTGGAAACGAAAAGGAGCGCGCGCCGAAATTCATTCCAAACGAAATTGAGCTTTTCTTGATGGTTTCGGTGT
Source organism: Prorocentrum cordatum (assembly GCA_963575745.1). Taxonomy (NCBI): domain Eukaryota; class Dinophyceae; order Prorocentrales; family Prorocentraceae; genus Prorocentrum; species Prorocentrum cordatum. The sequence continues at coordinate 276,170 of CAUYUJ010016374.1, read as the reverse complement.
GCAGGCGCGCCCAGACGCGCGGTGGTTTCCATGCGCATCGTAGAGCGTGCTGATGCATAGCGCGAGGAATTCGCCCTGCGCGTTGCGAGGGGGAATTCGCTCTGCACGTTGCGTGCCAATCACGCGTGGCTTGAGCTACTTCGCAGATGCTTTCTAGCGAGGTCCTTCGAGGGCCCTCTCAGGGCCCGCCGGGGCCTCCGAGTGCCCAGAGCTCCCAGCAGCCATGGTCGACAGTTGGCAACAGCAACGCCGCCGAAAGGGCCGCCGAAAGAGCCGTCGAAAGGGCCGCCGAAATTGCCGCCGAAAGGGCTGCCGAAAGAGCCGTCGACAGGGCCGCCGAAATTGCCGCCGAAATTGCCGCCGAAATTGCCGCCGAAATCGCCGCCGAGATTGCTGCCAAACCCGCCGCCGAAATTTGCGCCGAAATTCCGGACTGTGCCGCCGAAGAGAGGCCGAAATTGACCTTGGATGTGACTCGATGCCTGTGTCCGCGGCGTCATCGAGCTTGATAAATATAGTGATTTCGCTTGGGACAGGGCAATGACAATTTCGGCGGCTGAATTTCGGCGGCGATTTTGGCGGCTGATTTCGGCGGCGATTTTGGCGGAGCTCCCAAAAATTTCGGCGGCGATTTCGGCGGCGATTTCGGCGGCAATTTTCGGCGGCAAGTTCGGCGGCAATTTCGGCGGCAATTTCGGCGGCGATTTCGGCGGCGATTTCGGCGACGATCTCTGCGGCCCCTTCGGCGGCCCTCCTGGCGGCCCTTTCAAGGACCATGTCGGCGGTTTTGCTTTTGACAGCTGTCGACGAATGCTGCTGGGAGCACGCAGCGCTTGGCTGTGGCAAAGAGTCGATGTGCGGCGGCGCAGGCTGACGTGCCCTCAGCGAGATGATGAATGTAACACTTGTTCTCTTGTTGTCTTGGTGGTGGTGATTACGACGGCCGCGGCGATGTTTGGTTCAAAATGGATGCTCGCTGGGGGGCGTTGCAGGCGGGCCTGCGCGCCCAGCGTTGCATACTTTCGAAAAAACATCAAACAATACCGCGCAACTCTTTTGGAATTCGGCGGCTATTTCGGGGGTCGTGGTGGCTCCTCTGCCGCCTTCGGAAGGCGGCAGAGGCTCTGCCGCCTTCGTCCTTCTGCCGCGGCCGCCCTCTGCCATCTGCCTCCTGCCGCAGGCCGACTTCCGAGTCCAGAACTGAGGCGCCCCGGCGCGCCCGCCGCTCCCTGCACGGGGCGCCCTCTGGGCGACATCGGCGCCGCTCCGCTCCGCTCCGCTCCGCTCTCCCTCTCGTGCCGCTGGACAGTTCGTATAGTCCGTGCCCCGGGACTGCTGGAGCGCGCGCGTGCGCATTGCCTCTGCCGAGCGGCGGCGAAAAATTGTATGTAACTTTGGAGGGCTCAAGGTTCGCTAGGCATTGGTTCCCCCCCCGCACGACGACGAAAACCCTTGCAAAACCCTCCCGAAATCCTGCGAAGAGCCTCCCGGAGCCCTTCCGGAAGGTTTTTGTCGAAGGGTTTCGGCCGTTTTGAAAGGAGACTTGTCCCTAGCGAACCCTGGACTTTTCAATTTAACCCACCCTGCCGCACGCGCACCCAAGAGCCTTGCACCGCTTCAGCCGTCGGGTTCCGCGCCCTTGCCGGAAAGAGCAGCGCCCCGCTGCAATCGAGAAAACCAGAATGCATCTCGCAAGTTCTGCGTCTCGGGCGGCCGCGGCCGCCCGAGCCGTGGACAAAGAAACGGTTGTACAATGAAGCAGAAACATGGCATCAACAAGGCCACGGGATCAACACCACATCAGCAACGCAACGCACACGGGGTCGTCTTCGCCGACGTCGGCGCGTAAATGGGAACTGAATTTTTGATCTTGATACCCCGTGATTAGTGTAAGTTCGAGTCTCCGCTCAGACCGCCTGGAGCCGTTTGAGCGCTTGCAGCACGCTGCGCAAATTGAGTTCTAGGCTTGCTCTAGCCACAGGTTCGATAGCGAATGCAAAGTCGTCGACGCTGAAATCTCTCAGAGATGTTGTGCTCCACATTGTCCCAACACTGACGCCGCACCTGTCACGCTGTTCAGTAGACCAGCAGCCTTGACGTGGACGTCGAGAAAATTGGCGCGTAAACTGCCCGCGTAAGGTTGCGCGACAGCGCCCTCGTGTCCAAGGTAGTGTGCCGCGGTGGCGGCCCGCGCAAGCTGCAGCGTAAGGCCGCCGTGGCATCTCGCGTAATATACCTTTTTGATCGTCGCTCGAATGGGAAGCAGGGAAAACGGGAACAACATTGAACACGGGAACGAGAGAGGACAACATATGTAATCAACAGAGACACAAGGACAGCAAGGCCACAGAAGGAGGAGAACACGGGATCCGCGGAGGACACGGGAACGAAACCAGCAGATTCACAAACGTAACAGGGCACGGGAACAGTATATGACGAACACATGTCACAAGAAACGATAACACGAGAGAGCATTGGAATAGCAAGTGATACGGGTCAGCGAAAAATGTAGACACGGAAACAGAAGGTCAAGGGAGGATGAACGGACGAAAGGGCAACAACAGGAGCGGGAACAGCGGAGCACACGGGAAGAGAGCAAGGGAGCGAGAGCACTGGAGGAAACACGGGAGAGAAGGGCCACGGGGAAAGCAGGGGACGATACAACAACATCGCATGAACGACCCGTACAAGAAACGGATGCAGCACATGTAAGAAGGGACATCTGCAGACACGGGACCGATAACAGCAAGGACACAAGATAGTTGCTGGAGGAGCACAGGACGACCGAGCAATATGAAACGACGGAACAGTTGAAGAAACGGAGACGGCAAGTAGCATCGGACATGCGGATGACAGGGGGAAAAAAACGGGAACAGCAGGGCCACGGGAAGATCGAAAGACGGAGCAATATATGCAACGGGAGCAGTACATAACGCGGGAAGAGCAGAGAACGTGTCACCAGCAAGGTCATGTCAACAGTACAGAGGATGAACAAACAACAGAGGAAACGGAAATGATATCATCGACAACATGGAATCTGGGAACAACCGATGACACGGAACCACCGGACATCTAGGCGCCAGCATCACACCAAGGGCAGGACATTAAAAACACATGTGAAATCGGAACCGCACCCCATCTCCAAAAAGGGGGGCAACAACCAATATGCCACGCAATGTGCCAATTCCAAGTTCCCACGACATCAGTATCTAATCCATATTGCATTTGATGGCGCGGATTTCGTTTCCAAGGATGGAAGCTGCATGTTGGCAAACTGAAGGGTTGCATTGTTTAGTTTTTTTTGTTGGGTTTTGTTAAACGAAACGATCTGACATCGGCCAACACAGCGATGAGACCTTGCTTCCTTGCTTTCCTACACAGGCCAGCGGGCATGCATTATCCCAATGGTCGGCGTTGTTCCAAATACATGTGGCATTCGTTAACTGAAGTGTCTGTCACTGATTTTAAGGTAACGTGGTACTGATTCACGGAAGGTTGTGGCAACGTTTGTTTCAATGATTTGGAATTATTCGAAGGACCATGTGGCCCAGTGTAAGTGAACAGTTCTTCTCGCGTAGCCAATATCAGAACAAACAAGTGTTCGCTTAAATGGCTTCGCATTGTCGGGCTCAGATAGCTGACGTTGTCTAACTAGCTAATCGGACGCAGTGTTATCACATACTTGGTTGTTGGTTGACCATCACGTTTTGTAATTAGCCTGATGTGGTTTAATGAAGTACCAGGCATTGCTTACCTAAATGACTCGGCGTGATTGTGCTATGTGCTCTGGGAACGTTTTTGTAGTCGTCTTGCGTTGTTGGACGAACTGGTCTGACCTGGTCTAACTAAACTGATAGTGTGTGTTGGACTTCCTGACATTCTCAAGATAGGTCGTATTGAAAGGTTGAAAGACATGGCCGAGCACTGTTGAACCAAATGATCCGGCAATGTTTTGTTAGATGTAATGACATTGTGCATGTAATGATCGACCACCGTTGAATTTTTCGGTCGTATTCAACCAAGCAGATGGGCAGTATTGATTTTCATAACCTGGAATTTCATGGCGAAGGTGTCAACTAAATGATGTGGCGCGGTGCGCATACATTGTTTGTGATTGGTCAAGGAAACGCCCTGACACGAATTCACTATATGCCCTAGCCCCGATGAATCACACCATTTCGTACTACTCAATACATTCTTCTGGTGTTGTTCATCTCAATGATCTGGCGATGCACAATTGATTGATCTGGGTTTGCTCAAGTAGTCGATCTAGAATTCGTCGGTTTTCCCAAATAGCACTGCTTAACTAAATGGCCTAACAATTTTCGAACACATGGTCAGCACTCATTGGACGACATGATCTGGTGGTGTTTAAACGATGATCTACCTGTGTTCAAATCAACGAACGCATTCAGCAACGCCCAACAACACGATTTGAAACAGTTGAACATGATTTAGCAATTCTGAGCGAAATTGATTTCAGGGTTGACATGAACGATTCGGCATCACGCAACATAAGGATAGGGCATGGTTCAACCAAAGGATTGAACACTGGTTGCTAGTAGCTAAGTTGTGTAGCGATGTCTTCTACATAGGCTGGCACTGTCCAGCTATACTGTTTAAGTTTGCTTAGCGAGGCAATATGAGATCTTCAACTAAGCTATGCGACATGGTGTAACATTCTATTGTACCGTTTAACTGATGTGGCATTGCTTGGCGAAGTCGTTCGTATGGTTTGCTACCACGAGATGCGATTGATCAGTTAAACAACTACAGTGCTTGATTGTGTGCGAGTCAAATGATCGACTACGCCATACGGGATTGGTACATTTATCCTCTCATCTGACATTGGTAACTACATCGTCTCGCGTTGTTTTACGTCATAATTTCGCTATGTTAATTTCGATTGCCTAAAGCTTGCCGCCCCCCCTGTTTTTTTTTTTTTTTTTTTTTTTTTTTTTTTTTTAAAGCTTGGCTTTACTTGCCTCTGCACAGAAACACTTGGAGAGGGGATCCAAACCGTCATCATCCAGGAGGGAACAACATGTCACAAATACAAAACATAGGAAGCCCAATACATGTGGCCGTCGCATTAGCTCCGCGCGCACTTCTAGTAATATTTAACAGCAGGCTCAATGGTTCGAATGGTCAATGTCCCAAGCACGGTGTTTCGGCATGATGTCGGAATGTTAGGGCGCAGCAGTTACGTTGATTCGCGGTGTTGAAATCCCAGGGACGGTGTCCTGGCACGATTCAGGGCCGTCAAGACGCGACAGCAGCGGTGATTCGCGGCGTTGAAGTCACATGAATGGTGTTCTGGCACGGTTCAGGATTCTCAGAGGGTTGTCCTCCGACGGGGCATTTCCCTCAGTGAAAATGAATCCTTGCATGGGGCTATGAAGAGGGAGCTTGAAGTGAGGGTTTATGGCGATTTCGTCGATGAGTCTTGGGTTTGCGCTGGTCCTCTTCCTCCCCAGTTGCGAGCATGGGCAGTCAACGCATTCCGACGAGGCATGCTTGCCCAGCGTCTGGAAACACTTGTAAACACAGCATGTTGTTTCGGTCTCACTAAATCGGAGCGAAAATATGAAGATCTGAAATGCCGAAATATCTGAATTTTGAAAATCGTATCTTGAATCACCACAGGAAGCGCGGACCGTGGTCGGAATCTCTTTGGCGGCCTTCGGATTACTCGGATTACCGCCATCTCATTAGGAAAGGGGAGTATAAGAGGAGCAGGAGGTCATGCCATGATACGTTTCCGGATTTCCAAGGTTTTCAGGATTTCCTGTGTTTCCGAAGGTTCCGCACAAGGCGGAGCTAGATATGCTGGAAATCTTGGAACGCATTTTGAGCCAATCTTGCCATGACATTTTTCTCGCCCCAGAGTGGAAACGATGGCAAATGAGGACGAAGGAGCAAGAGGGGAATCGGAGTGGGCAATAAGAAAGGGGGAGGAGGAGGAGGAGGAGGAGGAGGAGGACGAGGAGAAGGAGGAGGAGGAGGAGGAGGAGGCGGACAATAGGAGAGGGGCATAGAAAGGATGACAAAGCAGGAAGAGAGGGGGGGGAAGAGGTGACAATGGCGACCGCCACTCCCGCGGACCTGCCGCCGGCGCTCCCGCGCCCCGTGCGGTCAGGGCACTGCGCCTGAAGGTGCCGTGGTCTCTCCGAAAACAGGGGGCTCCTCGACCATTCAAGCAGCCAAGTTCCTCGACGTTTTGTTTATGCAGTGGCTCTCGGTCCAAGCTGACGGTCCTACAGGAGAGCAGCTGATGTTCATGATGGCCCACTCTCCACCACCACTACTATAGGTAGGAGAGGGAGGAGGAGGAGGAGGAGGAGGAGGAGAAGGAGGAGGAGGAGGAGGAGGAGGAGGGAAGAGGAGGAGGAGGAGGAGGACGAGGAGGAGGAGGAGGAGGACCTCCTCATCCTCTTTTCTCCCCCGTTCTACATATGGTAGTGGTGGTGGGCAATTTGCCCTTCAGTTCAGATCCTGTCACAATTCAGCTTGTCGCTAAGATTGCTGCGGTGGGTGGCGCAGCGAGGAGAGCGCCGGCACACACCCGCGCGCAGCCTCCTGCCCTCCCAACCAACTTCCATGGAGGCCCCAACCAACCTCTCCTGTCCTCCTCCTCCTCCTCCTCCCACTCCTCCTCCTCCTCCTCCTCCTCCTCCTCGTCCTCCTCCTCCTCCTCCTCTCTCTCCCCCCCTGCGCCATCCTTCGTGCTCTTCGTGTTGCCAGAAAACCGCTCCCAGGCTTCCTGCTGAGTGCATAGGGCTAACTGTCAGCCGTCTCGTGTCCTTCTCGCTGCCAGAGCTCGACTCCCCCGCCATCCACAGCATAGTTTTTCTTACCTCCGCCGGCTTCTGCCGACCTTCCGCCAGCTTCCGCCAGAGCAAGAGATGCCACCTTTACGTATTGACTTTGGCAGAAAAGGGGGTTACTGAAATCTTCGCCACGATGCAAGTCGATGCAAGCTTTCCAACCGTCGAAAAGGAGCAAGACATGGAGGATTATGTGGAGGAGAAAGAGGATGAGGCTGAAGGAGCATGAGGATCATGATACTGCTGCTGATGATGATGATGATGATGATGATGATGGCGACGATGGTGATGATGGTGGTGATGAGGAGGGTGATGAAGATTGAAATTATGAGGACACATGCGGTGATGATGGCGATGGTGTTTGTGATGATGGTGGTAATGTTTGTGATGATGGTTGTGGTGATGATGATGATGACGATGATTCTGATGCTTATGATGATAATGATTATGATGATGCGGCGGCTGATGGTAATGCTGCTGATGATGCTGCTGATGCTGATGATGCTGATGATGCTGGTGACGACGATTATGATACTGATGATGATGATTATGATGATGCTGCTGATGTTAATGATGATACTGATGATGCTGATGATGATCATGATGTTGATGATGCTGCTGATGATGATGATGGTGATGATGATGCTGATACTGATGATGATGATGATGATGATGATGATGATGATGATGATGATGATGATGATGATGATGATGATGGTCGGATGGTGGCTATGATTAACGTGACGACGACGAGGACGGCGATGATGACAACGACGGTGATGATAATGGTGGTGGTGGTGGTGATGTTGAGTATGGTGAGGAGGAGGAAGGACGAGGATCAGGAAGAGGATGAGGATGAGGAGAAGAGAAGGAGGACGAGGAGGAGGACCAGAGTCCCCTCCTCTTCAGTTCAGACAAGTCTTCCTTTTCACTGCGCGGGCTCCCCCTTGAATGATGAGCGGCTGGTCGGTCCGCCAGTCAGACGAGGGCGCCGGTTGTAAAGGATTCTCCGTCCACTTGAAGGACGCTCAGGGTAGCCCCATTTTGAGAAGCGCACGTGCTCCATCCGTCTGAGCGTTGCAGGATGTCAAAATCGTGGACGAGTGCTCCTCAGAAGTCCCACGCGAGGGCCCTGCAAGGAAACCCAGCGATAGCCTAATATTGAAAAAAACATGCCCTCCACCCGTCTAAGCGTTGCAGGACGACAGAGTCGTGGATGTATGCTTCGCGGAAGTCTCACGCGAGAGCCCCGTTTCGAAAGAGGAGCCGCCCTCCATCTGTGTTAGCTGTTGCGCAATCTGGAACGCTGGGTCGTAGAGCCCGAGTCAGGGTGACGCGAGTGTAGATGGTGCACTTTGTATTCGAATGTGCGCGAGGCCAAGGGGGAGTCCCCGATACGGGGGGGGGGGGGCGTTCGTTAAGAATGTGCCCAGGAGGCTGCAGATCCTGGGGGATCCCGCATCTACTGAGGGCGGCGGTGACATCCCCGGTCGATCCAAGACTGGAATCCCACCGGCTTCCAGACCTTGGGCTGCTCATCTGAGGGTTCCTTGTCAGATGCACCCACCGTCTTGGAAAAGCCTCGCCACCCAGTCGCGCACCCGAGGGCAATTTGGAAGCCCGAGTATGCACGGCGCCAGGGTGAGAGCCCCTTTTCTTGAAAATCACCCGCCTTCTATCTGTTCTTTGGTTGTTTAAAGCGATGGTGTGCGGCGCCAGCAAAGCGAGAGCCCTATTGTGAAAACCGTTAGTGGTCCACGTGTCAATGCGATCTGAATTTATCTGATCCTTCAGACCTCCTGCGGCGACGAGGTTGATGAAGATGAGGATGTAGATGCTGTTGCTGCTGGTGGCGACGGCGAGCCTGGGAGCGCTTGGGGAGGTGTTGTAGCGTTTGGGAGCGCTGGGAACTTCTTGGAACGCCTGGGGCAGCTTGGTCCAACATCGGAATCGGCGAGGTGTCTCGAAACGTACCGGCTTACTATGTATTTGCAATCGGTGCATTTTTTTTGTGTTCCTTTGTTGCCCATGGGGCTCTCTGGGGCCAGGGTGTGGGTCGATGTTGAAGATCAGCAGAGGCGCGCCGAATACAGTTTTTCACACAGGATGGTGAGGGTTGGGTCGGCTGGATGTGCACCGCGCAGTTTTCTACATGCGATGATGAAGATTGAGTCGTGCGGATGTGCACCGAAACGTTTTTGCAGAGGATGGTGAGGGTTGGGTCGGGTGGATGTGCACCAATTGTTTGCATGACATGGGCAAGGTGGGATCGTATGGATGTGCGCTGAACAGTAATTGGGCTGTGAGGTTCGAGTCGTATGGATGTGAGCAGAACTCGTTCGTTGGATGTGGCTGTGAGGTTTGAGTCGTAAGATGGTGAGGATAGGGTCGGAAGGATGTGCACGGAATAATATGGGTTTTGAGTCGGATGGTGAAGGTTGGGTCGCATGGATGTGCGCGCCGCGGATGCGACAACCGCATTTTGAAAAGGAGCCAGCCTCTATCTCTATCCTTGAAAGTATGGTAAGGTTTTAATGCGGCTGTGCGCGGCGTCAGGGGGAAAACCACATTTTGCAAACAAGTGTCGGCCTTCACCCTTTAGACACTCGCAGGTTTTTAGGACGAGTAGGCGCGGCGCTGAGGCGCGATCCGCATTTTGAAAACGACCTGGGCTCCATCGTTGAAGTTGCTGCGCACCTCGAGCTTCAGGACCACAGCTGGCGAGGGCGTCTCGGGCGAGGAGCCTGGCCCAGCCTGCGGGCACGTCCTTGTGTTGCGGCAGACAGGAACGAGTTACCTATGAGGACCAGGAGTGGAGGAGGAGGAGGAGGAGGAGGAGGAGGAGGAGGAGGGGGAGGATGATGATGAGGATGAGGATGAGGAGCAGGAGCAGGAGGAGGAGGAGGAGGAGGAGGAGGAGGAGGAGGAGGAGGGGGAGGGGGAGGAGGAGGAGGAGGAGGAGGAGGAGGGGGAGGAGGAGGAGGGCGGGAATCTTTAGGAGGTGTCGGAGGTGGCGGTGGCGAAGGAGGAAAAGGATAACGAAGGCGAAGAGGAACAGGAGGATCACCGTGTGGTGGAGGGAGGACCGCCAGCGCCCGCGCCCCCGCGCCCCCCAGGTGGACAGGGTCGTCTTCTTCGACCGGGACCCGCTGCAGCTGCTCTTCGGGGAGCTCGTGATGTCCCTCGTGGACGTGTGCGAGACCCGAGAGGCATCTGCGGGGGGGGGGAGCGGAGCGCACAGAGAGACCTCTGGCGCCGTGGATTTGTGTGTGTGTGTGTTGGCGTTTTTTGGTTCCTCGGTTTCGGCCTCCATGGGCACGTTCACATTTGTGCTTGTGTCTCTCTCCTTTTTGTTCCTCTCTCTTTTTTTCTCTCTCGCTCTCTCTCTCTCTCTTCTCTCTCTTCTCTCTCTCTCTCTCTCTCTCTCTTAATTGCTATACTTAGACAAATCCACGTATGAGCACGCATCTATAGACGAATGAGAACCACAAGCGCAATCACACGCAATCGTAATACGGATGCGGATGACAATGCTATTCTAAAGGCGATTAAACATGATGGTAAGACACCTGCGTAAGTCTAAGCATTCGACGGAAGGTGCCCATGTTTCGGATCGGCGCTGGGCCCCCCTGGCGGCGCCTCCGGCGCCGCCCCTGGCGCGCTCCGCGCGACAGCGCGACAGGGAGGGATGGCAGGTTCCGATCCAAATAGTCTGCGCGGATCTTCGACGGTTTATGTGCATCCAGTTTTTCTTCTCTATTCCAAAGGGTCGTTTCTTGGAAGTCCCAAGACGGCTCGGTGACCTCATCGTTGGGTGAGTCATGGTGAGTCAGTGGGGCCTCCAGGGTCCCAAACCCGTGCGGTGAAGGACCGTGCGGTGAGGTCTGTTCTGGAATCTCGAGGCCACCGCACGGAGGGATCCCCAAGAGTTTCGGGCCCCAGGACAATCGAGCACGGATCCGAGACGGATCTTGGGGGCCACCTCGCCGGCTGTCCAGGGTCGAGGTTTTGGCGCGTTTCGGCATTTCTTCGAGCCTCCACGTGGAGTTTCTTTCAAGGGAGGAAAGACCACCCGGACCGGACAACTGGCGCTTCCTAGACGGCCCTGGGCGTTTACGAAAGAGCCCTGCCCTGTTCGATTCCTCCATTGGGCGCTTTTGCTAAACGACTTCGCGTGTCGGGGCGGTTCTTCTGGGGGTGGATTCTTTGACCTCCATTCCTGAGCCACCACATGGAGCTTCTTGGCGGCCATGGCTGCCTCCACATGGCTGCCTCCACATGGGAGCCTCCACACGGCGGCATTTCTTGGAGCCGTCTCCGCATGGAGTGTCTTGGCGGCCACGGCTGCCTCCGCCTCGCAAGCTGCCGGGGGTGGGGGGGCGAGCCCAAGCGTTATGTCGGGCGGGTCCCCCGACCGGGGAATTTTCGACGACAAGTAAAACATACCCCCACAAGGCCCCAAGAGGGTCAAAAAATACCCCAAACATAGTCCCCAGACCATTTTTGGATTATCTTTTTGGTAATTTCTCGTCGACAATCGGAGGAGGTGGAGGAGGTGGAGGAGGAGGAGGAGGAGGAGGAGGAGGAGGAGGAGGAGGAGGAGGTGGATGCCGTTCGGATGAAGAGGAGGTGGAGGAGGTGGAGGATGAAGAGGAGGTGGACGAGGAGGAGGAGGAGGAGGAGGAGGAGGAGGCATGTTTTAACATGCCATGCCAGCCCGCCCTGGACGGGCACGCAATCGACCTTGGAAACCGCAGTGGGTCTAGAAGCCCTGTTTGGGGATACTGCACTCCGGCTCTAATTTGGGTATTTTTTTATTTCTCGTCGACAATCGGAGGATGTGGAGGAGGTGGAGGAGGAGGATGCCGTTCGGTGTAAGAGGAGGTGGAGGTGGAGGAGGAGGAGGAGAGGAGGAGGAGGAGGAAGGTAGGAGAGGGGAGGAGGAGGAGGAGGAGGATGGAGGAGGTATTTTTTTTATTCTCGTCGACTAATCCCCCTGTAGGGGGCCGGGCCAGACAAACCCGAAGCGCGCAGGCCAAGCCGCCGCCGCCGCCCCCGCGGCGCCGCCGCCGTCGCCGTCCGCGCGCCGGCGGCCGCCCCCGCCCTGCCCCCGGGGGGCCGCTCGGGGCGCGGCCTGCCGGCCGGCGAGGGCATAAGCCGCCCTGCCCCTCCTCCTCTGCTGCTTGCTGCTCCTCTCCTCCTCCTCCTCCTCCTGCTCTCCTCCTTCCTCCTCCCTCTCCTTCCTCCTCCTTCCTCCTCCTCCCTCCTCCTCCTAAGCCGCCTTTGGGGCGCCGCGTAATGGGGGGGTCATAATGGGGTTCCCCCCCCCGTAGAGCTTGTTTTTTTTGTGGATTCGGGCAAGTTTACTTGCATGGTGTTCGCCTCCCCCCCCCCCCTCGCCCCTCTTCAAGCGAATACTAGCGTGCAAGTGCCTTTCGACTTGCGTGATTTCCGCGCGCCCCCCCCCCTCCGGGCTTGCTTCAGGCTCAGCCCCCCCACCCCCCCCCGGTCCATGCAAGTAAACTTGCCAGAGTCTAAGAAAAAGCAGGCTCTAAAACGACGCGAAGATCGGGACAAAATCAGATCGGGATAACTCGAACTCTCTGAGGATCGGCGGGTTTGGAGGATGCATTGGGCGCCGCGGCCGCTCCAGAGCGTTCCGGAAGGCTCTGAGAGCGCTCCGGAACGCTCTGGAGCGATTTATCCCGATCCTAGCCCTGTTTTAGGCCCCGAGCCCGCGAGGTCTTGGAGCAAGAGCTGACCCTCCCACCCTCTGCACGAACGACATGGGTACGGAAAGAGAGGGTACGATGCCCAGCGGCAGTTCCTGTTCATTTTGAACAGGACTCGCTGTCCGCGCCGCCGCGGCCTGTGTCCATTCGAGACGGGAGGCTGCCTGCCCAACAGCGGCCGCTGTTGGTTTGGGCCAACATTTGTTGTTGGGCATTGTACCCATTTTTTCCGTACCCATTTCGGGCGTCCCAAACCCCGAGCCTAGGAGAGCGAAAGTTGACCCCTCCCCCCCCCCCCGAGCCCAGGTCGTGCAGCAAAAGCTCACCCTCCCACCCCGAGCCTAGGAGAGCGAAAGTTGACCCTCCCCCCCCCGAGCCCACGAGGTCGTGCAGCAAAAGCTCACCCTCCCACCCCGAGCCTACCAGAGCGAAAGTTGACCCTCCCCCCCCGAGCCTACGAGGTCATGCAGCAAAAGCTCACCCTCCCACCCCGAGCCTGCCAGAGCGAAAGTTGACCCTCTCCCCCCCCGGGCTTATGTCAGGAGGGAAAGAAACACACAGACACAATTCATCGTCGACTCCCAGAAAAGTATGGGAAAATATGGGAAGTGGGGGGGGGGAAGACAGAAACCCAGAAACTATGGGAAAATATGGGGCATCTTCTTATCTGTGTGTCTTTATTTGTGTGTCTCAGGGCCCCTTTACTATGAGCCTACGAGGTCCTGCTGTTTCACAGCGTGGCCCCGCCGAGGCCGGAGCCCGCCCCCTCCCGGGCCCTTCTTCTCCGCCCGAGAGCCGTGGCGTGCGAGAGCCCCGGGGCCCGGCGGGGGCACCCCGAGCCCCTCCTCCCTCCTCCCCCCTCCCCTCCTCCGCTCCTCCCCTCCTCCTCCTCCTTCCTCCTCCTCCTCCTCCTCCTCCTCCTCCTCTTCTCTCCTCCTCCTCCCTCCTCCCTCCTCCCTCCTCCCTCCTCCCTCCTCCCTCCTCCCTCCTCCCTCCTCCGAGGTGAAGAGGAGGGGCCTCCCGTCGTGCGGTTCGCACGACGCGACGGTGGGGTCTTTGCAGGGATCGCTGGCTCAAGGATGGGGTCCTGAGGGAGGGGGTCCTGAGGGCAGGAGGGGGGTCCAGGGGAGGGTCTGCGTCGTCTGAGGCACCTCGCCCTTGGGACCCCCATCCCTCAGGACCCCATCTTCGAGGCACCGACGAGAGTTCAGCGCCAGGGCGCCCAGGGCCTTTGGGGTAGTTTTTTTGGTGTGTGTGTGTGTGTGTGTGTGTGTGTGTGTGTGTGTGTGTGTGTGTGTTGTTTTTTTGTTGTTGGGGGACGGGCCGGGGGCGCAGAGGCCTCGGTGCTCCTGCACCCTCCTGGCCCAGCCGGGAGCCTCTGCGCTCGCACGCCTGGCGAGGGGTGGGGCCCCGAGGACGAGAGGCCTCCGCGGGGTTCCGCCCGGGATGCCTTCCTGTCCGTCGGAGCCCCATCCCTCGGGGCCCCGTCTGTGCACCGCCGACAGAGACGTCAGCGACAGTACATTCAAGGAGCAGCGTTGGGGGGGAGAGGCCCCAGGGGGGGATGCATCGACCATTCGCCGCCGATGCTGGCCCGACAGCCCACCCCGCCCATGCGGTTTCGCCATCGGGGGCCCATCGCCGATCTATCGGCGATGTATTGACGATTCCAGGTCGATGTCCCCCCCGTATCGCTGCCCATCATAGCCTCAATAGGCTTTTCATACCCACAGTAATGGACAAACGCGTATTTCCCAACAATCCTGTGGTGTCGGGTCCTCGTTTTGAAGAGACAGCGCCCCGCGTCCTCTCCTCCTCTCCTCCTCTCCTCTCCTCCTCCCCCTCCTCCCTCCTACCATTCCTGCCTCTCTTCTCCGCGTTTGGCACACCCTCACACGGTTCGTAGCCCCATAGGGAGTTCCACCCAAGGCTCCAGTGGCAGGGTCCGCATGCGCCCGAAGCCTTCACAAGTTTCGTGGCCCTATAGGGAGCTCCACCGAAGGCCCCAGTGGCAGAGTCCGCATACGCCCGACGCCCAATTTGGCACAGCCCTCACACGTTTCGTGGCCCTATAGGGAGCTCCACCGAAGGCCCCAGTGGCAGAGTCCGCATACGCCCGACGCCCAATTTGGCACAGCCCTCACACGGTTCGTGGCCCCATAGGGAGTTCCACCGAAGGCCGCAGTGGCAGGGTCCGCATGCGCCTGGTGCCCAATTTGGCACAGCCCTCACACGGTTCGTGGCCCCATAGGGAGTTCCACCGATGGCCCCAGTGTCAGGGTTCGCATGCGCTCGACTCCCATTTTGGCGCACACCTCGCTCAGTTCGCGGCCCCACAGGGGGCTCCACTGCCAGGATCCGCATGCGTCCGACGCCCAATTTGAACACAGCCCTCACACGGTTCGTGGCCCTGTAAAGAGCCCCACCGGAGGCCTCAGTAGCAGGGTGCGCATGCGCCCGACGCCCAATTTGGCACAGCCCTCACACGGTTCGTGGCCCCGTAGAAAGCTCCACCGACGGCCCCAGTGGCATGGTCCGTATGCGCCCGACGCCCAATGTGGCACACCCCTCACACGGTTCGCGGCCCCATAGAGAGCTCTGTATAAATTGCACCCACATCGCGGTACTCACAACTGCATACGCTTGGGTCTCTCGCCAGGATAATTTCTTTTTGGCCTACTTGCGGGGTGCCGACACCCAATGGTTACACCAGCAAGTAGCTATTCCGTCGCCGCCGTCGCCGCCGTCGCGGGTGAGGAGGAGGAGGAGGAGGAGGAGGAGGAGGAGGAGGAGGAGGAGAGGAGGAGGGAAGGAGGAGGAGCATGGAGCAGGAGGCAGAGCAGGAACAAGGAGCAGGAGCAGTGACGCCCTCGGGAGAGGAGCAGTTTTTTACAAGGAGGAGCAATGACAGGAGGAGGAGGAAGTGAGGAGGCGGAGGAGGAGGAGGAGGAGGAGGAGGAGGAGGAGGAGGAGGAGGAGGAGGAGGAGGAGGAGGACAGGGCGAGTTCACTGCCGGCGAAGAGATTTGGGGGGGGGTGGTGCCCGCAGGATCCCAGACCCCCGCCGTCGTGATTTGTTTCGCGACGGCGACTCGACCTCCAGCGGTCTGGGCCTCCACTCCCCCGGACCGGCTCCTCCTTCCGAGCCGCTCTCCGACGGTCCCGCGGGCGGGGGAGGGCCCCCCGAGCGGGCGAGCGAGCGACCGCCGTGATCTCTGAGCCACGGCGCGAGGAGGCCCGGGGCCAGAGGCCCCCTGCGGCTGCGGCTGCACCCGGGGCGGCGCAGGGGCGTCGGCGGGGGCGCCGGGCGGCCCAGAGTCAGGCGATCGCAGACACGGACCAATCCAGGCCTCCTAGATGAGGTCCGAGCGGAGGGGGTCGGAGGATCGCACCCGCCGCATCGCCGGTGCATCGACGATGCGGCTCGATGGGGAGCCCGATTTTCCCCACGCCGACGTCGCGGATGCGGCGCCGACGTCGGCGATGCATCGCCGATGCATCGCCGATACATCGGCAATGCATTGGCGATGCGGCGCGATCCTTCGACCCTGTCTACTCGGACCCCATCTAGGAGGCCTCTACACATGCGAGATCGGTGGCTCGATGGCCAGCGCACCCCGCACCCTCCACTCGGAGACTCGAGCTCCGAGCGGCCCCCTCCGTCGCCGACCTGCCGCGGCGCTGGCGCCGGAGCTCGCTTCCCTTCCCTCTACTTCGGTCGGGGGTGGACAGAACCCCCACCCCGACACGCCGATTGGTGACTTGTCCGCCTTCGGTGCTCGAGAGGGCGCCGCGGCCGTCGTTGCCAGGCTTGCGCCCGCCAGGCTTGGGCTTGCCATTCGGGGCGTGGATCCGCGACGGGCCCCGTCGAACGGGGGCAAAATAGAAGCGCGGACTTCCGCCGCCCAGCGAGGCGGCGGCACCGGGCGCACTTCGGGGGGGAGGGCACCCCTCCCCCGGCCCGTGGGTCCGGCGACCGCGCGCCGGGTCCCCTCGCGATTTTTTTTTCCAGTGCGGGGTCCCCGGAGGTCTCGACCCACTCCCCAGGACTGGTGTTTCATCCCGGGCCGTTCCCTGGTGGTCCCGGGGCCCGGCGAGGGCCGATATATATATATATTATATATATAATATATATATATATATATACAAGATTTTAAGGCTCGCTGCGCTTCGCCTTCTAATCTTGATCCTTGCACCTACGATGTTTCTGGGCGCGGGCGAGAACACAATTGTTCAATGAGGTGTGCGGGAATTGTGCGAGCGGAGGCGAGGCGAGGAGAGTGCGCGGTAGCGCCCGGGGCGGGGCTCAGGGCGCAGAGTTGGTGGACGCTGGAGTGGAGGTGAAGGTGGAAAGTCGGATGCCGGACGCTAGAGGTCGGAGTGCTGAGCTGATGGAGGCTGGAAGTCTACAGGTGGAAGTCCCACCAGGCCTTTAGGGCTACGGTGGTATAACGAGTTTGGTCTTCTCTCTTCCCCTTCCTTCCCCTGCTCGGGGGAGGGGTAACCTTCCCCTGGACCTGGAGGGGGGGGGGGATGGAGGCGTTAGAGCGTCCAAGATGGCTCAAGATGGCTCCAAGAGGCGCTCCAAGTCGCAAGATGGCCTCCAAGATGGCCCAAGATACCTCAAGATGGGTCAAGATAGCCTCCGACACACCTCCAAGAGTCCTCAAGACGGATCCACGTGCCCTTCGAGCCCTCCACGGCGCCCTCCAAGAAGCCAAAACCCTTCAAAAGCCTAAGGAAAGTCAATGTGTTTGGCATTCTCGTCTTTTCGCTTCCGATGGGCCCCTGAGGCATCAAGATGCCCCCAAGATGGCCCAAGAGAGCCCCAAGAGGGGCCC
This sequence comes from Prorocentrum cordatum, assembly GCA_963575745.1. Taxonomy (NCBI): domain Eukaryota; class Dinophyceae; order Prorocentrales; family Prorocentraceae; genus Prorocentrum; species Prorocentrum cordatum. The sequence goes on along the minus strand of CAUYUJ010016374.1, from coordinate 258,771 downwards.
AAGAAGGCCCAAGACGGCCCCAAGATCGCCCAAGAGGCTTCCAAAGAGCGCTCGAACACGTCCCCAAGACGCCGTTTGAGAGCCTCCGAGGGGGGGACCTGGACTGAGGACCCCCGCTCTTTTTGAACAGTGGGGCCCAAGACGGGCCCGAGAGGCCTCCCAGCCTCTCCTGAAGATTCTCCACACCGCCCTTTTTGGCCCAAGATGGCTCCAAGAGAGCCCTAGATAGCCCAAGACGGCCTTCAAAATGGCCCATGATAGCCAAGCATGGCTCAAGGTAGAGCCTCCGACAGATCTCCAAGAGGCCTCAAGACAGCCTGAATATGGCCCAACACAGCCGAGCATGGCTCATAATAGCTTCCGACAGCCTCTAGCCGAGCATGGCTCAGGATAGCCTCCAAGAGGCCTCGGGAAAGCTGCCAATCAATTCTGGACGGGCCGGCGGGGATACGCGAAACGTCAAGAATTGAGAGGAAAGTCGGCGGCCGCATGCTGGAGGACGGGATGCTGACCTGGTAGAGGCTGGGAGTCCCGCGAGCGAAGCGGCAACACGATATTGAATGAGAGATGTGGCCGGCGCCTCGGCGAAAGCACGGGTCCCAGTGAAAGCTGTCTTCTGTTTCCGCCGTTTGCCCTCCCCTCCTCCTGCTCCTCCGTGCCCTCCTTCCGGCTCCCCGGGGCCCCTCCTGTTTCTCGCAATCCTCACCGTTCCTTCCTCTTCCTCCTTTTTCTCCTCCGTCCCGCCTCCTGCTCCTTTTCCTTCTCTGCCACGCGGGCCCATTCGGCGTGCGGGCCAGCCGAGCCAAGGACGACGGCGACGATGACAACGACGACGGCGGCGACGACGACTCCCTGAAAAACTTGACCTCCGAACCTGTCCACGATGCGTTCTGGCCATCAGTTTCACGAGAACCCGGCCGCGGCGACGGGGGAAAGTCCCAGAGTCTTAAAAAAACAGCAAACAGTTTTTGTTATTACAAAACAGAAGAAGTCAGAAGGCGCGCGGGCGGGTGGAGGGGTGCGACAGAGAGGCACAGAGAGAGAGAGAGAGAGAGAGAAAAAGAGAAAGAGAACGAGAGAGAGAGAGAGATAGAGAGAACGAGAGAGAGAGAGAGAGAGAGAGAGAGAGCGAGAGAGAGAGAGAGAGAGAGCGCGGAGGAGGAGGAGGAGGAGGAGGAGGAGGAGGAGGTGGAGGAGGACGAGGAGGAGGAGGAGGAAATGGACCTGAGCGGCCCTCATGGCCGCTGCGCGACCTCGGAAGCCTTGCCCCGTGCAATGATAGACGCGCGGGGCATTCGTAAGAGGTAGGGGCGGAAGTGCAAGGAGTAAGAGAGAATCTGGAGGGCGAGGACAGGGAAAGCGCGGAATCCTTGTGTCATGGGGTCTGAACAGGATGGGAACAACTGGGAAGACTGCACATCAAATTTTGGTTCCCGGGGCCGCGCGCCGACTGTTAAGTTGGAAGAGAGAGAGCGAGAGAGAGAGAGAGCGCGCAGAGGAGGAGGTGGAAGAGGAGGAGGAGGACGACGACGAGGAGGAGGAGGACGAGGAGGACGAGGAGGAATGGGAGGAGGAGGAGGAGGAGGAGGAGGAGGAGGAGGAGGAGGAGGAGGAGGAGGACGAGGAGGACGAGGAGGAGGAGGAGGAGGAGGAGGACCAGAGCGGCCCTCATGGCCGCTGCGCGACCTCGGAAGCCCTGCCACGTGCAATGATACACGCGCGGGGTTGTCGTAAGAGGTAGGGGCGGAAGAGCAAGGAGTAAGAGAATCTGGAGGACGAGGACAGGGAAAGCGCGGAATCCTCGTGGCATGGGGTCTGAATAGGATGGGAACAACTGGGAAGACTGCACATCAAATTTTGGTTCCCGGGGCCGCGCGCCGACTGTTAAGTTGAGACGGTGCAGAAAACTGGGAGTCTGAATTGGTGCCCTAGGGCCGCTGCCTTACTAAAACGGAACCACAGGAACCTGAACATCAGATTTTGGTTCCCGGGGCCGCTCCCCTACCCATGGCCAGCGCGGGCGGGCGAGAAGACAGAGGAGTACCATTTTTCCGAGCCGGTAGCTTACAGGTTTGCGATGTAGTCCAAGATCTCCTGATATTCCGCCTCCTTCACCGGGTCGCGGTATCGATGGACTATGGCATCCAGTGTGCAATCTTCGGCCGCCATCATCTGGCGCCTCCTCTTTTTGTTGTACTTTCTGAGGGCGCAGGAGGCGTGTTCGCAGAAGAGCCACATGTCAAGCACCGTGCAGCGCATGTTCAGAATTGCGCACTGTTTTTTGAAGGTGCTGTTCGCTTTGGCGGCCTGTTCGAACGCAGTGATGGATCCCATGTCTCCCCGCGCCAAGCGCCCGGCGCCAGCCATATCCGCCGACCCCCGCTTGCCGGGGGTGAAAAGGCGCGTGAGACATTTGGCTGTTCCCCTTCCCCTTTCCTCTTCCCCTGGGGTCCGAATTGCAGTTTGAGGGAGGGGGGGGGGCGGCGGGGAAGGGGGGTGGGGGGGCGGGGGGGTCCCCGGGCTCCCCGACGCCACCGCTCCTATGCGATTGCCACCAAAAACGTACCATGTGGCTCCACAAAAAGTCTACGCTACTATACGATTGCCACCAACAACGTACCACTTCGTTCCACAAATCTTCGCAACTCCTATGGGATAGAGATGAAGATATATGATAGTCCACGCATTTATACCATGGTTACCAAAAGCGTCCAATTTGGCTCCCCCTCTTTTGGGGGGTCGGCGGAATGGCGTAAGCCTCTTGAATAAAAGGCCTTCCGCACAACCCATGCCCGTTTCCTTTGGGTCTTGCAAGCCGACAGGATGAGGTCCATCATGATCTGCATGACGCAGAACTGCGGGGGCCCCTCCCGTTCCTGCACGCCGGCCAAGCGCTGCAGCGAGGACGCAGTGTACGACAGCGCCGACCGACCGCGCGCAGCCGGCGGGGTCTCCAACACCTGGAGCAAGCGGCTCTTGACGATGCCGCGGCGGCTGTGGTAGTCGACGCCGACCTCGTCACGGTCGTCGTCGTTGTCGTCGCCGTCGTCGCTCTCTTCCGGACGAACGCCCGCGGCGTCGCCTGCTGGAAGACCGCGGCCCCAAGGCTTGTAAGCCCGTGGCCAGTCGGCGCCGTGCGCCGCCAGTCCAGCGTCCAGGTCGTCCGAGAAAGCGTGCGTTTCAGTGGGCCACCCCAAGCCGTCGAGGTGGGCGTAGAACGCTCTCACCGGCGCAGGGTCTATGAGCAGGACGCATCGGGCCACGTGGCACACCAGGCTGTGCCGCTCGCTCTGGTCGTAGTGTCGGGCCCCTAAGAAGTGGCACCTGGACGCGGCGTCGAATATGCGAAAGTGATGCTCGACCTTGTTATCGGGGTGGGCGCAGTACCTCACGAACTCTGACGGGGCGCCTGCAGCGGCCATGCTCTTGCGGAGGGCGTTCACGCCAGCGTCCCGATGCTTGCCTCCTGCCTGGATCATGGTGAGGTAAGCCCGATCCCTGACCAATTGCAGCATCTGCGGCATGGGCATCGCGTCGGTCCTGGCCTCCGGCGCACGGCGCGGCGGCCGGCGGGAAGGGGCAGCTTTCGCCATGCCCTTCAGAGTCTGCTTTCGCACCTTGCGCAGCGACCGCAACGCGGTCATGCTGAGCTTCACCTGGTGGCGGCCCTGCAGCTGGGCGGCAGCCCGGCGGTGTCCGTGGGCGATTGTACGCTTCCGCAGTTTTGCGGCAAACGTGGCACCATCAGGAGCGACCGGCCTGGTTGCTTCAGGCGGCTTGCGGGGCGCGTCGGCGGCCGCGGCGCCAGCGGGGGCCAGCGCCTGGGCGGCCGCGGGCCTGGCAACTGCCGCTTGGGCAGGGCCGACGGGCGTCTGGGCCGCTGGAGGGGCAGCAGCGGCCGGCGCCGTCGCGGGCTTGTTCGCCGCGGCGGACGGCACGAGGAAGCGTTGCATGGTGACGGGAACAGCGCGTTGCAGTGAAGCCGAAATGGCTACACTGGACTCACTTCTATAGCGCTCACTTCTATAGTGCTCACTTTGAAATTGTGGTCCGGAAGGGGCCGCACATGCAGGCACATGCCGCGCAGTCGCATGCACATGCCCATGCAAATATACAAAAGCCTCAACAGCATTGCCGCACATGCGCGCACATGCCACACCGTCCGACGCACAGTCGAATGCACGGTCAAGCAAAACTCTGAAACCATAGACGCACATGCCCGCACATGCCGCAGAGATGTCGCAGGCGATAGTGGCCTGACCACCTGAGCTCGGGGCATTTCGCAACCCAGAGTTCCGAGGATGTCTCAGGCAAGCGTGGCCGGATCACCATGGGGCAGGGCATCTTGGAAACCAGAGTGGCGAGGATGTCGCTGGTCAAGGTGACCAGACGACCATGGGGCAGGACACCTCCGAGGTCTGAGTTGTGAGGATGTCTCAAGCGAAAGTGGCCTGACCACCATGGGGCAGGAGATCTCTGAGGTCAGAGTTGCGAGGATGTCTCTGGGGAGAGTGGTCTGACCACCTCAGCCCAGGGCATCTCGGAGCCCAGAGTTGCGAGGATGTCTCAGGCAGGACTGGCCTGACCACCTGCTCAGGGCATCTCAGAACCCAGAGTTGCGAGGGTCTCAGGCGAAAAAGGCCGAGACACTATGGAGCAGGGCATCATTGAGGTCAGAGTTGCGAGGATGTCTCAGGCAAAAGTGGCCTGAACAGCTCAACTCAGGGCATCTCGGGCGAGGATGTCTAAAGCGAAAGTGGTCTAACCACCTCAGCTCAGGGCGTCTCGGAACCCAGAGTTCCGAGGATGTCTCAGGCGAAAGGGGCCGAGACACTATCGAGCAGGGCATCATTGAAATCAGGGTTGCGAGGATGTCTCAGGCGACAGTGGCTGACCACCTCAGCTCGGGGCATATCGGAATCGAGACTTGCGAGGATGTCTCAGGCGACCGTGGCCTGACCAGCATGGGGCAGGATATCTCTGAGGTCAGAGTTGCGAGGATGTCTCAGGCGAAAGTGGTCTAACCACCTCAGCTCAGGGCGTCTCGAAACCCAGAGTCCCGAGGATGTCTCAAGCGAAAGTGGCCGGGCCACCATGGGGCAGGGCATCTCCGAGACCAGAGTTGCGAGGATGTCTCAAGCGAAGGTGGCCAGATCACTTCATGTCAAAGCATGTCGGCCTCCAAATTGCCGACGACGTCTTACGCGGAACTGGCCGGACGCGAACGCGCTGGCGTCCGGGGACCAACGCCGGCCCCGGCATTATTGCACGTCCCGCACATGCACTGCACATGTACGCACAGTATTCGCACAGGCCGAGCTCGCCTGTGTGGCCGAGCCAGGCCAGCGATTCCGAAATTCCCTGAGCTCGGGCCGTCAAGCCACTTTCGCCTGAGACATCCTCGCAACTCTCACCTCCTCCTCCCCTCCTCCTCCTCCTCCTCCTCCTCCTCCTCCTCTTCCTCCTCTTCCTCCTCCTTCTCCTCCTCCTCCTCCTCCTCCTCCTCCTCCTTCTCCTCTGGCCGAGCCGAACAGGCAGGCGGGCCAGTGGCCGGGGGCGCCCGCCTCCTCCGCCCCCCCCTCCTCCCCCCCCCCATCCACCTCCCCCCCCCCCATCCCTGCTTCTCCGGCCGAGCTGAGAAGGCGCGCGGGAGAGTATTTTATTAGGCGGGCGCGCCACCGCCAGCTCACGAACCGGGCGAATAACCGCCCCCGCCAGCAGCGGGCGAGTCTAAACGCACAACAAACTCTTTCAGGAAGCCCTGGCACGCCCCAAGTGAGCTCTGCGAAGGCCAGGAGGCATTGGAGGCACAGGGGTCCCAGACAGCTCCTAGGGCATGAGCGTGCATGTGCATTGGGATGTGCACGCATGTGCGCCCGGGCGCTTCACCGCATGTGCGTGCATGTGCGGGCCCGCGCGGCCTCCCGAAGAGAGGTTGCACAGGCATGTGCGTGCATGTGCCGATGACAGATCTGCGATTCTCGAACACCTCCCGCATGTGCAGGCATGTGCGCGCATGTGCGTCGGACTGTGCGTGCATGTGCGTATGATGTATACATCAAAACACAGCGCACATGCCCCCGCACATGCCCGGGCACGACGTGCACAGTAGGAAGTCCATCCAAAAAGGACCGAACAGGCCTGGCACGTGACTGGCACATGCCGCGCACATGCGCGCACATGACAACGCAAAAACGGCCGCACATACACCCACCCAGGGGTATAGATGTGAGCGCGGTGCACGGTGGTGTGGATGAGGGTGGCCGCAAGGCAGAAGTCTGAACATCAGATTTTGGTTCCCTGGGCCGTTGCCCACCCGGAGGGGCCCTGCCCGCCCAGGAAGAGGAGGAGGAGGAGGAGGAGGAGGAGGAGGAGGAGGAGGAGGAGGAGGAGGAGGAGGAGGAGGAGCTGGAAGGGAGGAGAACGGGGAGGTGGAGGAGGAGGACGAGGAGGAGGAGGCGAGGAGGAGGAGGAGGAGAAGAAAATGGCGCGAGGGAGGACGTCGAGGACGAGGAAAGGGAGGATGAGAAGGACCGGGGAGGACGACGCGGAGAAGGTGGAGGAGGGAGGGGGTAGTCGAATAGGAACGACGTGCAGGCGTCGAAAGAGGACGAGCAGGCGGATAATGTGGAAGAGGACGAGGAGGATGGGGACGAAGAGGAATGGGAGGGAAGAGGAGCCCCAAACCCCCCAGGAAAAAAGACAATACGGAAAGCCTAAGTCGTACATAGTCTGACATGACCTCAGTTGGCGGACCTCCCCACTCAGCGGCGCAAGTGCGTCGGCGCAGCAACGGAAGTGCGCTGCGGCATGGGAGCGAACCGAAGAGATGTCGCGGCGGCAATGCTGGCGGGCGCTCACCTGCGCTTGGGCTTCAGCGCCGTCTTCGCGACTGCTTTGCTCTTCGCCTTTGCCTTCGCCTTTGCTTTCGTCTTGCCCTTGGCCGAGGGCATGGGCTTGGCCCGATTTGCGGAAGCCGAGGTCGTGATGTGCATGTTCGGGAAGGCGGAGGTTGGACAGACATCCGTGATGGTGAAGAGCTTCTGGTACTTGTTTGCGAAGCTCTTCAGGGTGGAGCGAATCGCTGGGTTCAGATCGGTGGCCAACCTGAAGGAGAAGTTGAAAAGTTCTGAGATTTCGTAACTACCTCCATCTAGCTTAGTTCCCGACCTCACCATTTTCAGGCGGGTGCCGTCGATTGCGGTCTTGGAAGTCCAGCCACTCTTCCCCTGCACGGGCGGAACTGTGATGTCGCACTCGATCATGCCCTCCTTGATGATCGCGAGCAGCTTTTTCACGACATGGTCCGCTGCGGTCTTGGCGTTCGTCTTCTTGGTGCTGTAGCCCACGAGCATCCAAACCCACGAAATGTGCTGGTAGGGGTTCTTCGACGTCTCTGGCGGCAGCATGCCGGACGTGGCTTCGAGGACGTTGTGCTTCGTGGGCACAGGGGGCAGCGAGAACTGCTCCATAGCACGCGGAGTGAACGTGTTGAGTCCATGGAATTTGGCTGGGGCTCCGGCGGCCACAGAGTTCCCATCAGCCACCACGGCGCGAACCGCGCGGTACTCCTCTCCGTCGGGGCCATCGAGAACTACGTTGTCCACTGTGATCTCCATCGTGTGCAGGTTGGCCTGCTGCTTATTCTGCGCTGGCTTCAGCGGTTGGGCTAGAGCAGCCAGCGCCATGCGTGCAGGAGTACCCTTTCCCTTGGGAGGCATGGGACTCACCGTGAGAGAGACAGCTCAATGCTCGACGACGTGCGCGAACGCACGTTTGAGCCAGAAAGCTTGGGGTAGGGGAAAGCAGGGGCATAGGAAAGCAGGATACGGGAGCGGAGGAAGAGGAGAAGGAGGAGGAGAAGGAGGAGAATGGAAACGGGGTCGCATCGGAGGGCGATTGCAGTGAAGCTAGCAAGGAAAACTAATAGAGAGAAGAAGGAGGAGGCAGGGCGAAGATAACGTGGAGAGGGAAACCTCAAGGGAAACTGCGCATCGATTCCTGGTTCCCGGGGGCGCTGGAGGGAAGGAGTACGCGGTGAACGAGGAGAAGAAGAGCAGTAAGAGGACGGTGATGAGGATGAGGAAGAGGATTAAAAGAGGGGGGCGAGAGGAACACAGGGAGGAGGCGCGGGAGGGTGATGAGACAGTAGGAGGTGGAGGGGAATGATGACGAAGAGGTAGAGGCCTGAAGGGACACTGAGCATCAGATGTTGGTTCCTGGTCTGAGCATCAGATTTTGGTTCCTGGGGTGCCGCGTCGGGACCTCTGGGATTCTGTCGGCCCCCCCTGGTTGAAAGGCAATCGTACAGACGCTGGCAGGGAGAAAGAAGAGAGAGGAGAGAAGGAGGAAAGGGAGGATAAGCAGGAGACGGAACGTCAAGGGAAACTGCGCATCAAATCCTGGTTCCCGGGGGCGCTGGAGGGAAGGATAACGCGGTGAACGCTGAAGCCGACGAGAAGCAGAAGGAGGAGGATAACGATATTTAGAAGAGGGGGTGGCAGAGAAGGGAATATGATGAAGCGGAGGAGGATGATCAGACAGCAGGAGGTGGAGGAGAAAGAGGGGGATAACGTAGAAGCAGCCTAGGGAATTGAGCATCAGATTTTGGTTCCTGGGGTCTCTGGAAGGAACATAGAAGAAGGCGGAGTAGGAAGAGGGGGGCGACGAGCGAAAAGAAGGCGAAGAGGGCGATGAGGGGGAGGGAGGGGATGAGGGGGGATAGTCACGAGGAGGGTGAAAGAAGGAGGTGAGGACGACGAGAAATGGGCCGTCGGACGTCTGAGAAGGGGAGGGAGCGAATGACGTGAAAAAGGCTTTGGTGACCCTGTGGGGTGTCCTTCGTGGGTTTTTTTTGGAGCGTCTGGGATGGTCTTCGGAGCGCTCGGAAAGCCTTTGGGGGCCGTCTGCGGTCCTGTTGAGTCTTGTGGTGTCTTTCTGGCGCCCTCTTGGCACCCTGTTGGGGCCTTGGTGGGGTCTGCGGATCCATCCTGGCGCTATTGGGGACCGCGCGGGCACTCTCATGGGCTCACTTGGGACCGTGGTGGGCCGATCTGGAAACGTCGCAAAAGCGTTTAGAGAGTTCCGGTGAGCGTAGCTGTCTGAAGGGAAGCTGCGCGTCAAATTCGGGTTCCCGGGAGATTTGCCTTCCGAGGACGCGCGCGCACGCGTGCACGTGCACGTGTGCCGGCGAACATGGGCAGGCTCGAGCTACAACGAGAGCGAGCTTTTCTCAAGCGTGAGCTGTGAACGGACGTCCGCCACGCGCCGCGTCGCAAGCGGGGCGCGCAAACTGAAACGGGGCACTAATCAGAAGCAGCAGCACGTGATGATGCTGACGCTGGCCGCTTGCGGCACGCGGGTGCAGGGCGCTGCGGGGAATCCTTTGGGAGCAACAATTCCTTCCAAACAATATTCTTGGTCAGTGCGCTGCCGTTTACGTTGCATCGATCGAGACTGGTGAGCACGCGCAGGGATCCCCTAGTGTGCACGCGGCTCAGAGCGACATAGAGGTGCCCATGGCTGAAAGGGCTCGATCTGGAGTCTAAGACACACTTCAGGAGGGTGCAGCCTTGTGCGCCGTTGAAGGTGACAGCATAAGCGGGGCGCAATGGGCACTGGCGTCTGATCACGTTGCTAGTACCTCGCGCCAACGGCCACCTGAAACATGTGCGCGGGAGCGGGAAGTGTCTCCCATCTAATGTCTCTATGACGACATGGTTGTCGTGCACGGCGCGCACTATGACGTGAGTATGGTTCATGAGCCTGTCGGGCATGCTGAAGTTGCGGACCAATTGGTACAGAGCGCCCACCACCAATCGTAAGTCATGTGGCGGGACGCCGTTCTCGTTCTGGAGGTTAAGAGACTCTGTCGTGATATGAGCTTCGATATTCTGCGCCCCATGGTCGTACTCAATGCTGTCCGCGCTCGCCTTGCGGTACTGGGGCAAAAGGTAGACTTGAGTGAGCTTGTTGAGGACCATGTGGTTGAACTTGTCGACAGCGGCATTAGTCGGGCAAAGGATTTTTGCCGAGGCGCAACTGGAAGGATCATTCGGGGCGTCGAAGCAGAAGTCGACGCACGCCTCCTCGGAGTGCAAAGACGCGCAGCGGTCCAGCAGGACGTAGCCGGGCTCATCGGAGAGATGATGTGTCGACGGGGCTGTGCCGTCGCCGATGCTTGCAACCCAGGTAGCGTAGTCGACGTCGCGGTGTTGTCGGTGGTTCACCTGCAAAGCGTAAGTAGTGAAAAGCTCCCATGTAGCAGATTTCCGAACACTGTTGTTGACGAAAGAGTCCCGCGTGCCTCCTTTCACGACAGGAGGAATCTGGCGGAAATCCCCATAGCAGACGAAAACCTTGTTCTTCCAGATGGTAGTGTGGTGCTGTTGGATCTGGTCCAATAGTTTGAGGACGCTCTCCCATGCAGGTCGTTTAGCATTTGGCCATTCATCCCATTGGAGCACAGACGCCGCGGCGAGGGTACGGGCACCTTGGGAGCTCATCGGCAGAGAGCAAGTGAGGACGTCCTCGTCAGATACCGGAATCTTGCGGACAGAGTGCGCCGTGGCGCCGAAGGGCAATTGCAGGGCCGCGACTCCTGTCGTTGCCATGTTGATGACTCCCTGTCCACTCCCCAAAGCAGCGTAAGTGATGTAACTGGCGACGGTGGATTTGCCGCTGCCAGCGGGGCCGTGGGCGAAATGATACTTCTCGGCCCCGGCGCGGATAGACGCGATTATCGCTTTGACGGCGTCGGTCTGACTCGGATCCTTTGCAAGGGTCTTGTAGATGGTCTTCGCGCGGGATAGCGCTTCTTGCGGGGGAAATGGCGCCGCGGGGGTGTCTGATGCCGGGGATGGTTGAGACCGTGCAGGTTTGTCTTCTTCCAGCGTGAACGATTTGCCAATGGACTGGCACGAGAGGCGCAAAGCGTCGCATGCAGCTTTGCGGGCAGAATCGAGAGTGAGCCCGCGATCGCGGAAATCACCGAGGAGATGCTTCTCGAACTTGTTGTACAGCGTCACGGCGCACGCGTCCTGCTCGAGCAACGCTACGAAGGCGAACCGTAGTTGAGCGGCAGTGTATCGAAGCTCGACTAACTCCTGGAGCACCCGCATGGGTTCGTCAGCTGTCGCAAAATACCCGGTCGCCACCAGTGCTTGCTCATAAGTGGGGTACATCCGGCCACCGTGGGTTTTGCAGTCGGCGAAGCTTGGTTTTGGGTAGTTCAACAGTATGTGTCTGAGGTAGAACACCTCTCTCTGTTTGGGGTACTTCATTTCGAGCCTGCATATAGGACGTTCGCCCCGTTGCTTCTCGTAGACGAAGTGGGTCCGACCTGGGGGGGCAGCGTCGAGCGCGGGCGCCAGGGCCCCGTCCGGCGGGGGAGTCGCCGAAGACGCCGCAGCCCGTGGGAAGAGGTCGGGAAAGTGGTGCTGCAAGGCTTGCGGGCAAGATTTGGCCACCATGAAGCGCTCGAAATATTCGTAGTACTTCGTTGAGAGGTACGGCTCGAACTTGGGCCGGTGGAAGTAGCGTTGCAAAAGCGAAATAGAAGATTGTACGGCGTCTTCTTCTTGTCCGGCGGTATAGGTGATCCAATCTTCGCCTTCGCAATGCACTGGTAGACAAACCACATGAGGGATGCGTTCATACGTAGTGTAGCCAAACATGCGCCACGCGCATTCCGTGGCACAAAGATAACGGCCACGCTGCCATTCTTTGATTTCGTCTTTGTTGCCAGTGTCCTCCTGGAGCTCGTATTTAACAAAGTCTGGTCCTTTGAACAGGTATTTGTAAAGGTATTGGAACAGGTTGACGGACCCTGCGAATTTGACATTGGCGTGTCCGTCCCACAGCAGGAGGATGGTGGGGTTGTATTCCACGATCAGCCGGTTGCAGCAAGCAGATCGTTTGCCGCAAGATGCGGTCCCAGACGCGCAATTGGGGCAGTCACCGCCACAATGTCTGCGACGGTGATGTGGGTACCCTCGCTCGTCAAAGTACGTGTCGTCTTGGAAAGGCCACGGGCGCCCTTTGATGCACTCCTGAGATGCGTCGTCGGGGTGGCACGAATGGTTGCACGAGTGTATCATGTGTTGAAGGACGAGTGCGCGGACAGGACCGTCTGGTGGAAGTTCGCACGAGACGAAGGTGTCGACGGCTTCGGGCGTAGTTGGCGGCGTTGTCAGGGCTATGGCAATGTGAGCATGGGGCAGCCCTCTGCGCTGATATTCAATAACCCTGATGACGTACCTGCGGTCTCCACAGAACTCACGCTTGAGGTACGCCATCATCTTCTCCAATCGAGCGTGGAATACGCGGACCACGATGTCTGGTCGGTCTGCTGCTGTCTGGCCCGGATGAAGAGTGGCAGTGATCTCGGGCCAGTATGGGTTGCACGTCAACGTGATGAAGAAGGTTGGCGGGCCTTTTCGCCGAGCAAGCTCCAGGGAGTCCATTCGGAGCTTGCGTAGGTGGCGGGGAGACCCGGGCACGCTCGAAGGCAAATGTGTACTCGTGCCGGGGACGGGCGTGTCATTGGCGAGGGCCTCGCACATGTCTGCTCGTTTGGAAGTTCGTTGAGCCTGTGCTCTGCGAAGAAGCCCGAGCCTCTCATCCTCCATCCTGCAGTGCATGTTCACGAGCCACTCGTTCAAGAGCCGTCCACATAAATGCATGTGTGGGCTTCGTAGGAGGTGTTGGCGGTACCACCACATCTGTGTGAGGCGCTGCCCCGCGTTCGCGAGCATGTCGGTGCTCCATCCGCGGCCGCCGTGGGGAAACCAGAGCGGGTAACTCAAGGGCTCGTAGAGCGCGCTCAGCGGGTTCAGGTATTGCGGTGTGGGACACGAGTTCCTTCGGAATAAGACAGACCGGGACGACACGTCCACGTGGGGTGTTTCATGGACAATCGCAGCGAGCTCGTTGATGCCCTCGTCCCACTGGAGCTCGACCGCCACGGCGGCGCCGCGTACTGACGGGGCCGACAGGCGTCGAAGCTCTTTCGCGTAGCCATTGTGCGGAAGGATAAGTGTCTCCAGTCGCCGAAGCAACTTGAGGTCCACATTGTGTGCAGTGGCGTTCGCGACGCGCTCCCGAGGGTCGACGACAATGTAGCGTAGAGGCGTAGTGTCAGCACAGCTCCAAATCCGCCGGTACATCGTGCCATGGATTCTGATATTGGAAGGCCGCAGCTCGTTACCGAATCGCAGCTCCCGTTCTGAAGTAGTGCTTTGAATCTCGTGCACGGCGAAAGAGAACAGACTATTGCAGCGCCTGCTGATGGCTGAGAATCCCGTCAATCGAGGTGCATTGGAAATGGCGTCGTGTATTGGGCGTCCCTGTTCGTCCTTGTACAGCCACGTAGTGCCGAACGTTTTCATGAGAGCGCCTGCAGGGGGCTTGTAGTACTTTGTGAAATCCACGTAATGCTTCCCAGCGCCGCAGCAGAAACCATCGCCTTCACAGTGGAACAGCTTTGCGGAGCAATGGATGCATGTGTGCGTCATGGCACCCAAATCGATTCGGGAAAAGGCGTCCTCCGGGCGTCCTGGTGGACAGCAGTGTCGGCATATCTTTTGGTTGCGGGCGTGCCATCTGGGAGCAAAATCGCCCAGCGGTAATGCTTCTCCGCATCGAGCACAGACACAAAATGAAGCTGGCTGCGCAACACATGCCTTGCAAATTCTTTCGGTTCTGTGTCGGTGTCGAACTGCGAAGTCCTCGGGGGCGAGCTCCTCGTGACAGCGAGTACACGGCAAGGCCACCGCAGGTTTGTTTTGGAGGGCGGCGCATGCTTTGCAAGTCTTTGTGGCTTTGTGTAGCTGAGTGGGTGTGAAAGAGTGGCGCGGAAGGTCGGTCGTGCACACCGAGCACGTGAAAGATGCCCGTGTGGCGCATTCTTTGCAAGTCTTCGTGGCTTTGTTTAGCTGGTTAGGTGTGAACGAGTCGCGCGGCAGGTCGGCCTCGCAGACAGAGCACGTAAAGCATGCTGCCCGCTTGGGGCCCATGGCGCAAAGCAAATGATCACGGTGTACATATGCCCATCCCAAGAATGGGAGATCTACGCACGTCGAGCCAACGCGTCGGAGTGTACTGAAAATGAAGCAACATGGTGGAGGGGAAGCGGGGGAAGGGGAGGATGTGGAGGACGAGGTGAGAGGAGCTTGAAAGAAAACTGAGCATCATATTTTAGTTCCCGGGCTCTCTGAAGGAAGAGTATAAGAAGTCGGTGAGGGGGGAGAGAGGAGAGGAGGAGGAGGAGGAGGACCAGCAGAGTGCGGCGGGGGAGAAAGGTGGACAGAGGGAGGAGAAGGAGGACGAGGAGAGGGAGAAAGAGGAGACAAAGGAGGTGGGCTCCTGAGACGAGAGGGAAACTGCGCATCAAATTGTGGTTCCCCAGACCCTTCAAGCCTGTCGTGGGATCTCTTTGGGGCCCCCGAGGTGTGTCTTGTGGCGCCTTGGTGTCTTTGGGGAGCTTGGATATGAGTCTCAGATCTGGGGCCCTTCAGAAGGCAGCGGAGAAGGAAGACAGCGAACTACAGGAGAGAGAGGAGCAGGAGGAGGAAGAGCAAGAGGAAGCCTTGTCGTAGGCCCGTGGTGGGGTCTTCTTGGACCGTCCAGGAGTCTCGTGGGTTCTTCAGGGGAGCTGGTGACAGCAGTCTGGGGTCTGGGGTATGTTTTAGTTCTCGCGAGTGTTCCGTGGGCTTCTGAGACGGAAGGAGAACTACGCATCAAATTGTGGTTCTCCAGACCCTGGAAGCCTGTCTTGGGATCTCTTTGGGGCCCCCGAGGTGTGTCTTGTGGCGCCTTGGTGTCTTTGGGGAGCTTGGATATGAGTCTCAGATCTGGGGCCCTTCAGAAGGCAGCGGAGAAGCAAGACAGCGAACTACAGGAGAGAGAGGAGCAGGAGGAGGAAGAGCAAGAGGAAGCCTGGTCGTAGGCCCGTGGTGGGGTCTTCTTGGACCGTCCAGGAGTCTCGTGGGTTCTTCAGGTGAGCTGGTGATAGCAGTCTGGGGTCTGGGGTATGTTTTAGTTTTCGCGAGTGTTCTGTGGGCTTCTGAGACGAAAGGAGAACTGCGCATCAAATTGTGGTTCCCCAGACCTTGGAAGCCTGTCGTGGGATCTCTTTGGGGCCCCCGAGGTGTGTCTTGTGGCGCCTTGGTGTCTTTGGGGAGCTTGGATATGAGTCTCAGATCTGGGGCCCTTCAGAAGGCAGCGGAGAAGGAAGACAGCGAACTACAGGAGAGAGAGGAGCAGGAGGAGGAAGAGCAAGAGGAAGCCTTGTCGTAGGCCCGTGGTGGGGTCTTCTTGGACCGTCCAGGAGTCTCGTGGGTTCTTCAGGGGAGCTGGTGACAGCAGTCTGGGGTCTGGGGAATGTTTTAGTTCTCGCGAGTGTTCCGTGGGCTTTTGAGACGGAAGGAGAACTACGCATCAAATTGTGGTTCCCCAGACCCTGGAAGCCTGTCGTGGGATCTCTTTGGGGCCCCCGAGGTGTGTCCTGTGGCGCCTTGGTGTCTTTGGGGAGCTTGGATATGAGTCTCAGATCTGGGGCCCTTCAGAAGGCAGCGGAGAAGGAAGACAGCGAACTACAGGAGAGAGAGGAGCAGGAGGAGGAAGAGCAAGAGGAAGCCTTGTCGTAGGCCCGTGGTGGGGTCTTCTTGGACCGTCCAGGAGTCTCGTGGGTTCTTCAGGGGAGCTGGTGATAGCAGTCTGGGGTCTGGGGTATGTTTTAGTTCTCCCGAGTGTTCCGTGGGCTCCTGAGACGAAAGGAGAACTGCGCATCAAAGTGTGGTTCCCCGGACCCTGGAAGCCTGTCGTGGGATCTCTTTGGGGCCCCCGAGGTGTGTCTTGTGGCGCCTTGGTGTCTTTGGGGAGCTTGGATATGAGTCTCAGATCTGGGGCCCTTCAGAAGGCAGCGGAGAAGGAAGACAGCGAACTACAGGAGAGAGAGGAGCAGGAGGAGGAAGAGCAAGAGGAAGCCTTGTCGTAGGCCCGTGGTGGGGTCTTCTTGGACCGTCCAGGAGTCTCGTGGGTTCTTCAGGGGAGCTGGTGATAGCAGTCTGGGGTCTGGGGTATGTTTTAGTTCTCGCGAGTGTTCCGTGGGCTCCTGAGACGAAAGGAGAACTGCGCATCAAATTGTGGTTCCCCGGACCCTGGAAGCCTGTCGTGGGCCCTCTTCGGAGCCCCCTTGGTCTGTCTTGGCACCCCTGGTTGCTTTTGGGGAGCTTGTGATAAGAGTATGTGGTCTGGGGCTTTTGACGAGGCAGCGGAGGAGGAAGACAACGAACTACAGGAGGAGCAAGAGGAGCAGGAGGATAAAGAGCCGGAGGAGGAGGAGCAGCAGAAGGAGGTTGGGAGGAGATTTCCGAAGAGTTGGTGTCGAGAGTTAGGTTGGAACCTTCTTGGACTTTCTTGGGGATGTCTTCAGAGCCTCGAAGGAGGAGATTTCCGAAGAGTTGGTGTCGAGAGTTAGGTTGGAACCTTCTTGGACTTTCTTGGGGATGTCTTCAGAGCCTCGAAGGAGCAGCTGGAGGAGGATCAGGAGAAAACCTCCTGAGAAAATGAGTATCAGTTTTCGTATCCCGGAGTCGGTGGAGGCAAATGAGGAGAGAGCGATGGAGGAGGAGGAGGAGGACGAGGAGGAGGAGGAAGGCGACGAGTTCGAGGGAAGAAGGAGGTTGAGGAGGGGATGAGGGGCAGAGAGGGGGAAACGGAGAAGGAGGAGGTAGAGAAGGACGAGATATGGGCTGTCGGACGTCCGAGTAGGTCATGCCGAGAGTTATCTTGGAACCCTCTTGGGCTCTAGTGGGGATGTCTGCAGGGCCTCATGTGCCGTCTTGGGGCGAGGTTGAGGAGAACTAGGGGCGATGGGGGGGGGCCGCTCAGGTCAATCAGAGTGTAAAGAATTTGACGGCTCTAAGACTGAGTGGAGCTCCTGTTGGTGCTTTTGTATACCATCGGAGGGCCTTCTTGGGCTGTCCTGGGGCCCTCGTGGGCTGTCTGGGGGGGCTTGGGCCGTCCTGGGGCCGTGTTGGGGCTCTCTCGGGCCCTCTCTGAAGCATCCCGTGACTCTGTTGGAGCCCTCTTGGGGGTCTTTTAGGGGTCTCTTGGGCGCTCCCTGGCTTTCTTTGCGCTTTATTGACCCATCTTGGGGCCCCATTGGGCCGCCTGGAAGCCATTTCGGGCGACCTCGGAAGCTCGCAGATCATTATTGGGCCGTTCGTGGCCAGAAAAGGCGAGAAGCACAGAATCGTTCAAAAATAAATGGAAAATTAAGGTTTTTGGCCTGCTGAGGCCGTGTTGAAGGTCTTTGCGGGGGCATCCTGGACAGTCTTGAGCCCATGTTTGGTCCTGTTGGAGCACTATGGGGCCGTCTTGGGGCCTCTTGGGCCTTGCAGAGGACGTCTCGGAAGTGCCTTCTGCTGTCTTGGGCTCCCGATGTAGGCCTCGTGTCGCTCTCTTCGGGGTATTTTGGGCCGTCTCGAAGCATTGTGGGGCTCTCTTGGGAGCCTGTGGGGTTCATCTGGGGTCCATGTGGGGGGGGGGGTCGGTGACATGCCGGGTTTTTCCTTGTAATTTGATAGGTAGAAGGAATATAATGTATATTTTATATTATACATATATATATATATATCTATATATATATATGTATAGAGAGAGAGAGAGAGAGAGAGAGAGAGAGAGGCCGAAAATCGAGGAAAACCTCAGCCTCGATTTTTCCAGTGCGTTGGAGGTCTGGGGATCCGTGGATCGCCAGCCCATGCTTGCGCGCCATGATGAAGTTGTGATGCCCCTCCCTCCTCCTCCCCCCCCTTTTCCCCCTCCTTCCTCCGCTTCCCCCCCTTGTGTGGCACTTCTCCGAATTCCCAATTCCACATTCTGCTAATGTTTCATACATGTTGTCTGGCTGGCAGTCGAATTGTACACCCATGCCCTGCACAGGGCCGAGCAGCCGACAGGCATGCTCTCGTGGTTCGCTCGCTCGATCGACGGGGGCGGCCCCGGCGCGCGCCCCCCGGGGGGGGGCCCCGCCGAGGGCGGGGGGGCGCGAGGGCGCTGCTGAGCCCCTTGGCGCGCACAGAGCCCTCGCCCCCATTGGCCCATGGGGCTGTCCGCCGCGGCTGCAGCCCCGCCGAGAGGGGGGCGAAGGCGCGAGGCGCGAGCGGAGTAGCGTCGAGCGAAGGTGGGGCCCATGGGGCTGTCCGCCGCGGCTGCAGCCCCGCCGAGAGGGGGGGAAAGTCGATTAATGGAGAGGAGGGGGATGTTAGAGTGTCTATTGCCATGGCATCCACAAGCCGAGAGAGGGGGGGTATCGGGAGGCGAAGGCGCGAGCGGAGTGGCGTCGAGTCGGGCGTGCTCCTCTCCGGGAGGGAGGCTCGCAAGAGCAGTTCGAGAGCGGTCTGGGAGCGAGGCTCCGATTCTTCTTCTTATTTTTTTTTGGTTGTGCCAATCTTTGAATCAGCTTGGCATGTGTATCGTTTTTCTTTCAGACTCCGCCTCCTCCTCCTCCTCCTCCGCCTCCTCCTTCCCCTTCTCCTCCTCCTCCTCCTCCGCCTCCTCCTCCTCCGCCTCCTCCTCCTCCTCCTCCTCCTCCTCCTCCTCCTCCTCCTCCTCCTCCTCCTCCCCCTCCTCCTGCTCCCGTGCCCGACCCAAGATCAGCGCGGGCCCCGTGGCCTCCCCGCCTGGCCAGGGAGTTTCCCCCCCCGCCTGCGCGCGCGCGCCAACGGGCGCCTCGCCTCCTCCCTTCGGGCCTCCCCCTTGGCAGACATCGATCTATCGCGGTCGGCACCACACGCACAAGCATGCAACGGAAGGCCAATGCAGAGTTAGTAAAAGGACACTCCATGGACTCCGAGGTTTCTTCCGCTTTCAGTTCTTCTAGTGAAGTCGCTGATGGCGACCCGTACCCCCGACGTCATGATTTTGTCATGACGTCGGCCCCCAGAGGTCTGGACCCCTTCCCCGGGACTGGCTCTTCCTCCTGACTCGTTTTGTCACGGTCCCGAGGGCCGGTAAGGGTCCCCGGAGGCCGAAAGCAGCGAACAAAAATCCCCGTCGAGATTTTTTCATGACCCGAGGGGGGTCTGGGGATTTGGACTTCGACGACGTGGATCGACCAGGACCCCCCGGGGGCCCCGAGGCGAGGCGCTGCGCCCGTGCGGCAGGCCCGGCGGTTGGCACCCGGGCACCGCTGTGGAGGGGCGGCGAAGAGCCGGTGTTTTTTTTTCTGGAGGGGGGCAGGAGGAGGAAGAGGAGGAGGAGGAGGAGGAGGAGGAGGAGGAGGAGGAGGATCGGGCCGATCGAAAGGGGGGGATAGGGAAAGGGGGGGTTACGAAATCTGCTGCATGCAGCTGGTTTCGGCCTCACCGAGGGGCCCATTCCTCGATACATGGCCGCCTCCGGCGCCGGGAGGCGCTGGGAAAATCAGCTACGGGAGCTGATTCTCAAAGCCCCCCCTTGCTATCCCCCCCTTTCGCCCGACCCGACAGACCCCCTCGAGTTCCGAAGAACATCACGACGGGAGGCTCTCCTCTATTTTCGGCCTCTGGAGGCCCTTCCCAGCTCTCGGGACCGTCAAGAAACGATGCAGGATGAAGAACTTGGCCCGGGGAAGGGGTCGAGACTTCTGGGGGTCGACGTTATGACACAAATTCATGACGTCGGGGATCTGGGTCATCGGGCCTGGGGGCCATCAATCATGGATCGGGGACGAAGAACCACCCCCGGGTAGGGAGTCGGGGCCTCCTTGGGGCCGTGGATGGAAAAAGTTACTAACGGCGGATGTCTGGGCTCATGACCACCGCCCGGAGGATGGATTTCGCGGGCTTCCACAGGCGGTGGATATGGATACATTTGGGCCCCTGGGGCCCCAATATATCCACATCCGCCGCACACTGGGTCCCCAGGGCGTCGATTCCCAGGCGGTGAATATGGATAGATCCCCGCCTTGCGGGCTGGAGCCATTTTTCTCTTTCATCCCCTGGCGAGAACCCCAGGCCCCCTCGGGTCGTGAACAAAAACATTACGGCCGTTTTCTTTCGCTATTTTCGCCCTCTGGGGGCCCTCAGTGGCCTTCGACCGTCCCAGGGAGTGGGTCCAGACTGGTGGGGGTCGACGTCATGAACAAGTCATGACGTCGGGGGTTTGGG
>CAUYUJ010016374.1:181115-233615 GCA_963575745.1 Prorocentrum cordatum | reverse complement strand
TGAATCCTGGAGTTTGCGTCTACAGTCAACCCGCACAGGAAGGATGAGCGACTCTGCAAGCTCACCTTTGCATCCTTCCCATTCGGCCCGCCCATCCTTGGCCGCTCTCGCTGGCCGCGACCCGCTTGCACAGTGTCGACATGGCCTTCCAAGGCCCTTGCATCCTCATCGTGCGTCCTTGTCCTTATTCTGCTGGTTGACTGTATTTATTTGTGTCGAGAACTCTTCCAGCTCCGAGTGTTTTTTTTCTTTCCCCCCCCTCCGCGGCCGCCTCGTATGCCCTCTCCCCGCTCTTGCACGCCGGCCACTTCGCTCCTCGGTGCCCCCGTCCAGCTCCAGCGCTGGTGCAGCCAACTCTGCCTCGCCGCCGACGAACAAAACAACGTATTGCGAAGGCCTTACGGCCGGTGCCGCCGACCCTGAATGGCGACGACGACGACGACGACGACGACGACGACGACGACGACGACGACGACGACGACGACGACGACGACGACGACGACGACGACGACGACGACGACGACGAGCGCTCTTGGGGGCCTCTTGGGGGTAGTTTGTGGGCCTCTTGGGAAGCTCTTAGGGGCCGCTTGGAAGCCTCGTGGGGGCCTCTTGGGGCTTCCTGGGGGTCTCTTGGAGCGGGCCTGGGACGTCTTGAAGGCTTCTTGGTCGCCGCCGACGAACAAACAACGTATTTACTCGTGCCTCCCCGGGCTCCCCCGAGCAAGCGCGCGCGTGCTTGGCCCGGCCAGGAGCGGGGCACGCGCCGAGCCGTGGGCGCCACGGTGCACGGGCCTCTTTTGGGGGTGCGCACCAGCATGTGCTGGTGCGCTGGTGCACTGGTTGGGCGCCCTCCTCCTCCTCCTCCTCCTCCTCCTCCTCCTCCTCCTCCTCCTCCTCCTCTCCCGCTCCTCCTCCTCCTCCTCCTCCTCCTCCTCCTCCTCCTCCTCCTCCTGCTCCTCCTCCTCCTCGGGGCAGCGAGATCGGGGGGCCGCCATCGATCCGATCCGATGCGCCTCGATTATCGCGGCCGGGGCCGCGATGCCGATCCGATTTTCGATGCGATCCGGCTCGATTCACCGACCCAGGGGAGGCCAGGGCCAGGCGCAGCGCTCCGATCTCGATATTCGATTCGGGGCGATGCGCTGGCGATGCGGCCCGTTTCCGATCCAAGCCGACCGGGGGAGTGGGCTCGGAGTGAGAGGCCTCGAGCTGGACTCGCCGCTACCTCGCCGACAGAGGAGCGACAGGCCCCCGATGGCGACTCGACTCCGCGCGTTCCTGGGCGGGGTGGGCCATCAGGCCCCTCTCGGCGATGTATCGCCGATTCCGGCTCGATGTTGCCCCCCTCCCCCCCCCCCCCCCCCACCCCCCACACTGAGCCTATCCCCCCTATCCCGAGCATTTTTTTTGGGTCGAGGGCAAAGGGTGAAATCTGAAATGCCGTTCCGATGGATGTTCGAGGCTTGAATCTGCAAAAGGCGAACCACAAGACGGATTGGTTGTCGAGGTGTCAGAGCCCATGATCTGGATTTCACCCTGAGCTCTCCACCCTGAGAAAGTGCTCAGCCATCGTTGCCCCTCACCTCCCAGGAGCGGCTGCCGGTCCGTGGCCTGTCGAACGCGAAGAGGCGGCTGGGCGGCGGCCGCAACGAGTCCCTGCACATCAACGAGGCCATGAGGCACACACACAGCGGCGTGCACGTGAACTTTTGGAGCTCCGCGCCAGTGTCGTAGATCGGCGTGGGGCCCCCCTCCCCGAGCGCCTGAGCCCATGAGCTCCGTGCGGACCTCCAGGAGTCCACGCTCATGCCTCGGGGGACGCGAGCCGCACGTGTGCACCGATCCGTGCCGGGCCCCTCCTGAGCCTGGGATCGGCGCGTGCGCCCGCCTGCCTTGGCCAGGAAGGCGCACACGCACGCACTGATCCTGGGCCTGGGATGGGGCGATCCAAGATCGGTGTTGGTGTACGGGGGCCAGCGGATTAAGAAATGCCTGGGGTGGGTGGGTAGCAACGCCGCGCTGGGACGTGGACGCTCAAAAGATCTTTGAATGGCCTCCGGCCAGTGCCGCCGATCCGTCCGGGGCGGGGAGGAGGAGGAGGAGGAGGAGGAGGAGGAGGAGGAGGAGGAGGAGGAGGGAGGAGGAGGAGGAGGAGGAGGACGAGGAGGAGGAGGGGGAGGAGGGGGAGGAGGAGGAGCAGGTGGAGGAGGAGGAGGAGGAGGAGAGGAGGAGGAGGAGGAGGGAGGGGGAGGAGGAGGAGGAGGAGGAGGAGGAGAGGAGGAGGAGGAGGAGGAGGAGGACGAGGAGGACGAGGACGAGGAGGGGGAGGAGGGGGAGGAGGAGGAGCAGGTGGAGGAGGTGGAGGAGGAGGAGGAGGAGAAGGAGGAGGAGGAGGAGGAGGGGGAGGAGGAGGGGGAGGAGGAGGAGGAGGATTCAAAAGGTACTGGTGCGTCGTCGTCGCCGTCGAGGCCGCCGGGCCGCCAGGCCAGCGGCCCAGACGAGTCCAAGTTAACTTCTGGACGCTTCGCGTAGCCCCACCGACCCTTCCAGAAGCGATGCCCGGGCGAGCTGCCCTTTGATAAGGGATATTCGGGGGCGGCCAAGAGGGGGATGATGACCAGGGGGGGATGGATATCATGGCGGGGGCCATGATATCTCCACAGATTTCATGGCGCCTCTTCTTGTGTCAATGCGTCCCCAGTTCCCCCCCCTGGGCCGCGCGCATGCCGCCGGCCATGACTTGCACCCCCCCCTCTTGGACGCCCCCCTCTTGGACGTCCCAGAGATATGGAGGAGCAGGCATTGGAATCAAGGGCTGGGTAAAACGTCGTACTCCAAGAGGGGGAGGATGGAGGAGTCATCGGACGAGTCGGGGGAGCATGAATAGGGAGAGGGTGAGGGGGAGAAGGGAGGAGGAAGGAGAAGAAATATGCGGATTCTGATGATGCTGATGATGGTGCTACTGCTGCTGCTGATGATGGTGGTGGTGGTGGTGCTGCTGCTGCTTACGATGACGATGCTGAGGAGGAGGATGAGGATGAGGATGATGATGATGATGCTGATGCTGATGCTGCTGCTGATGATGATGCTGATGCTGATGATGATGATGATGCTGACGATGATGCTGATGATGCTGATGATGCTGATGATGCTGATAATGATGCTGATGCTGCTGCTGCGGATGATGATGCTGATGCTGATGAGGATGAGGATGAGGATGCTGCTGATGATGCTGCTGCTTCTGATGATGAGGCTGCTGATGATGATGATGCTGATGCTGCTGCTGATGATGATGATGAGGATGATGATGATGCTGATGATGTTGTTGTTGTTGTTGTTGTTGTTGTTGTTGTTGTTGTTGTTGTTGTTGTTGTTGTTGTTGTTGTTGTTGTTGTTCTTGTTGTTGTTGTTGATGATGATGACGATGATGCTGCTGCTGCTGCTGATGATGATGATGATGATGATGATGATGATGATGATGATGATGATGATGATGATGCTGAGGACGAGGAGGAGGAGGAGGAGGAGGAGGAGGAGGAGGAGGGCGAGCAAAGATGCCAGAAACCTCCTGGATACCTCTCGGAGTCTCTTCGGATTTCTTCCGAGAGCTTGTTGGAGTCCCGGGGTGTCTTGGGGGTCTCTTGGCAGTCGCAGGTCCGGGGGGCCTCTTGGGGCGTCTCGGGTGCCTCGGGGGAGTTTCTTGGGACCTTTTGGGGTGTTGGGAGTCTCTCTGGGGCTCTTGCGGGCCTCTGGGCACCTTTCGGGGCTGTCTTGGGGCACCCTTGGGAGCCTCGTGGGCCATCTTGGGGCCATCTTGGAAGAGATCGGTCAAAGGAGTTGCCAAAGTGCACATCATGAGGGCCCCCCTCCTCGGGAGGCCCAAATGTGGCCAAGACCATCGTGCAAATCGTTTTTTCGGGCCTCCTCGCCGAGGCCGTCTTGGACGCTCTAACCCTTCACTTCCCCCCCCCCTCCAGACCCAGGGGGAGGGGGCAGGGGGAGGGATAAACCGCTTCGCGAAGGGGAAGCAGAGGGGTTGGAAGAGGAAGCGCTTTGAACCACAGGGCTGGTGGGATTAGCACTCCCCCCCCCCCAGGATGCCTACATGTGGCCAAAATCTTAGCGGGACCAGTGATTCTGGCCTTGTCGCTGAGGCCGTCTTGGACGCTCTAGCCCCTCGCGGCCCTCCCTCCAGACCCAGGGAGAGGGGGCAGCTCTCCCCAGAGGGGAAAAAGGGGGGGGTGTTGGAAGAGGAAGCGCTCCAAACCACTCACGCCCAGAGGACCGCAGGATGTCTAAATGTGGCCAAACCCTTGGCAAGAGTAGCACTTTTGGCCTTCTCGCCAAGGTCTCGTGGGGGCCTCTCGGGAGCCTCTTAGGGGCATCTTGGGGGCCTCTTGGGGCCTCCTGGGCACTTCTCGGGGCCGTCTTGGGGCACTCTTGGGAGCCTCGGAGGCCATCTTTGGGCCATCCTGGGGGTGATTGATCAAAGAATGGGGAGGTTCCAATGTGCCCCCCCCCCCCCCCCCCCCAGGATGCCCAAATGCGGCCTGAACCTGAGTTCAATCAATGATTTTGGCCTTCTCGCCGAGGCCGTTTTGAACGCTCTAACCTCTCTCGCTCCACCCCCCTCGAGACCCAGGGGAAGGGGGCAGGGATAGGGGTAATCCCCTCCCGAAGGGGAGGAGGGAAGATGGAAGAGGAAATTCGCTAAACCACTCACGCCCAGAGGGCTGGTGGGATTTGTAAGATCGGCCCTACCCGATGCTTTGTTTAGTTGTTCGGTCGCATTATGCAGTCGGGCATCTGGTTAAGAAACCTCCTTGCGCAAATTTGAGTCGGCGTTTTTTTAACACACTTGCCGGAAAGCTGGCCTAGTTGTTTGTGCACGAGCCCGTTTCAAGAAACTTCCAGGGAGCTGGCCCACATTGCTTACATGATAGTGTTGCTGGATATTTTTTTTCGGCTGTGGTGGGCGTCCACCTGCTACCGTTCTTGGAGCCTGTTTTTTTTAGACTCTGGCAAGTTTACTTGCATGGACGGGGGGGGGGGGCGGCTGAGCCTGAAGCAAGCCGCAAACGACTTGCACGTTCGGGGGGGCGCGGAAAGCACGCAGGTCGAAAGGCACTTGCACGCTGGTGTTCGCTTGAAGAGGGGCGAGGGGGGTGGGGGGCGGGGGCGAACGCCATGCAAGTAAACCTGCCTGAATCCAGAAAAAAAAACAGGCTCTTGTGCTTCCAGAGGCGGGCTGGCTGAGGGACGAGCAGTCCTACGCCCGCGCCAGGGCCGCCGCGCCCGCGGCGCGGCGCGCGTTCCGGCTCCTGGAGCTCTCGGAGCTCCAGCACGCCGGGCCGGGCCGCAGGGTCCCGGGTCGGGCGGAGAAGCCGCCGCCGCGGGGCGAGGAGTCCGAGGAAGGACGAGGTGCCCCGCGCACCGCCCCCCGGCCCTCGTCCCCCCCCCCTTCGTGGCCCTCCCGGAGCCTGTTTTTTTTTGGGTCCAGGCAAGCTTACTTGCATGGCGTTCGCCCCCGCCCCCCCCCCCCCCCCTCGCTCCTCTTCAAGCGAACACTAGCGTGCAAGTGCCTTTCGACTCGCGTGCTTTCCGCGCCCCCCCGAACGTGCAAGTCGTTTGCGGCTTGCTTCAGGCTCAGCCCCCCCCCCCGTCCATGCAAGTAAACTTGCCAGAGTCTAGTAAAAACAGGCTCTTGGGAGGCCCTCGTCGCCACCGCTGGGTTCACCTCGGAGCCTTGGTCAGAGCGCACCCCGGGAGAGGCCTGGGGAGGAGCGGCATCGGTGCCTCTTGGTTTCCCCAAGGGAGGCGGAGCGGGCGAGCGAGCATGTGTAGCGGGGCTCGGCCGTGGTGGGGGGCGGCGGCGCGGCGGCGGCGTTGCCCCGGCTTGAGAGGCTGAACGGTCTTTCTCGTCGAGCTGCGTGATGAGTTCCGGTGGTAGCTCACGGCCCGCTCTCCACCCGACGGTGTCATGAGCAGGGGCGAGGCGGACGATGGCCACTGCGAGGATTGTCGGGATGACGATGATGCTGCTGATGATGATGATGATGATGCTGCTGATGATGATGATGATGAGGATGATGAGGATGATGAGGATGATGATGACGATGATGATGATGATGAAGATGATGATGATGAGGTTGATGATAATGATGATGATGATGATGATGATGATGATGATGATGATGATGATGATGATGATGATGATGATGATGATGATGATGATGATGATGATGATGATCATGATGGTGACCATCCTGGCGATGATGATGCTGACGGTGCGCTTGATGATGGTCATGATGATGGCGATGACGACGATGATAGTGCTGATGGCGAGGGTGGTAATGATAATGGTAATGCTGGTGCTGATGAAGGTGATGGCGATGATGATCATTCTGGTTGATGACGCTTATGAAGCTGGTGATGACGCTGCTGCTGATGATGATGAGCATGATGCTGGGAATGGTTGTGGTGATGATTGTTATGTTTCCAGGGGGATAATGATGGCAAGGATGACCATGATGGCGGCTATGGCGATGAAGATGCTGTTGGTGATCACGAGGGGGAAACGCCCGCTTCGCTTGCAGAGACAAGGACGCGGAATGAGTGCCGCCTCGAGCATATCTCCAGTCACGAGCTGCCGGCCTGCCAGCCGGCAGGGGCTAGGGCTGCGCGGGGGGGGCTTCCCTGGAGGCGGCCTCGCCAGGCTGCAGTTCGTGGGAGTTCGAACTCGGCATCGGCGCTGGCATATCCTCGGCTTCACCCAAATATCCTGGCACATCCAGGCACATCCTGGCACATCCTGGCATATCCTGGCATATCCTGGCATGTCCTGGCATCGGCGCTGGCACATCCTGGCGTATCCTCTGCTCGTGCTGCGTGCGTGCGTCCTCCCCGCTGGGGCGACGCGCGCTCTCTCAGGATTTTTTTTGATGTGCAGGGCGTGGGGCGGGCGCGTGCGGGCCATACTGCCAGGGTAACGACTTCAGTGCAGGCGCCTGTATACTTAGTTTCTGGTACTTCAGATTTCATAATAAAAGGGAGGGGGTCTGGACCCTCCAAGACAAGCCATTACAGACCTCCCCCGTGGGAGAACCCTCCAAAACATCGTCCCCAGACCCCCCAGGCCCTCCAAGATAGCCTGGAAGAGACCCCCCCCCGAAATGAGACCCCTCTCCCTTTATCACGAAATCTGGAGTATATGTATTCGGCTCGAACGTGTGCATCTAGCAAGCGCATCTAGTACTGGTGTGTCCTCCTGCGTCCCATATCCGTCGCTGAACTGCGGCCTGACCCGAAGACACAGACAACTTTTCAGAAGGCCGGAGGGCTTCTGAGAAATCCCGCCGCCTTCTGAGCAGGCCTTCTCCTTCTCACTTCCCCCCCGTCGCCCCCCGCCGAGTATACACGTGTGGCCGATCCTCGTGCACCCGGGCAGACGTTCCTTGCTCGGAGTTCCCTGCTCTCGGCCCCCCCCCCGGGGGGCTGCCTGAGAGAGGGTGGCCGCGCGGCAGCGGAGCGTTCTGGCGGCGGGAGCCGCTTCGGGCGGCTGCGGGGGGCGGAGGGAGGGAGGGAGGGAGGGAGGGAGGAGAAGGAGGGAGGAAGGGAGGGAGGGAGAGGAAGATGAGGAGGATGAGGATGAGGAGGTTGACGAGGATGATTTTGAGGATGATGATGAGGAGAAGGAGGAGTATGATGAGGACGGAGGAGGAGGGAGAGGATGATGATGATACTGATGATGAGGCTGCTGCTGCTGCTGATGCTGATGATGATGGTGGAGGTGGTGGTGGTGATGATGATGCTGATGCTGACGATGATGATGATGCTGATTCTGCTGATGATGGTGATGCTTATTGTGCATATGATGCTGCTGCTGATGATGATGCTGATGATGCTGCTGATGATGACGATGATGATGATGATGATGCGGATGAAGATGATGATGTTAATGATGAGGATTATGATGATGACGATGCCGACGACGATGATGCTGATGATGATGCTGATGATGATGCTGATGAGGATGATCATGCTGGATGATGATGCTGCTGATGCTGATTATGATGAGGATGCTGCTGCTGCTAATGACTGCGATGATGCAGATGTTGATGCTGCTGCTGATTATGATGATGATGATTAGCTGCTGATGCTGCTGCTGATGATGATGATGCTGATGCTGGCGATGATGATGATGATGATGATGATGATGATGATGATGATGATGATGATGATGATGATGATAATGTTGATGATGCTGCTGATGTTAATGATGATGCTGATGCTGATGCTGATGATGATGGTGATGGCGATACTGGTGCTGATGCTGATGCTGATGATGCTGATGATGATGATGATGCTGATGATGATGATGACGATGACGATCATTATGATGATGACGATGACGATGATGACGAGGATGCTGCTGCTGGTGATGATGATGATGATGACAATGCTGATGCTGATGATGGTGACGCTGATGATGAGGCTGCTGCTGCTGATGATGATGCTGATGATGATGACGATGACTATGATTCTGATGATGACGATGGCGATGATGACGAGGATGCTGCTGATGATGATTTCGATACTGACGATGCCAATGCTGATGATGGTGCTGCTGATGATGAGGCTGCTGCCGATGATGATGCTGATGAGGATGCTGCTGCTGATGATGAGGGAGATGCTGATAACGATGATAATGCTGATGATGCTGATGATGATGATGATGATGATGACGTTGATGCTGCTGCTGATAAAGATGATGCTGATGATGATTCTAATTACGATGATGATGCTGATGATGAGGCTGATGATGCCGATGATGCTGATGCTGATGCTGATGCTGATGCTGCTGCTGCTGATGATGATGATGATGCTGATGATGATGAGGCTGATGATGATGATGATGATGATGCTGATGATGATGATGATGATGATGATGATGATGATGATGATGATGATGATGATGATGATGATTCTTAGTATTATTATTATTATTATTATCATTATTATTATTATTAATATTATCATTATTGCGATGATGACGATGGTGACGATTATGAAGACGACTACGAGGAGGCGGAGGAGGAGGAGGAGGAGGAGGCTGAGGGAACTGGGGGGAGGAGGGGAGGAACAATAAGGGAACTGGGGGAAGGATGGGAGGAACAAATGGGGGACGGGGAAGGGGGAGGGCCAGGGGGAGGATGGGGATGGGTGAGGAGAAGGATGCGGGACTGTGGGAGGAGGGGGCGGAGGAGGCGGAGGAGGAGGATGATGTTGCTGCTGCTTTTGCAGATGAAGATGACGATGGCGATGACGACGACGATACTAATACTGATGATGCTGAGGACGACGCTGACGACAACGACGATGATGATGATGATGATGATGATGATGATGATGATGATGATGATGATGATGATGATGATGATGATGATGCTATGGACGATGCTGCGGACGATGATGATGATGATGGCTAATATTTTTGATATTAGTGTTGTTAGTATTTTACTAGTATCTTGGATTATTGTTATGCGTGTCAGTCTATCATTATAGTGCGCATGATCATACTGCTGATGCTTCTGATGACGCTGATGATGATGCTGATGACGATGGCGACGATGATGCTGATGCCGAGGATGTTGAGGATGCTGATGATGATGCTGATGCTGATGATGATGCCGATGTCACTGATGCTGATGGCGATGCTGATGCCGATGCTGATGATGCTGATGCTAATACTGATGCTGATGATGCTTCTGTTGCTGACGATGATGATGCGGATGAAGATGATGATGACGATGATGGTGCTCAGGCTGATGATGATACTGCTTATGATGATGCTGATGATGATGCTGATGATGATGATTATGATGATGATTATGATGATGCGGATGCTGAGAATAACGACGATGATGCTGCTGCTGATGATGATGTTGATGCTGATGCAGATGAGGATTATGATGCTTATGCTGATGCTGATGATGCTGACGAAGCTAGCAGTGGTGCGACTGCTGATGATGAGGATGCAGATGACGATGACGATGACGATGCCGATGACGATGGCGAGCGCAATGCTGATGATGCGGATGAGGACGAGGCTGACGATGATACTGATGACGATGCTGATGCCTATGGCATATGCTGCTGATGATGATGATGATGATGGTAATGATGCTGATGATGATGATGCTGATGCCGATGCGAATGATGATTATGATACTGCTGACGATGACGATGCTGATGATGGTGATGATGGTGCTGCTGCAGATGTTGATGCTTTTGATGATACTTATGCTGACGACGGTCATGGTGATGATGAGGATGATGATGCTGATGCTGATTATGCTGATGATGCTGCTGATGACGCTGATGATGCTGATGACGATGATGCTGATGCTGATGATGATGACGAGTATGATCATCAGGATGATGCTGCTGATGATGATGCTGATGATGACGATGGTGGTGCTGATGATGATGACGATGGTGATGATGCTGATGATGATGCTGCTGAGTATGCTGCTGATGCTGATGCTGGTGATGATGCTGATGATGATGATGATGCTGATGCTGAAGATGGTGGTGGTGGTGGTGGTGATGATGATGATGATGTTGATGCCGATGATTATGATGATGATGATGATGATGATGATGATGATGATGATGATGATGATGATGATGATGATGATGATGATGATGATGATGATGATGATGATGATGATGATGATGATGATGATGATGATGATGATGATGATGATGATGATGATGATGATGATGATGATGATGATGATGATGATGATGATGATGATGATGATGATGATGATGATGATGATGATGATGATGATGATGATGATGATGATGATGATGATGATGATGATGCCGATGCTGATGATGCTGCTGACGAAGGTCATAAGGTGGAAGAGGACGATGCGGAGCAGGAGGAGGCTGAGGAGGATTTTGGAACTGGCGGAAAGGAGGGGAGGAGAACATGGGAGAATGGGGTATGGGGGGGGGAGGAGGGGGCAGGGGGAAGGAGGATGGGGGAGGCCCAGGAAAAGGAGGAGGGGGCGGAAGGGAGGGAGTAGGCGGCAGAAGGGGGAGGAGGAGGAGCAGGAGGAGGAGCAGGCGGAGGAGGAGGAGGAGGAGGAGGAGGAGGAGGAGGAGGAGGAGGAGGAAGGGAGGAGGAGGAGGAGGAGGGAGGAGGAGGAGGAGGAGGAGGAGGGGAGGAGGGGGAGGAGGAGGAGGGAGGAGGAGGGGAGGGAGGAGGGAGGAGGAGGGGGGGGGGGGGGGGGATGAGGAGGAGGGGCTGGAGGAGTAGGAGGAGGCGGAGGAGGAGAAGGACGGGGAGAAGGAGGATGTTGTTGATGAGGAGGATGCTGCTGATGAGATGGTGATGCTGCTGCTGATGCTGCTGCTGATGATGATGATGATGCAGATGAAGATGAAGAGGACGATGCCGATGACGATCACGAACGCAATGCTGATGACGATTCTGATGATTCTGATGCCTACGCGGATGATGCTGATGCTGCTGATGATGACGATGCTGCTGATGATGCTGCTGATGATGATGCTGATGCTTATTCTGATGCTCAAGCTGATGATGCAGATGATGTTGATGCTGCTCATGATGGAGATGCCAGTGATGATGACGATGATGACGATCAGGATGATGATGCGGATGATGATACTGATGATAATGGTGATGATGATGCTGATGACGTTGACGACGGTGTTTATGATGCTGATTATGCTGCTGATGATGATGGGACTGCTGCCGCTTACACTGATGGTGATGATGCTGCTAATGATTATGCTGATGATGATGCTGCTGATGATGACGATGATGATGATGATGATGATGATGCCGCTGCTGCACATGGTGATGAGGATGATGAGGATTGTGATGATAATTCTGATGATGATCGCGATGACGACGCCAATGATGATGATGATGCTGATGATGATGATGCTGATGATCATGATGAAGATGATGATGATGATGATGATGATGATGATGATGATGATGATGATGATGATGATGATGATGACGATGCTGATTGTGGTGATGCTGATGCTGCTTATGATGATGATGACGATGATGATGATGATGATGATGATGATGATGATGATGCTGATGCTGACGATGGTGATGGTGATGATGATGATGATGCTCGTGGTGTTTGTTGGTGTGGTGGTGATGATGATGATGATGATGATGATGATGATGACGATGCTGATGAGGAGGAGGATGATGAGGATGAGGATCAGGATGATGATGATGATGATGATGATGATGATGATGATGATGATGATGATGAGGATGATGATGATGATGATGATGATGATGATGATGATGATGATGATGATGATGATGATGATGCTGACGATGGTGATGATGGTGATGATGATGATGGCTGTTATGATGATGCTGATGATGATGATGATGCTGCTGATGCTGATGCTGCTGCTGCTGTGCTGCTGATGATGATGATGATGATGATGATGATGATGATGATGATGATGATGATGATGATGATGATGATGATGATGATGAGGAGAGGAGGAGGAGGAGGAGGAGGAGAGGAGGAGGAGGAGGAGGAGGAGCAGGCGGAGGAGGAGGAGGAGGAGGAGGAGGAGGAGGAGGAGGAGGAGGAGGATGGAGATGTGGATGTGGAAGAGGGGGGGGGTATGGCTCAGGCCATGCGGGGGCCACCTTTAGGGGCTGTCCGTGGGCAGCCAAGAGCCTTGCTCTCCCC
The DNA here is from genome assembly GCA_963575745.1 of Prorocentrum cordatum. Lineage (NCBI taxonomy): Eukaryota > Dinophyceae > Prorocentrales > Prorocentraceae > Prorocentrum > Prorocentrum cordatum. Next base: position 220,845 of record CAUYUJ010016374.1, on the reverse strand, counting down.
CAGGGCCTTGGGCGCTGCTTCTGCCCTCCCCAGGCCCAGCTGAGCGACGCACAAGAAATGGGAGTGGGTGGGTCGAGAGAGCGGGCATTCGCGAGTAAGTTGCCCGCTCGCGCGCAAGCGCCCTCGACTCCCGCGGTGTTTGCTGCGGTGGCGGCCCGCGCGGGCCGCTCCCGGGCCGGGAACTCGGTGTACAGTCGCTCCCGCAGCCCACTGCGTGGGCAGCTGGGGCACCGAGCTCCCTGGTCGCCCAGACGACTTGGCGTATACTTCGAGGGCAACGGTTCGGCGGGGGGGGCATAGGCTCCGGGGGCAATGCGTCGGCCTCCCATCGCCCACTCATCGCCGGAGAGCGCCTGAGGGCCCATCCCGCCCAGGCCTGCGCGGCTCCGCCCTCGGGGGCCCAAGTGGCGATGCGTCCGGTCGGCGAGGTGCAGCCGGCTCCAGGTCGAGGCTTCCCCCCAGGAGCCGGTGCACCCCCCGAACGTCCGCCTCCATACTTCGAGCCCCCTCTAGGGGGCCACTTGCGAACCCTACCCCTACCCCTCACGATTTCTGAGGGGGAGGGTGGGGTTCACTTCGCTCGGGAGCTCCTGAATAAAGTGAACCCCACCCTCCCCCTCAGAAATCGTGGGGGGTAGGGGTAGGGTTCGCAAGTGGCCCCCTACCCTCCACCTCCCTTCGGACGGGGCCGGGGCGAGGATGATCCGTACCAGAGCGTTCGGGAACGCTCTCAGAGCGTGCTCTGGAACGCTCCGAGAAGGCCGCGGCGCCCGAGGCGTCCTCTGGAGCCGCCGGATCTCAGAGATATCTCGGCTCATCCTCATCATCATTCGGATGGTCTTGGTCCTGGCTTCCTCTTATCCCTCTTTTTTCGGCTTCTGCAGCCCAGGTCCTCAGCCGCCTCGATGTGCCGGTGTTGAGGCGCAGCACGCACCATGTTCAGAACGCACGCGCCAACGCGCTGCGTGCTGGCTCGGCACGTGTTGGTCCACGTCTTGGCGAGCGTGTCGCGCCCAGCGTACGTTTTTTCAGTCTGCGTGTGGAGCTCCGTGTCAGCACGCTGCGGGTCGCGTGCTGCGTAACGGGGCAGCTAGGCTCAGGATCGGGCGAAGAGAACTATGCACATGCACCGATCCTTGCAAGGCCCATCCTGGACCCAGGATCGGTGCATATGCCTTCCTGGCCAAGGTAGGAGGGCGTATGCACCGATCCTGGGCTCAGGATGGGCCTGGCCAGAATCGGTGTATGTGCATAGTTCTTTTTCCTCTACAGGAGGGAAAAAACGCACAGACCCAAGTCATCGCCGATCCCCCGGGAAATACGGGAAAATACGGTGGGAAGTCTGGGGGAAGACGAAGATCCAGAACATGTAGGAACACATTGAGGACTCCTGGGATCTGTGCCTATTTATTTGTGTGCGTCCCTGGGCCCCTTTACGGTCCCGCTTATGATTAAGAGACTTCCCCCCGACGAGCTGGCCCAGCGTTTCTTAACCAACTTGCCGGAAAGCTGGCTCAGTTTCTTCAGGGGATCGGCAGCCTTGGACCCTGGAAACGACTGGTGTGCGTTCCAGGCTCCCAAGTGCCGGCCCAGCGTCTCCAGTGCGCTTTCGGAGTCACATTCTTGTTGACCTGTATGATACCCAAGAAGCCCAGGTCGTGTTCATCTCCAACATCGACGGCTCCCCCCAGTTCCTGGACCAGGGGGCGGAGATGGCGCGCCTGCGCGCCGCGCTGCGCGGCGGCGGGAGGCGCGCCGTGGCTCTCGCGCCCCCCGCCACCCGCGCCCCCGCTCCCGCGCCCGCCGCCGCCGCCGGCGGCCGCAGCACCGCCTCGGCGCCCGGCCCCCCTTCGGTCCCGCGAGCCTCTCCCTCGGGGAGCCGCCATGGGGCGGCGCGGGTCGGCGAGCGAGCGAGGGGGGGGAGGCGTGGAGTCGGGCCTGTCCCTCCACAGGAGGAGCAGATGCAAGAATGGTCCAAGCGCATGAGTCTGGGGACGACTGCTCTGGTTTTTTGTTGGACCCTTCTGGAGTATGTTCTGGCCATTCTCAGTGTTTCGTCCAAAGCCTCCCTGTCGGTAGGGGGATATGCCCGACCTAAGGGAAGCGAGAAGGGGCGGGCCCTCCTCAGATGGCTCGGAAGTCCCCCAGCCTTCTGAGAAGTCTCCTGGGCCTTCCCCGAAGGCGGGGACAGCTTCTCGGAGGGCGCGCGGGCTTCTGAGAAGTCCCGCCACCCTCTGAGGAGGGCTTCTCCTTCTCACTTCCCCCCCTCGATCGCCGCCGAGTAGGCATAAACTTTCGGAGGTCCGCGCGGATGTCTTGCATCGGCGCTGGACCCCCCCCTCCCTGGCGCGCGGAGCGTGCCAGGGAGGGGGGTCGGAGGCGCCGCCGGGGTGTGGGGGGGGCTCCAGCGCCGATCGAAGGATTCCGTGCGGACCTCCGAAAGTTCATGTACGGTCGGACCGAGGTATCAGATTCAGGTCTGTTCGTGGAGGGTATCTAATTCTACTAATTCTCTTCGTGCTTGTTGGATGCTCTTCTGCATCCTGTGGGAGGGTACCATCGAGTGTTCTTCTGCCTGGCCGGCGGAGGGTCCCATGTTCTTGAATGATGTTATTATTTCTTAGGTCTGGCCGTGAGCTATCCCCTCTCCCGCCGGGCCACTGCGTCCCAGCCCCACCATCCCATCACCCCAGCTGGGGACAGGCCCTTCGAGATCGAAGGGGGGACAGCCTGTATCCCCATCCGGGGGGGGATACATCGGCCAGTGGGGCCCAAGCCGCGCCAGTTGGGATAGGGATCTGTCAAACGATGCTCAGAACTCTCGGAGACTTCGTGCTCGCGGCTCACGTGGGGTGTGGGCGGTCGTCCCCCTCCCCTCCTCCTCCACCCCTCTTCGGCCCCAAGAACCCTGAGATCCAACGTTGCAAGCAGAATGGCAACATTGTGGGAAAGCACGGCTGGGGCCCTAGGCACCATCTTTCTCAGGCATTTGTCGAGCGGGATCGATCTGTGATGGACCTGTGGCCCGAAAGAAGGCAGCATCACGGGAAGGTGCGAGATTCCTGCTGCTGCTCATCCCCTCGCTTCTCCTTTTCCTCCTCCTCCTCCTCCTCCTTCTCCGCCTCCGCGCCGAAAGTGGGGCGAGCGCTCGCCAGGCTTCCTGGGAGACGTCTGGGATTTCCTGGGAGTTTCTTGGCATCTTGGGGATATGGAGGGACCCTGCGATTTTTTATATTGGGCCCGTTTCGTGTTCGTCTTGGAGACGTCTTGGGTGCTTCTCGGGCCGCCTTGTGCTATCCCTTTGTTTTCTGCTTCGATAGAGTGTTCTGGTGTAGCGCTGATGCGAGTTGTGCCGTTCCTTCTCACCGTCCTTCGAAGTCTCCTCGCGATTTGGCTCCGGGCGGCCAGCAAAGCCTTCTGACCTTCTAGCCCAAATCTCCAGCAAACTCTTAGCATTCATTTCGCGGAGGATGCAAGCCTTCACCCGTTGGACTATGCGTTCCCCCAGCCGTTGTGAAAATCTTTGGGAAAACACTTGGGGGAAGAAGAAGAGGCGGAGCGGGATTCTCATAATGATGGTGATGATGATGACGACGATGATGATGCTGATGGTGACAACGATGACGATGATGATTATGCTGATGATGATGCTGCTGTTGTTGATGATAGTTATACTGGTGCTGATGATGCTGATGATGCTGATGATGCTGTTGATGCTGTTGATGCTGCTGCAGATGATGATGGTGATGCTTATGATGATCATGCTGATAAATGTGCTGACGATTATGGTTATGGCGATGATTGTGATGATGATATTTATAGTTGATGACGATGACGAGGGTTGCGATTCCCATGATGCTGTTGTGAGGCTGTTGTTGATGATACTGATGCTGCTGATGATGATGACGATGGTGATGAGTGTGATGCTGATGATTAGGATGCCGCTGATGATGATGCTAAGGATGATGATGCTGATGATGGTGATGATGATGATGATGATGCTGATGATGATGATGATGATGAGTATGCTGAGGATGCTGAGGATGCTGATTATAATGATGCTGATGACGATGATGATGCTGATGCTGATTATGATGATGCGGCTGATGATGATGATGATGATGATGATGAGTATGATGGTGGTGGTGGTGATGCTGCTGCTGCTGATGATGATGATGATGATACTGATGATACTGATGATGCTGATGATGCTGCTGATGATGAGGAGGGGGTGCAGGAGAAGGATGGTGAGGATGAGGATGAGGATGATGATGAGGATGAGGGTGCGAGGAGAAAGTGGAGGAGGAGGAGGTGGAGGCGGAGAAAGAGGAGGAGGAGGCGGAGGAGGAGGATGATGAGGAGCATGATGAGAACTACGAATGATACTTTGAATCGTCGTAAAAAACGAATAATAGTAATAATACTAAGTTGACGCGTAGTATCCATAACAACCATATTATTGATGAGGCGAACAACCGTAATACTATTACTGATACTAATATGAATACGCATCGCGAAAATACATAGTCTACTAATACTCATAAGAATGATAATAATATTCGTACTTGTAGTATGCATAAGTGTAGTAACACTAAGAGTAGTGTTACACATAGTAATATTCGTAATGATAATAAGCATGCTGCTTAAATAAGAGTAACATTACTCGTGTCAAGAAGGAGACGAACCATACTACAACTCAGAAGACGAAGCAGAAACGTAAAAACAATAATCGTACACTTTTAATAATTATCATTATTATTATTATTATTCTTAGTATTAGTATTTTATTATTATTAGTATTAGTATCATTATTGTATTTCCATTACTATTCCCAACCCTCCTGCGTTGGGTCCTCGTTTTGAATAGAGCACTGCTCGCGCGTCTCCTTCCTTCCTTCCTTCCTTCCTTCCTTCCTTCCTTCCTTCCCGTCCCCCTCTTCCCCCCTGCCTTTTACCTCGCTCGTCGCTGCATGTCAGCCTGCTTCCTACCTGGTTATCCCTGTGCCACTTGCGAGGGCTGCTAGGGGCTGCGATCTGTGAAGCTGTCGCCACTTTCGAGGGCTGCTGAGGGGCACAGCACAGTGGGTACTCACCGCAGATTCAAATTAGACCTCGCCATCCCTGGGGGGCTGCGATCTGTGAAACTGTCGCCACTTTCGAGGCCTGCTGGGGGGCCCAGCACAGTGGGTACTCACCGCAGATTCAAATTAGACCTCGCCATCCCTGGGGGGCTGCGATCTGTGAAACTGTCGCCACTTTCGATGCCTGCTGAGGGGCCCAGCACAGTGGGTACTCACCGCAGATTCAAATTCTTTACGCTTCGCGTATCCCCACCAGCCCATCTCACAACAGCAACTCATGCGAAGCATGCCGACAGTCGTGTTTTTCAGGCGTGTGTCCGTTTGGCCCCGCATATCTCCCCTGTCCCTCCTTCCTCCCGCCTCCTTGTACATCCTCCTTGTGGGGGGAGCGGGAGAAGGACGAGGCGGAGGAGGAGGGAGAGAAAGCGCTCCTCGTGATTTGAGTCGTTTGGGGTTTCTCGTCCTGGTGTGAGTCGTTCGGGCCCTTCTTCCTGGTGTGAGTCGTTCGGGCTCTTCGTGGTGTGAGTCGTTCGGGCTCTTCGTCCTGGTGTGAGTCGTTCGGGCTTCTCGTGGTGTGAGTTGTTCGGGCCCCTCATCCTGGTGTGAGTCGTTCGGGCCCCTCCTCCTGGTGTGACTCGTTCGGGCTCCTCGTGGTGTGAGTCGTTCGGGGCCCGCGTCGTGGTGTGAGTCGTTCGGGCTCCTCGTGGTGTGAGTCGTTCGGGCGCCTCGTCCTGGTGTGAGTCGTTCGGGCCCCTCCTTGTGGTGTGAGTCGTTCGGGCTCTTCGTGGTGTGAGTCGTTCGGGCCCCTCGTCCTGGTGTGAGTCGTTCGGGCTCCTCGTGGGGCCTCTTGGGGGCCTCTTGGAGCCTCTTGGGGCCTCTTGGGGGCCTCTTGGGGGCCTCTTGGGGGCCTCTTGGGGGCCTCCTGGGGCCTCTGGGGGCCTCTTGGGGGCCTCTTGGGGGCCTCTTGGGGGCCTCCTCTTGGGGGCCTCTTGGGGGCCTCTTGGAGGCCTCTTGGGAGGCTCCTGGGGGCCTCTTGGGGCCATCTTGGGGCCTCTTGCGACCTCCTCAGAAGCGCAAAGAAGCGCTGCCCCCTGAGAAGGACAAAATGAGCCCAAAACCTTCGTAAAATCAATGATTTTGCTATGAAGGAAGATGAGCGCGGCCCCCTCGGGAGGCCAACATGGGGCCAACACCATCGTAAAAGCAAGGATTTTTGGCTTCACAGAAGAGGAGAGGGCTCCAAGTGCGTCCCCCCGTCGGGGCCAGAATCCTCGTGAGGGTCGTGTTTTTTTCGCCCTCCCAGGAGTCGAAGAAGACCCCCCTGGCCACCCGCCGGGCTCCCTCTCCAGGCCCAGGGGGAGGGGGTAGGGGGAGGGGTAAACCCCTCCCCGAAGGGGACTAAGGGGGGTTGAGGACAGAGGGGGCTCGCTAAACCACTCACGCCCTAAAGGGCTGGTGGGATTAGACCTCGCCGTCCCTGGGGGGCTGCGATCTGTGAAACTGTCGCCACTTTCGAGGCCTGCTGGGGGGCCCAGCACAGTGGGCACTCACCGCAGATTCAAATCAGACCTCGCCATCCCTGGGGGGCTGCGATCTGTGAATCGCCACTTTCGAGGCCTGCTGGGGGGCCCAGCGCAGTGGGTACTCGTAATCACCGCAGATTCAAATTAGACCTCGCCATCCCTGGGGGGCTGCGATCTGTGAAACTGTCGCCACTTTCGAGGCCTGCTGGGGGGCCCAGCACAGTGGGTACTCACCGCAGATTCAAATTAGACCTCGCCATCCCTGGGGGGCTGCGATCTGTGAAACTGTCGCCACTTTCGAGGCCTGCTGGGGGGCCCAGCACAGTGGGTACCACGCGGATTCAAATTAGACCTCGCCATCCCTGGGGGGCTGCGATCTGTGAAACTGTCGCCACTTTCGAGGCCTGCTGGGGGGCCCAGCACAGTGGGTACCACGGCAGATTCAAATTAGACCTCGCCATCCCTGGGGGGCTGCGATCTGTGAAACTGTCGCCACTTTCGAGGCTGCTGGGGGGCCCAGCACAGTGGGTACCCACCGCAGACTCAAATTAGACCTCGCCATCCCTGGGGGGCTGCGATCTGTGAAACTGTCGCCACTTTCGAGGCCTGCTGGGGGGCCCAGCACAGTGGGTACCCACCGCAGACTCAAATTAGACCTCGCCATCCCTGGGGGGCTGCGATCTGTGAAACTGTCGCCACTTTCGAGGGCTGCTGAGGGGCCCAGCACAGTGGGTACCCACCGCAGACTCAAATTAGACCTCGCCATCCCTGGGGGGCTGCGATCTGTGAAACTGTCGCCACTTTCGAGGGCTGCTGGGGGGCCCAGCACAGTGGGTACCCACCGCAGACTCAAATTAGACCTCACCATCCCTGGGGGGCTGCGATCTGTGAAACTGTCGCCACCTTCGAGGGCTGCTGAGGGGCACAGCACAGTGGGTACCCACCGCGTGTTGGCCAGCTACTCTTGCCACTTCAACGGTCAACCGACAAAAACCTTCAACGGTCAACCGACAAAAAGAGTCACCTTTCTTTCTTCTCCCGCCGCTTTCGTCCTTGTTCTCCTCCTGCAGTCACCTTCCCTCTGCTGCTGTTGTGCTGATGGTTCGGCTTCCCGCACGTTTTTCTCCTGCTCTGCGTTCCCGACTCCCCATGTCCTCTTCGAGCCTGTTGCTGTCGCCCCTCGTTCTTGTATGGTTCTCCTGCGCATCATGCCATAGGCGCGTGTCCCAAGTAGCTTACACATCAAGTTGATTGTCCATGCAAGTTTCGGCCAACTCCTCGTTTCCATTGATACAGACGGGTTGTGTACGTCACAGGGTAATTATTATTATTATTATCATTATTATTATTACTATTATTATTTTTATTTTGATTATTATTATTCTGATTATTCGTATTAGTATTATTAGTATTCGTATTAGTCTTAGTATCAGTATCATTAGTATTATGTATTATGCTTGTTACTGGTATTCAAACAATAATACTACTAAAACAAATATTAATAATTTTACGAATAGTAATAAGAACAAGAAGGAGCGGAGGAGGTGGAGGAGGCGGAGGCGGAGGCGGAGGCGCATGCGGAGGCAGAGGCGGAGGAGGCGGAGGTGGAGGAGGAGGAGGCGGTGGAGGCGGAGGAGGCCTCCTGGGGCTTCTTGATGGCTTCCTGGGGGGCCCTTCCTGGCTGCTGAGGGCCTCTTGTGGGCCTCTTGGGAGCCTCTAGGGGCCTGCAAGGAGCGGCCTGGTTTTCGGAGGCCGTCTTGGGGGGCCCCACTGGGCCGTCTTGGGGCCCTCGTGGGACGCCTGCGGGCCGTCCTGAAGGTCTGCGTGCATTCCGGGGGTTCTCGGGGGTAGCTTGGGGCTGGCTCGGCGTCCAGAGAGCTCCCCCGCGACACACCCCAAGAATTCTCGGGAGCGCCCAGGACACCGGTGGTCGGGGCCCAGAATGCCCTTGGTGCGAATCCCTGGAACATGCACAGCTGACTGCTGAGCCTTGGGGCGCTCCACTAAGGGTTTTTGCTGCACGATCGGCCATCCCGATTGTTACATGACGGCATCTCTGACGAAGCGGTATCGACCCCATTCCGTCATCCTTTGCAGACGCTACTATTAATCGCTTCGCTCATTCCGCCGGCCCGTATTCTGCCATCGTTTGCGGTTGGGTGATCGGGACGTAGCTGAAATATGCAGTTGTCTTCGGCGTATCCCGCCAGGTTGGCCTCTGTAGGACCTCTGGAATGCAGATCTGAAGCTTCAAGAAGCGTCTCGGAGGTACTTTCTTCGGAGCCTCTGGGAGCCTTTTGGGCCCTCTAGAGGCCTCTTGGAACAAGTGCTCTAGTTCCTTGGAGCGTCTTGTGGCGTCTGTGGGGCTTCTTCGAAGCCTCCTGGGGGCCTCTTTTGGGCCTTTGGTGGCCTCTTGAGCCTCGTGAGGGCCTCTTGGAGGCTTTTGGCGGGGTCTTTGGTGCCTCTGGGGCCTCTTTGGGGGCTCTTGGGGAGCTCTTGGGGCGGGAGGCGGAGGTAGTTCATTGCGGCTCCTCCCTCCGAGGCCACGATCCTCGTGAGGGGTGTCTAAAAATTGGCCCTCCCCTGGAGTGCTCTGGGGGGACCTGACTGGGACCTAGCAGGGGTACTTTTCGTCCGGGGGCCCCCAGGGGCCGCCCCGCGCGCGCGAACTAGAAATATTGTTAACCAGTTCCCGGAGATCTTAGCACGCCTCTGGCCCGTTGGGCCAGCGAATTCGGTGCGCATGCGTTGATCTAAGAAGTGCGTTTTCTTGGCAGGCACGGGCGCCAACTTGTCGAAAGCCTAGGACACCAATCCACTTGCTTGAACGCCAAGTAAGAGCCCCTAAGTGCAAGCGTTGTTCGGGGACAAATTTGAGCCCCTCCCTGCCGAGACCAGACTGGTTCCCTCCTCTCCGCGTGCAGTGTTTGAGTGTTCTCGTGTTCATTCTGCACGGTCGCTGATCCCAGAGATCCGAGGTCGTGATTTTTTCAATACGGGGTCCCCGGAAGTCTCGACCCATTCCCCAGGACCAGTTTTTCATCCTGAGTCGTTTTTTGACGGTCCCAGGGCCCGGCGAGGGCCGCTAGAGGCCGAAAATCGAGAAAAACCTCCGTCTTGATTTTCTCAACACGTTGGAGGTCTGGGATTTGGGTACCAAACTCATATCAGCTAATGCCTTGCTGCTTGGATCGTGGGCGGCCTCGTGGGCGCCCCGCGGGGGGGGGGGTGTCCGGAGGCCTCGCAGCGTGGCGCCCAGGGCCCGCTCGTGGGCGCCCCGTGGGCGCGCCCCCGTGCGTGGAAGGGGCGTCTCCGGAGGCCCGTCGCCCGCGCGCGCTCCAAAGGTGCCGCGTGGGATGCCCAGCAAGGTTCAGCCTCGCGCAGAGGGGGGTGGGGGGAGGGAGGAGGGCTTCTTAGAAGCACCCCTGCTTCTCAGAAGGGCGCGGGCCTTGTCTATAGATGTGAGGCCGGCGCCTTCTGAGAAGCAGCCTGCTGCTCAGAAGCCCTCCCCCCTCCCCCCGCCCCCTTTGTGCGCGCCGCCAAAAGGTTGCAGATTTATGTCGGGCGTGTCCCCCTACAGGGGGGGCTTTCGACGAAAAATACAACATACCCCCAGAAAACACCCCAAAAGGGCCAAAAGATACCCCCCAGAATAGTCCCCGGATTAATTTTGGATTCTTTTTGTAATATTTTTGGGGTATTTTTCATTTTTCGTCGAAAATCCCTCTGTAGGGGGCAGGCCCGACTTAATTGCAGATGGATCTGACATGGTTAAGACCACTGCACCAGCGCCTCCCTGAGGTCAGCGCCAACATGGTGCCCGAACATATCCGCCCCCCCTGAATCCCGACTCGGTTCTCCTCCCCGCTTCTCTTCCTCATTCTGCTAATCATCTCTGTTTCTTCCACACCACTTTCTCTCTTTCTCCACTTCCCAACCAGTTTCCTTATCAAGCCGATTCCATTCTCGCTTATTGGACACACCTACTTGATGCCATGTCCGTGATTGCTGCTTGTGCCCACCTAGTGGTCTTACTGCAGCTGCTACCCGCTTGTACTATCAGCGTCGAGAGGGCCGAAAGGGCTGAGAGGGCCGAGAGGGCCGAAGCGAAGGTATCGCGGACCACTCATTTCGCCAGCGTGGAAGAGAATGCTATCAAGAGGGAAGGGTCGCTGAAGTTAAAGTCGCAGCACAAAGTCGGCCTTGGCGTAATGAACAGGAGGGGGGTCACCCAGTACAGCCGCCGTTCGCTCAAGAGGGCGAAGAGAACGGATGGCAAGTTCTTCTGGCCCGACTCTGGCAATCGCGAGTCGTTCAACTACACCGGCGCGACGGACCTCACAGACAACATCTCTTGGGGCTGGCACCACCCGGCCGGCATCTACAACACAATCCCGGTCGGCAGCCCGCTCATCGACGACGAGCTTAACATCTACATCGGGTCCGACGACGCCATCCGGAAGTTCGACATCACGGGGCAGATCTTGTGGAGCTACGCTCCCCGAGGCCAGCTCGCTGCCGCACCCACCCTGGTCACCGCCGCGAGCCGACGCCAGGCAGCCCGCGTGTCTGACGAAATGGGCGAGGAGGCAGAGGATATGCTGCGGCCTGATTGGGACAAGGGCAGCGCGTCGAACTCCTTCCAGTTCTTCAAGGACTTTAAGATCGGCGACGTCGTCAAGGTGAAGCCTGGCCTGAGCTACCGGGCGGACGGCAGGGAGGTCTACAAGGACGGCGACCAGGGGATGATCTCCGAGTTCGTTCCTGGGGAAAACAGGGACGGTAGGGCCGTCATTCTGTGGACGCGCACAGGGCACAAGAGCGTCGTGGATACCAGCGCCATGAAGAACCGTTTCGTGCGTGTGCAGCAGACGCTCGGGGAGGAGTCGTTGCCTCCCATGCTCGTGGGGAGCACCACCGCTGGCTACGTGTTCGCCATTGCTATGGACAGCGGGGAGGAGCTGTGGGCAACCTGGGCCTCGAACGACATCGCTGGCGTCAAGGGGTCTGTCGCAGCCAAGGACGGAGTCGTCGTGGTCGCAACCGACAGGTGCACGGACCGCTATTGCTACAGGTACCGAAACACGACCAACCCACTCACGGAGGGCAATTCCAGGGTGCGGGGCCTCAGCGCCGCGGACGGCAGCGCCATTTGGGAGTACAAGACCATGGCGCCGGTGTGGAACATGGTTCCGCTGTGGGGCCCGAACAGCGACGTGATTTTCCAGGATTGGGAGGGCCGGCTGTACTCCCTGGACTTACAGACTGGTGCCCTCAGATACAGGGTGGGTGGCAACATCGGGACGCACACCCACGCCGCCGCCACATACGATGCGGGCCACGAGATGGTGATCGCCCTCGGCGTGGGCTACTACCAAGATAAGTACTGCAATCCTTACATTGCACCTGGCATCCTCATCAACTGCAACACGTGGCCAGGCGTAAGGGGCTTCATCCGCGGATACAACGTCTCCTCCGGCCACAAGCTGTGGGAGCGCGAAACGCCAGAGCCGCCGGCCAGCGCCGCCGTCGGCATGACCAGCTCTTGGGCGCCGGGTGGTCACACCCGCCTGGTGGTCACCATGGGCTACAACTGCATGCATAACTCGCCGTCGCAGATCTGGGCCATCGATCCGAACAACGGCCACATCCGGTGGAAGAGGGACGGCCCGACGCTGTGGACCAGCACGTGTGCTGGCGACAAGGAGGGTGCCGACATCCGCAGGGCCATGGGCGGCCGCGCCGCATGCGCGCCGAACAGCTGGTCCGTACCGGCGATCGATGCGAACGGTGACGTGTACGTTGGCAATCAGGTCGGCGTGCTGCAGAAATGGGGCACGCCGACCGGCATGACGAGGGACATCCAGATCCTCTCGACCCTGAACACTGGCCACGCCTTCCAGGATACAGCCATTGCGTTCGCCGAAGGCGTCATGGCCGTGACCACGTGCACCTCCCTCATTGTCCTGCAGACGAATTATTCAGAGTACTTTACGAGCGAGACCTGGTCAGTCACGGCCCCACCGAACGTTGACGGGGAGCCTTACGGCTACAGCTCGCCCGTTGCCCGCCACTCGGCAGCGGGCAGCGCGTGACCGAGCGCCCCATGTGGCCGGGCTGCTGCTCCGTGCGATGCATTTCGGAGCCGCTTGTCTGCCAATGCGGAGAACAAGGGCGGAGGACCCCAACATCCGATGATGTCGTGAGCAACACCGAGTCGTGAAATAACAGGCACGACGTGGGCCCTCGTCCCCATCTTGTTGGGGCATCCCTCGAGCTGGCTTGATCCGTGAGTGCCACGGGGCTCGAAACGGTGCAACATGGTCCGCTGCGATGTCTTCACGACGCCCCGATGTGAGTGGAGGAGGATGAGGAGGGGGAGGAGGAGGAAGAGGAGGAGGAGGAGGAGGAGGAGGAGGAGGAGATGGAGGAGGAGATCTGGACTTGATCCTGTTGGGGGCTCCTGCCTCCTGCACGCCTCCCGACCCAGCTCAGCACAAGACGCTGCATCGACCGACCCTGCGCGCGACACCGCAGCTCCCCTGCCCTTCCCCCCTCGCCTTCCTCCTGGCTACTTCCTTCCCTCCTCATCGTCTTGCTCGTAATCCTCATCGTCCCCACGAGCCCCCTATCATCTGGCGAAAGGGCTCGGCATGTCAAGTCGTGCTTCCTCTCTTGGGGCCGTCTTGGGGACCTGTTGGGCCTTCTTGGGGGGCCTCGAGGGCCGTCGTGGGGCCATCTTGAGGGCCTCTTGGGCAGCACTGGGCGCTCTTCAAGGCCGAAGGGCCGAGCACGCCCAAGCTATATGAACACTCGTGGAGGTTTCAATTGTCTTAGCCTCTTGGGTGTGCCCCCCGCACGGCTTCAGAACGGCCAAGACGTGCACAAGAGGGCTCAAGGACGGGCCCAAAGACCACCTTAGGCCCTCTTGGAAGCATGAGTTCCCAACCCCGCTCCCGAGGCTTCTGAAAAGGTAGCGCGAGCGGCCTCGAGAGCGCCCGCAACTCCTGTGGTCTGGGTCCCTGGAAGGGTCTTCGCAAGACTCCTCGGCGGCGAGCGAGGGGGGGAACTGAGAACGGGCGGGCCTTCTCAGAAGGCTCGGAAGTCCCCAAGCCTTCTGAGAAGTTTTCGAAGTTTTCTCCGAAAACACAAAATTCCTCTCAGAAGGCGCGAGGGCTTCTGAGAAGGCCCGCCCCCTTCTGAGAAGGCCTTCTCCTTCTCTTTCCCCCCCGCTTGCTGCCAAACTCAGCAGAGAGACCTCGAAGGAGGACACTTCACTCGGTGCCCACGGCACAGCGACGGGCAGCACCGGGGCGCTGTAGGCCCCAGTCTTCTCCGGGCTTTCGCCCAGTGGCCCCCAGTGGCCGCCTCCGGTGCGCAGAGGCACCTGGATCCATGACCGGGTGCATGCTGGGCGCGCTGCGTCGGGGTCTGTATTTGTTGTATCCCAGTTCGAAGAAACAACATCGCCATAGACATAAACTTATGGCGCTCCGCGGGGGTTTCTTTGATCTGCGCTGGACCCCCATGGCGGCGCCTCCGGCGCCGCCCCTGGCGCGCGGAGCGCGCCAGGGAGGGGGGTCCAACGCGGATTTGGTGTTTCTGTACCAAAGCGGAGACCAATGATGGGCGCACGGCTCGCTCAAATCGAGTCTCAGCGCGGTGGCGGGCCCCTCTGAGTTCGACGCCAGCAGATGAGGTACTCGAGTGTTTCCGGCCCTGCCTTCTTCCGAAGTGGGTAAACCTTTTCTTTTCGTCACCAATTTCTCCCCTCCTCGTCCTCTCAATCAGTCCGCTTTTTCAAGCCGATTCCATTCTCACTTGCAGGACTCACCCACTTTATGCCACGTCCCCGATCGCCGCTCATGCCCCCCCCCTGTGGTCTTGCGGCAGCTGCTGCCCAGCAGGGCTGTCGACGTCGAGAGGGCCGAAAGGGCGGAGAGGGCCGAAGGGACGGCTCCCGTGAGGGCTCACCCGATTTGTTTTCTTTTGCGAAGAGCTGAAACCAATGAAGACGTCAAGGGGCTCTGCGCGCACCAGCCGATGCCCGGCGAGTATGCAGATGAATCTGGCAAGGTTAAGACCACTCCACAGGGGCCTCCCTGAAATCAGCGCCAACACGGCGCCCGAAGACGTTCACCCCCACCGGATCCCGACTGGGTTCTTCTCCTCGCTTCTCTTTCCCATTCTGTTAATCGTTCTTGTTTATGCCACGCCACTTTCTCCCATCCTGCACTTCTGAATCAGTTTGGTTTTCAAGTTGATTACATCTTTGCATATTGGACACACCTACTTGATGTCATGTCCATGATTGCTGCTTGCGCCCACCTCGTGGTCTTACTGCAGCTGCTACCCGCTTGTGCTATCAGCGTCGAGAGGGCCGAAAGGGCCGAGAGGACCGAAAGGACCGAAGCGAAGGTATCACGGACCACTCATTTTACCAGCGTGGAAGAGAATGCGGGCAAGAGGGAAGGGTCGTTGAAGCTAAAGTCGCAGCACAAAGTCGGCCTTGGCGTGATGAACAGGAGGGGGGTCACCCAGTACAGCCGCCGTTCGCTCAAGAGAGCGAAGAGAGCGGACGGCAAGTTCTTCTGGCCCGACTCTGGCAATCGCGAGTCGTTCAACTACACCGGCGCGACGGACCTCACAGACAACATCTCTTGGGGCTGGCACCACCCGGCTGGCATCTACAACACCATCCCAGTCGGCAGCCCGCTCATCGACGACGAGCTCAACATCTACATCGGGTCCGACGACGCCATCCGGAAGTTCGACATCACGGGGCAGATCCTGTGGAGCTACGCTCCCCGAGGCCAGCTCGCTGCCGCACCTACCCTGGTCACCGCCGCGAGCCGACGCCAGGCAGCCCGCGTGTCTGACGAAATGGGCGAGGAGGCGGAGGATATGCTGCGGCCTGATTGGGACAAGGGCAGCGCGTCGAACTCCTTCAAGTTCTTCAAGGACTTCAAGATCGGCGACGTCGTCAAGGTGAAGCCTGGCCTGAGCTACCGGGCGGACGGCAGGGAAGTCTACAAGGACGGCGACCAGGGGATGATCTCCGAGTTCGTTCTTGGGGAAAACAGGGACGGTAGGGCCGTCATTCTGTGGACCCGCACAGGGCACAAGAGCGTCGTGGATACCAGCGCCATGAAGAACCGTTTCGTGCGTGTGCAGCAGACGCTCGGGGAGGAGTCGTTGCCTCCCATGCTCGTGGGGAGCACCACCGCTGGCTACGTGTTCGCCATTGCTATGGACAGCGGGGAGGAGCTGTGGGCAACCTGGGCCTCGAACGACATCGCTGGCGTCAAGGGGTCTGTTGCAGCCAAGGACGGAGTCGTCGTGGTCGCAACCGACAGGTGCACGGACCGTTATTGCTACAGGTACCGAAACACGACCAACCCACTCACGGAGGGCAACTCCAGGGTGCGGGGCCTCAGCGCCGCGGACGGCAGCGCCATTTGGGAGTACAAGACCATGGCGCCAGTGTGGAACATGGTTCCGCTGTGGGGCCCGAACAGCGACGTGATTTTCCAGGATTGGGAGGGCCGGCTGTACTCCCTGGACTTACAGACCGGTGCCCTCAGATACAGGGTGGGTGGCAACATCGGGACGCACACCCACGCCGCCGCCACATACGATGCGGGCCACGAGATGGTGATCGCCCTCGGCGTGGGCTACTACCAAGATAAGTACTGCAATCCTTACATTGCACCTGGCATCCTCATCAACTGCAACACGTGGCCAGGCGTAAGGGGCTTCATCCGCGGATACAACGTCTCCTCCGGCCACAAGCTGTGGGAGCGCGAAACGCCAGAGCCGCCGGCCAGCGCCGCCGTCGGCATGACCAGCTCTTGGGCGCCGGGTGGTCACACCCGCCTGGTGGTCACCATGGGCTACAACTGCATGCATAACTCGCCGTCGCAGATCTGGGCCATCGATCCGAACAACGGCCACATCCGGTGGAAGAGGGACGGCCCGACGCTGTGGACCAGCACGTGTGCTGGCGACAAGGAGGGTGCCGACATCCGCAGGGCCATGGGCGGCCGCGCCGCATGCGCGCCGAACAGCTGGTCCGTACCGGCGATCGATGCGAACGGTGACGTGTACGTTGGCAATCAGGTCGGCGTGCTGCAGAAATGGGGCACGCCGACCGGCATGACGAGGGACATCCAGATCCTCTCGACCCTGAACACTGGCCACGCCTTCCAGGATACAGCCATTGCGTTCGCCGAAGGCGTCATGGCCGTGACCACGTGCACCTCCCTCATTGTCCTGCAGACGAATTATTCAGCGTACTTTACGAGCGAGACCTGGTCAGTCACGGCCCCACCGAACGTTGACGGGGAGCCTTACGGCTACAGCTCGCCCGTTGCCCGCCACTCGGCAGCGGGCGGCGCGTGACCGAGCGCCCCATGTGGCCATTAGCGCGGCCGAGTTGCGGTCGATCCGCTTCAGCTGCTGCTCATTGCGACGCGCGTCGTGGCTGCTTGGTCTGCTCCTTCTGCAAAAGAGAGGATGAAGGGGGGGGGGCAGGAGGGATGCGAACCCTGACATCCGACGTCGTGGAAGCAAACACAGCACGACGCCGTGAAGAACAAATGTCACGCCTGGCGCTCTGGACTCCTTCGTGATACGGCAGGTTCCTGTCGTGTCGACGCCATGGTGACCCCGCCGCGGACGTTCAAGATTGAACGTCGCCAGGGGCCCAGAACCTGCCGATGTGCAACGATCCGGCGAGCGGAAGTCCGTCGATCGCTCCAGGTGGAACGATCCATGCGGTGTCAGAAGCCCACGCCGACGTCGTCACGGCACGAACCTTCCGTACGGGATGCTCGAGCCGGATCGACCCGTGCGCATCCCTTGGCGACCCCGCCACCCGCCCTGGCGGGCCCGTCTCCCGCGCCGCGGACCGGCGTGCGCACACGCCCTCCTCTCGGCCCAGGCCCGACGGCCCAGCTCTTTTTTCTCGAGCCGCCACCCCGGGACATACCCGATGCCCGGACATCTTTCTCGAACATGCCCAGGAGATCACCACACGTTGACCTCTCTGAACGACCATCCCCCGAACATGAAGCCGGACACATTTCGAACATCTCCAGAAACGCACCCCGGACATCTCTCGAATAGATTGAGGAAACCAGCATATCCCCGCGATTCCATTCGATATTTAACTACAACTCTAGGCCTCCCGGATGGGGTCGGAGCAGATGAGGTCGGAGGATCGCGTCACATCGCCGATGCATCGGCGATGCGGCACGATGTGGAGCCCGTGTTTCTCCACGCCCACGTCGCCGATGCATCGCCGACGTCGCCAGTGCATCGCCGATGCATCGCCGATACATCGGCGACGCATTGGCGATGCGGCGCGAGTCCTCGATCCCATCCACTCGGACCCCGTCTAGGAGGCCTCTACTTCCCCAGGTCGGGGGCGGCCAAGACGGGGGTGATGACTACCGTCGGACCGAGGTACAAAATCGAGGTCGGTTCGGGGAGGGTGCCCTAGGGTTTATCGTGTTTGCTGGATGCTCTTGCGCATCCTGGGGAGGGTGCCCTAGGATGCTCTGCTTGTTTTGGCCGAGACGGAGGGCCTCGTGTTCTTGAAGGAGATGCTCTTCTGGCCCAGGTCCGACTGCACCATGGCCAGGGCCCTGATGCCTCCCCGGAGTTTGGTGGCGCCCCTTCTGAGTTTGGTGCGCCCCCCGGTTTGTCCCCCTGGGCCGCGCCCGTGCCAGAATCGGCCACGCGCGGAGGGGGGTGGGGGGAGGGGGGAGGGCTTCTTCGAAGCGCCCCTGCTTCTTGGAGGGCGCGGGCCTCATCTGTAGATGTGAGGCCGGCGCCTCCCGAGAAGCAGCCTCCCCCTATATGGAGCCCTCCCCCCTCCCTCCACCCCCTTGTGCGCACCGCCCCCCCCCCCCGAGAACAAAAAGAGCCTGGGCCGCGCCCGTGCCTCGAGCCTCGATCTGCGAGCCCCCCCCCTCCGGGACGCCCCCCGACCGGGGCACGCTCTTCCTCGCTCTCGCTCCGGGGGGCGCTCTCGGACGCGGCGGCCCTGGAGCGGGGCAGGCGGCCCTCTGCGGCCGATGTGGGCCAGTGTCGCCTGGCCCCAGCCCCGTCCCCGGCCCCACCGGGCCAGGGCATCTCGTTCCCGGCATCCCACCGCCCCAGTCCGGGGGGACAGGCTCCTGGAAGCCCGCAGGGAACAGCCCGTATCCCCCACGTGGGGGGGGGCAGATCGGCCAGTTGGGCCCAGGCCACGCCGGTGGGGACGGGGATCGGCGAAACGACGCTCGGAGGGAGGAAAAAGAAGCGCCGCGCGCTGAGAAAGCAGTTGCATCCGGCGTGGCGATCTTTTCGCGACTTGTGCCCCTGACTGACCTCAGGTGACCTCGCCGCCCCATCCTTGGGACTGGTACCTCGTCGCGCTGGCCGCTCTTTCATGGCGCCAGTCGTTCGGAGAACAATCGGATGAGCCCAGAGTGTCCTGAAGAGTTTCGTTCCGGATTTCGAGGTGAATTTCGTGCGGATCTTCTTTGGCCAGGAACGAAGACAAACAAACAACGGTCCCCGTGAAATTCACTTCGTTCTTCGCTCGCCGCTTCGGGGCTCTGCGCTGACAGAGGCCCACGCAACCGAATCCGCTGGAGCACGCCTGCAAGGTCGGTGCAGCGAGCGCCCTGACGGCCCCGGGCGCGCCCCGCGCGCCAGGGAGGGCTTCCAGCGCCGATCGGAGAACTCCTCGCGGGCCTCCGAAGGTCTGCACGCCTACGGTAGGCGTGCACGTCGCGTCGACGCGCCAGCGACTGGCGCGGGCGTTCCAGGCTTAGAGCGCCGCCAGTGGCCCAGAGGTGGAGCCTGTGGAACGCTCCGCGCCATCGGCAAGCCGCCGAGAGTTCCAGGTGGAACGATCCACGGGGTGTCGGAAGCCAACGCCGACGTCGTCACGACACGAGCTCGACGTAAACAGGTTTCTTCTTCTTCTGCTCCTCCTCGCTGCGGGATGTCCGACCCCGAGACCGACCTCCCTGCTGGTTTTGGAGATCGCCCGTGGCGCTCGCGGCAGCCACACATCGGGGCAAGGTTTTTGTCAAGGAGTGGGATGCCCCTTCCCAGCCCCCCACCGCGCTGCGATGTAGGCGCGGCTCATAATTCACAATGTGTAGCAGCAGAGAGCTGCCGGTTTATGTCCAACACGGGCAGTCATGTTTTTGGGGTCAAGGGCCGATTATCACACAGCAGTTTCATTATCCTTCTCCTTCTCCTTCTCCTTCTCCTTCTCCTTCTCCTTCTCCTTCCTCCTCCTTCTTCTGATTCTTCTTCTCGTGCTCCTTCCCTTTTTTAGACCGAGCGGCCCTGGTCGGCCATGCGCAGAGGGGGGGTAGGGGGGAGGGGGGAAGGCTTCTTAGAAGCACTCCTCCTGCGTCTTAGAATGCGCGGGCCTTGTCTGTAGATGTGAGGCCCGCACCTTCTGAGAACCAGCCTCCCTCTACCCCCTCCCCAGAAACGCGATGCCCGGATTCGTTCCATACGCGGTCCCTGGAAGTCCCGACCTCCTCCCCGGGAGACCAGCTTCTCATCCCGAGCCGCTCTTTGACGGTCCCAGGGCCCAGCGAGGACCACTAGAGGCCGACAACGGCGAGGAACCTCTGTCCTGATTGCCAGGGCCGTACGGCCGGTGCCGCCGACCCTGAAGACGACGGACACGGCGAGGAGACGACTGTGACGACGACGAAGACGGCGAGGAGACGACGGAGACGAGAACTCGAACGGAGAAGCCCCTCGCACACGCCGACAGGGTCGGCGGATTTTTTTTTTTTTTACGACGCGATCATGTCTGGGTCGTGCGCAAAATTTGCCGATACCGCTGCTCCCCGGACCTCTCCCCGGGGTGCGTTCTGACCAGGATTTCGAGGCGAGTCCAGCGGCGGCGGCGGCGAGGGCCTCCCAGGAGGCCGAGGAAGGGGTACAGCGAGGGAAGGGTAGCGGAGCGGTATGGCTGCTCCTTCCCCTTCCCCCCACCCCCTTGCGCGCCCCCCGCCAATCTGAGTCCGCCCGCCCGCTGCCGCTCCGGATCCCCGTGACCCACCAGGGGGGTCCCGCTGAAGGGGGGCGGTGCAACAGATTTTGGGCAGCTGTATGGCGCATGTCTTGCGCCAGAGATCTGTGCTGCAGCGTGTTGCTCCTGAAGCGTATGGCGCGCGAGAACCCAGCGAGACCTTTGCGCCTCAGAGTGTGGTGCGCACCCCAGATCTGTTGCCACCGCGCAAGTCGATTGCACCAGATCTACTGCAACCCCGCCACTTTTCGCTGGGTCTCCCTTTGATCAGGCGATCGCAAACATGGATTTCGGGGGCGTGGATTAGCGACGGGTCCCGTTTCCACGGGAAATCGCGGATTTCCGCCGCCGAGCGAGGCGGCACCGGCTGCATCCTGGGGAGGGCACCTCCCCCGGGCCGTGGATCTGGCGACCGCGCGCTGTCTCCGTGGATCGCTGAGCCATGCTTGCGCGCCCCCGACTCGAAGCCAACCCGAGAGGATCCCCCCCCTTCGATGAGCAACAGACGAGGTGACAGATCGGACGGGGCCTGTTTTTTTTTGGATTCAGGCAAGCTTACTTGCATGGCGTTCGCCCCCCCCCCCCCCCCCCCCTCGCCCCTTTTCAAGCGAATACCAGCGTGCAAGTGCCTTTCGACTTGCGTGATTTCCGCGCCCCCCCGAACGTGCAAGTCGTTTGTGGCTTGCTTCAGGCTCAGCGCCCTCCCCCCGTCCATGCAAGTAAACTTGCCAGAGGCAAAAAAAACAGGCTCAAAGCTTGTTCAGCCCCGCGGCCCCTCCGGGGCGCCGCCGCGGGCGGGCCCCCCGAGCCTCGCGAGCCCGGGCGCGGCCCCCCCCCCGCGCGCGGAGGCCCTCCCCGGAGGCCCCCCTCGGGGCACGGGCTGCGCTCGAGCCCCCGGGCCCCGCGGGCCCCCGGAGCCCTCCGAGCCCGCGGAGCGCGGGGGGCCTCGGAGCCGCTCCGAGCCGCTCCGAGCCGCTCCGAGCCCTCGAGCCCCGAGGGCGCGGCCTCGAGCCCTCGAGCCCTCGAGCCCTCGAGCCCCCGAGCCCCCGAGCCCCCGAGCCCCCGAGCCCTCCCCGTCATGACTCTCTCCCCCCACGAACAGGGGGCCCGTGGCCTCTGTTCTCCCCGCCCCCCCCGCCCCTCCGTCCCCGGGGGCCCGACAGGGGGAGGCCCCTGGCCGACGGAGGCCCCAGGAAGGGGCCACGCTGCACCCAAGGGCTTAAGTCGGGCCCGTCCCCCTACAGGGGGATCTTGGACGAACAATAAAGAATAGTAAAACAACTGCTCCAAAATGGCCAACCAATGCTAAACAATCGTCCCCAGACTATTTTTTTGACTACTTTTGAGTATTCCTCCTGTATAGGGACAGGCCCTCCTTAACCCAAGGCGGCAGAATATTCTGAACAGCTCTTCAAAAATGTCTACAGGTGCACCAACATCAGAGGAGGACATGGTACCCATACCACTACTACCCTCGCCCCGTTTTCCCGTCTTTCGGCCTCCTGGGATGCCCTCGTCGCCGCCGCTGGATTCGCCTCGAAATCCTGGTCAGAACGCACCCCGGGAGAGGTCCGGGGAGTAGCGTTGTCGGAACCTTTCGGCTTTCCCAGTGGCGCTCCGCTGCCTTGGGGCTCCGGGCCTCCCATCTGGACGGGTGCAGAGAGAATGGGGAGGGAGACCGGCAGCAGTGCCTGTCCATTCTGAGCAAGACTTGCCGTCGGTATTGCCGCGGACGTTGTCCAGGAGGCCCGGAACTGCCTGCGCAACGACGGCCGCAGTCGTGAACGGCTTTTTACGAGATCAACGGGAGCACCTAGAGAGAGCACTGTAGTTGGAGGCGCGCCCAGGGGGGAAAGCAGCGGGGGTGGGCCTTCCCGGGGGGCTCGCAAGGCCGGCGGTCGTCCGAGAAGGTTTTTAGGCTTTGTCCGAAGGCACGGACCTTCTCAGAAGGCCAGAGGGCTTCTGATCAGCACTGCCGCCTTCAGAGAAGGCCAGCCCCCTTTCACTTCCCCCCTGGGCGCGAGGCCGATCTCCCTGTCTTTCTCTCTATATATATTAGATGATCAGATGTATATATACATATATATGTATATACATTTATAAATATAGATATATAGATGAATCGATATGTATATCATATGCACACCCATCTTTTTATATACAGTACACATCTACATACATATAGTGAATATTGATATACATAGCATGGCAGGCACTGCTAGCACACGAGAAGCTTTGCGGGATGCCGTGCGGAGGCCATACGGGAGACCATACGGGAGACCATACGGGGCACCATGTGGGATATCAGCCATACGGGAGATCACAGGCTACCGAATTCGGACCAGGAGGAAGCACCCCCCCACCTAAGCATATATATATATGTATATAAACACATATATGTATATATATATATATATTTATATTCTCATTATACACACAATCGTACACATACATACATATATGCATACACCCATGTATACATGCATTCATCGATGCATACATATATATATATATATCCCTGCATACACATGTGTACAATTATGCATACATTTATGCATACATGCATCTACCCGTAGTTACACTTATACTTCACACATGCACATCTGTCAGTATTGGTACACACTCATACATGTATACATATAAACTTGATTACAAGTATGCATACACGCATGTACCCATTTACATTTACCTACGCACATACACGTGTGCATGTATACATACATGCACACACATATACACATATACGTACACATATGTACACACATCGCGTCTACGTGAATTGTCGCGAACTTGGCCCAGTCACCTTCGTGGCGGTGACGGTGGAGTTTCTGGGGCGCCTTGGTTTGGACCCCCGTCTGGAAAGCCGTTCCGTGTTTCGCATGCACCCATCCTCCTTATAGCCCGAGTGAAATCGGTATCGTTATCTTCCCGCCTGCAATCTCGATGCCGCCAGTGGGGAAGTCTCGGACAAGCGATAGCGATGTTGAGGACGACGGCGATGGCGGCGCCGTCGCGCCCTCTTCCCATGGTGGATCGGGATCCCCGCGCAAAAGTATCGAGGAATAACTTTTGCCCCTCGCGTTCATCGTCGCCCGCGGGAAATCGGTTTTGATACGCGCCTCTGATTTCTTCATCGGCCGAAGGGAGGTCCAGGTCGATCCCAACAGGCTTTCCGAATACACAAGAAGTGATGCACGACCCCAGGACACGGAATTGCGGTCCAACCCGAAAGTTTTCAGGGGCAGCCGCAATTGCTCAGATGCCCCCCCCCGCATGGATGTACACCGATTGGTGGTGGTTTCCGATGAGCGCGCCGATTGAATCTGAAAATGTGCAGGTTGACCAGGACAAGCCTTTACCGTAAAAACCTATGGATGCTGCGTGATTTCGAGTTCCGACCTGAAAACTTCCAGGTCGACCTGAGAATGCCCAGGTGCCCCGCGTGTATTAAGACATGCAGCCTAATGACGTTGTCAGTGTAAGGTTTCTACACCGCGTGGTGCCATTTTGGACCTGAACGCTTTCAGGTCTCCCTGATCGTGCCATCCGTGTTAAAAAAACAGTGTGTGAAGCGCCCCAGAAGAACATTTTCAGGTCCAACCTGAAACTTCGCAGATTGACCTGAGTGCAGAGGCGCTTCACGTGTATCACGTAATACACCCCTGTGGTATTTTCAAGTTTTTGCACCGTTTTGGCGGTCAGAAGCGTATCAAGGGGCCTGAAGGAACCTGAAACTATACCCACCCTCGCGGTTCCGCCCAACTGTCTTATTGGCGCGTCCAATTACACTGTACGGGGCCCCGCGTCGCCTAACGGGGGTTCGCCATTGTGCTATGGCCCACTCACTCTCGCTTGCTCATGCTTATGCTTATGCTCATGCTCATGCTCATGCTCATGCTCATGCTCATGCTCATGCTCATGTTCTCGCTTGCTCATGCCAACGCTCGCTTGCTGTGGCCCAATCACTCTTGCTTGCTCTCGCTTGTACATATACCTACGTGCGTGAATATATGTATACATGTATGTCTATATATATTTATACACGTATTTATGTATATCGACCCTCGATCCCTCGAGCCTTGGTCCTCGAGCCTCGAACCTTGATCCTCGACCTTCGACGCCTGACTTTTCGAACCTCGAGTGAGGGTCCTCGATCCTCGGTGCTCGATCCTCGAACCTAAAACCCCGACCTTCGATTCCTGAAACCCCGACCCGCGAGCCGACACCCTCGATCCCTCGAGCCCATGGCGCGTGAGAGGCTGCGGCTTCCCGCGCCTCGCCCGAACGGGCACAGGCATACGCGCCTCACCGCGTTACCGCCTGGATCGGCGCTTCGCTCGCTCGCCCTCGGGCCTCGATCCCCCACGGGCCTCCTGCCTCTGACCCCATCGAGGCCCTCGAGGCCCTCGAGGCCCCTCCGCTCGAGGCCCTCGAGGCCCTCCTCCGCCCCTGGAGGCCCCCGCGCGTGCCGCGAGCCGCGGGGTCGAGCCGCGCGGCCGCGGCCCGCGGCCGAGAGCGCCGCCATGCCGCCGTGCGGGCCGCCCGCGGCCGCCGCGCGGCTGCCGCCGCGCCCGCGCGCGCGCCCGCGCGCGCACGGGCGGCGGCCGCCGGCGGGCGGGCTGGCTGGCGGGGGCGCTGGCCGCCGCCGCAGCCGCGGGCTGCGCCAGACGCGCCCGCGAGCGGGGCGCGGGCTGCTTCGGGGGGGGGGGGTCTGGGGGCGCCGTCGGGTGCCGCGGCTCCCTCCTCCTGCCTCTGCTCCTCCTCCCTTTCCTCCTGCTCCTCCTCCACCTTTTCCCCCCTCCTCCTCTCCTCCACCTCCTCCTCCTCCTCCTCCTCCTCCTCCTCCTGCTCCTGCTCACCCATGACCCCAGATCCTCCTTTTCGCCCCGTCCCCTCCTCCTCCTCCTCCTCCTCTCCTTCTCCTCCTCCTCCTCCTCCTCCTCCTCCCTCCTCACCCTCGATCTCAGATCCTCCTTCGCCCTGTCCTCCTCCTCCTCTCCGCCTCCTCCTCCTCCTCCTCCTCCTCCTCCTCTCGGTCCCAGATCCTCCTCAAATCAGTGTGGGTGGCTCGGCCCGCCGCAGGCGCCGACTTGGTGGAGGCAGTGTCGCGGTTTGGTCGCGCCGCGGGTGGGTCGCGGGTGGGTCGCGGCGCGGGTGGTGGCGCGGGTGGGTCGTGGGCGGTCCGCTGCGCGGGTCGGGGTGTGACGGCAGAAACAGCGCTCACTGAGCTGCACCGCAGAAGTCCACTCTGGCCAGGGTCCCAGGGACGGCGGAGGACAGTTCGACCCCTACCACTCTGACGCGCACTGTTTTCTCTTCTCCCCCCTTCGTCCTTCTCTTCGAGCCGTGGGCCCCAGAGCTCTCGACCACGTCCCCTGCGCCCGCTTTCCACCACGAGCAGTGCTGCGGCGGCCCCGCGGCCCCGCGAAAGGCCCATCCCGTCGCGGCTTTGCAGGCCTGTCGAGGGGGTGTCTGGGCCTCCGAGGTACTTGCCCTGGGCCCTCGCGAAGAGAAGAGGAGCACACCTGCATGAACACACACCTTCGGAGGTCCGCGCTGACTTCTGGGATTTCGCGCTGGAGCCCACGGGCGCCGCCCCTGGGGCGCCGCCCCTGGCGCGCCCCTGGCGCGCGCCAGGGAGGGGGGCCTCCGCGCCGACCCGAGGAGCCCGCCCGAGGCCTCGGGGCCTCCCGGAGGGGGGATCCGAGCAGACGGAGGGCGGCGGATCGCGCCGCCCAGCCGATGCCTCGCGGACACGGCGCGACCTCCACGCCGATCTCCTCCACGCCGATGGCGCGGGTGCATCGCTGACGTCGCCGATGCATTGGCGACGCGGCCCGGGCCTCCGACCCCATCTACGTCCATCAGAAATCATGGGAGACCATCGAAGTTCGTGGACTCCAGATGCCGCTCAAGAAATCCAAGAATCTGGACTGGGCCCTGGGCGTTTTCTTAGAGCCGCTTTCTCGTAACAGTCTCGCATCTTTAGACTTGGACTGCCGTGCAAGACAACGCTCGGAGTGAAGCCCGCTTCCTTAGCTTCACATTTTCTTGATCACTAAATCGGCGTCACCCTAACATACTTTTACTATATGTGCGTCGCCCCCCAGGGGCGATGCGCGCACCGAGAAATCTTATAGCATATACGTCGTGGCGGGCGCTTTCTGGCCACACCGCTCGGGAAAGGATATACTACAAAATGGGTATACTAAATGTTCGGGTCGGATGCGCGTCTCCAAGGAGGACATATCGTATTAGTATGTATCTGTGCGTCCCAACTAAACAGGAGTGTGCAGTCAAAACTCACAGTAAGGACGCACGGATGTCCTCAGGGTACCCTTGCGTCCTTGCCTCTGCGGCCCGCCCTTCGCGGCTTTCACTGGCCGGCCCTTCCAGAGTGTTGGCAGTCCGCTGCCCCCCAGGAGGTGCCGACTTCGGCGTTTTAAGGTCCTTGCGTCCTTACCGCCCGTCCTTCCTATGGATTTCGGCTGCGGGTTTCGCATGTGCTTGCCCACCCTGAGGGAACTGGGTCCTTCAGGAGGGAAAGAGGCACACAGACACAATTCATCGTCGATTCCCCAAAAAATATGGAAAATATGGGAAATGGGGGGGGGAAGACGAAAACCCAGAGGAAACATGGGAACATATGGGGAATCCTGTTCTATGTGTGTGTGTGTGTGTGTGTTTATCTGTGTGCCCTTGGGCCCCTTGAGTCCCGGACCTCGGGCGTGGCCCCAGGGCCAGCCTTTCGTTCCCGAGGCGTCCTTCTTGACCGTGCCGAGGGCCAAGTGGAGGGCCCCAGGAGGCCGACAAAACGGCGAACGAGCTCAGGGCCCGCCTCCCTCAGTACTCCAAGTCCCTTATTAATTGTCCCCCTGTGTCCGGTTTTTTAAGGTGCCTTTTTTTTGTGGGGGGTCTGGTTTCTGAGGCCGCTTTCTTTGGATACGGAGCTTAGGGGATCGGCTTATCAAGGCGCCCCGTCGAAGAGGGGGCTCCGGAATATCAGGTCGCACCTGGAGGGGGGCCCGTTTTTTTGGGGGGGGGTCGATTCATATGGGATCTGGAGTAGAGGCAGGAACTCCAGGGTTGGGCTCTCTAACAGTGGAGGCCTCCCGTCGGAGGCCTCCGACCCCCCTGTGGGAGGCCTCCCGTCGGAGAGCGGCCCGCGCGACGGGGCACTGGTCCTGCCGTGGCCCTCCCCAGGGCCGCCCCAGGGGCCCGAGGCTGCCCGACCGCCCCCTCGCCCCGCTCGTCGTGGGGGCGCCGCCTCCCGGAGTGCCCGAGGCGGGCGGCGGCGCCTTCGAGATCAGAGGAGGAGGAGGAGGGGGAGGGGGGAGGAGGAGGAGGAGGAGGAGGAGGAGGGGGGAGGAGGAGGAGGAGGGGGAGAGGAGGAGGGGGAGGAGGAGGAGGGGGGAGGAGGAGGAGGAGGAGGAGGAGGGAGGAGGAGGAGGAGGAGGAGGAGGGGGAGGAGGAGGGGGAGGAGGAGGAGGAGGAGGAGGACCAGAGTACGGTCTGGCCGAGGTGTAAGGTCGAGGTCGGTTCGGGGAGGGTGCCCTAGTGCTCTCCGTGCTTGTTGGATGTTCTTGCGCATCCTGGGTGAGGGTACGCTGGCCGGCGGCGGGCCTCATGCTCTTGAAGGATGTTCTTCTGTCCGATGTCCGACCGAATGCCCAAAGCGATGCTGCAGGACACCCTGGAGCCCTCTGGTTGTCCGAGGTGGCCCGGCACTGGCTCTGGCCAGCAGGCAGGGGGGGGCGAGGTTCGAGGTTCTGGGTTCGGGAGGTTTTTTTTGCTTTTGGTTCGAGGTTCTGGGTTCGGGAGGCTTTTTTTTCCTGCTCCGGGACCGTCAGAAACGGATCTGGGGTGAAATGCCGAACAGGATGGACCCCAGGAGGGGCCCGGGGGGACGGATTTTGAGCGGATTTGCCTTCACTGCCCCGCCTTGGCCGACTTCTTCCTCGGGGCGCATCCAGCTCAAATCCCTTGGCCATGCCCAGAGGACCCCCTCCCGTCTCAACTCAGCTCCCCAGGGCTTTTTTTGGATTCAGGCAAGTTTACTTGCATGGCGTTCGCCCCCCCCCCCCCCCCCCCCCCCCCCCCCCTCCCCCCCCCCCCCCCCCCCCTCCCCCCCCCCCCCCCCCCCCCCCCCCCCCCCCCACCCCCCCCCCCCCCCCCCCCCCCCTCGCCCCTTTTCAAGCGAATACCAGCGTGCAAGTGCCTTTCGACTTGCGTGATTTCCGCGCCCCCCGAACGTGCAAGTCGTTTGTGGCTTGCTTCAGGCTCAGCCCCCCCCCCCCCCGTCCATGCAAGTAAACTTGCCAGAGTCTAAAAAAAAGCAGCTCCCCAGGAGTCCCTGCAAGCCCTCCAGCTCACCACGGGGGGCGCCCCCCGCGGACGAGCAGCACCCGCCAGGCCTGCCGCTCGGGCGGGAGAGTCCCGTTTTGGGAAGGGTGCCTTGCATCCCTCTAGCGTCAAGTCGGGCATGTCCCTCTACAGGGGGAATCTTCAAACATAGTACAAAATAGTCTGGGGGCTATTTTTTGGGGTATTTTTTGGGCATGTTTGGAATATTGCTGCGTACGTTTCATTTTTCGTCCAAAGTCCCCTGTGTAGGGGGACAGGCCCGACCTAAGCGCAAGCAGGAGTGCGAGAAGGTATGACCGTGCAGTTCGACGAGGTGTCCACCGAACTCCCCGTTCTGCAAAAGGGCCGCACCCCCGTCCCTTGTAACTTCATGCGCATGTTTACACTTTCTGGTCATGCGATTCGAGGACTTCTCAAACGAGAGCCTCAGTAGCCACTGGGAACATAACGAGAACGCTGGCCGTGTTGCCCACAGCCGCGGTGGAGGAGGAGGAGGAGGATAAGGAGGAGGAGGAGGAGGAGGAGGAGGAGGAGGAGGAGGAGGAGGAGGAGGAGGAGGAGGAGGAGGAGGAGGAGGAGGAGGAGGAGGAGGAGGAGGAGGAGGAGGAGGAGGAGGAGGAGGAGGAGGAGGAGGAGGAGGAGGAGTGAGGAGGAAGAAGAGGAGGAGGAGGAGATAGATGAACCGCCCTCCATCCGTGCAGCTGTTGGATGTGTTGAAGCTTCTGGTTTTCAATGGAATGCAGCAGTCTCAAGCGAGAGCCCTATTTTGAAAAGCAGCAGCCCTCCACCCCTGTAGCTTTTTTCGAGTTCTACAGATGCATGTGCGCTGCGCTACGGCGAGACCGCCATGTCGAAGGAGAACCGCCCTCCGCCCTTGTATCTGTTGCAAACTTTTGCGACGAATGTGCGCGGCGCTCAGGCGAGAACTCCATGTTGAAAACGACCACGCCTCCATCCTTGTAGCTGCTGCAAACTTTCAGGATGAGTGTGCGCGGCGCTAAGACGATAGCTCCATATTGAAAACCACCCCCTCTGTTCCTGCTATTGTTCCGTACCGAGGCTCTGCCTAGAAGGGTTCTTACTCGGTATGCTTAAATGGCCGGGCAGTGCAACTCGCTTGGGCGGTTCCCCCAGTATCCGCCCCGCGGTTCCCCCAGTTACGTCCTCTTAGCTTAGCGTTGCTGATCTCATCTTAGCTTAGCTGTTTTCATCTTAGCTTAGCGTAGTTTCATCTTAGCTCAGGTTTATCTTAGCTAGCTTACCTTCATCTTAGCTTCGCTGAGCTTTAGCATAGCAGAGCACAGCATAGCATAGCATAGCGTAGCATAGCATAGCGCAGCATCGCATATCAGAGCATGGGTGTAATTCCCTACCTAGGCTCTGCTTAGAGGGTTAGCTTAGCCTATGTTTTATCACATCGGGTCGATGTTCTAAAAACATTGTTCCCTACCTAGGCTCTGCCTAGAAGGATTCTTACCCTGTAGGCTTAAAGGGCCGGGGAGTGCTCCCCGCCCCGGGCGGTTCCCCCGGCATCCGCCCCGCGGTTCCCCCAGTTGCGCCCCCTGGGTTCACCCAGCTTAGCTTAGCTAAGCTAAGCTTAGCTTAGCTTAGCTTATAGCATCTTAGCTTAGCTTAGCTTAACTTAGCTTTGCCTAGCCTAGCCTAGCTTAGCTTAGCTTAGCTTAGCTTAGCTTATCTCATCTTAGCTTAGCATAGCTTAGCTTCGCTTAGCTTAGCTTAGCTTGGCTTAGCTTAGCTTAGCGTGGCTTGGCCTAGCTTAGCTTAGCTTAACTTAGCCTACCTTAGCTAAGCTTACCTTAGCTTAGCTCAGCGCAGCGCAGCATAGCGCAGCGCAGCATTAGCACAGCATAGCATAGCCAAGCATAGCATAGCATAGCATAGCATAGCATAGCCTAGCCTAGCATAGCATAGCCTAGCATAGCCTAGCCTAGCCTAGCATAGCAAGCAAACCCAAACGCAACAACAACATCAAAGCAACAGCAACACCAAAAGCAACAGTAAAAGCAAAGGCAAAGGCAAATGCAAAGGCAAGAGCAAACGCAAAGGCAATGCAACGCAAACGCAACATCAGTGCAAACGTGTAGATGTAGATGTAGATGTACGTGTAGGTGTAGATGTGGATGTAGGTGTAGATGTAGATGTAGGTGTAGATGTAGGTGTAGATGAAGATGTAGATGTGAGTCTCGCTGTCGATGTTGATGTAGATGTAGATGCAGGTGTATATGTAAATGTAGCTGCCGATGTAGATATAGATGCTGCTTTCCAAAATGCTCCAACTCCTAGGTAGGGTCGCACTGGGATAATTGCAAGCCTTCAAGACTAGTGTGCGAGGCGCCAGGGCGAGAGCTTCATTTTCATGCTGTGACGCTCAAGCTTTGGGGTCATGCGTGGTGAGGAGATCACAGGCGAAATCCCAGGCGACACGCCTGGGGGTGCGACGGAGAGAACGCATCTAGAAGGGAAGGGGATAAAAGGGGAGGACGAGGAGGGGCAGAAGAATGAGGGCGAGGACGGGGACGACGAGGAGGAGTAGGAGGACGAGGGTGCGGAGGAGAAGGGGGAGGAGGAGGAGGAGGAGGAGGAGGAGGAGGAGGAGGAGGAGGACGAGGAGAAGGAAGAGGGGAGGAGGTGGAGGAGGAGGAGGGAGGGAGGGAGGAGGGAGGGAGGGAGGGGGAGGGAGGGAGGGAGAGAAGGCGGAAGAGGAGGAGGAGGAGGAGGAGGAGGAGAAGGAGGAGGAGGAGGAGGAGGAGGAGGAGGATGTGCAGGAGCACCCGAGGCGGTCAACGACTTCTTCAAGGGACCGCTCCGCGCGCTGCCCGAGCTTGAGGCTGCCCTGAGGCCTAAGGCCCACGAGCGTCAAAAAGCACGTGTAGTGGAAGATGAGGTGAATGCTACCGCTACCGCTGATGCTGCTGCTGATGATGATGAGGATGAGGATGGGGACGAGGATGAGGATTAGGATGCGGATGCGGATGCGGATGATGCTACTGCAGTTAACGAGATGGTGATGATGGTGCTGATGCTGCTGCTGATGATGATGCTGATGATGCTGGTACAGATGATGCTACTGATGATTATGCTGAGGAAGTGATGAGGATTCTGATGATGCTGATGACGATGCTCATGACGAGGATGTTGATGGTGCTGATGGTGATGCTGATGCTGATGCTGATGTCGACGACCACGATGATGATGATACAGATGATGCGAATGATGATGATGATGATGATGATGATGATGCTGCTGATGATACTGATGATGATGCTGCTGAAGATGATGATGCCGATGCTGATGGTGATGTTGCTGATTCTGGTGATGGTGAGGCTGACGACGATGCCGATCGATCCTGATGATGATGATGCTGATGTTGATGATGTTGACGATGCCGATGATGCTGCTGGTGACACTGATGAAGCTTCTGATGCTGATTCTGATGATGCTCATGTTGGTGCTGGTCATGAGGATGATGCTGCTGTTGATGATTATGATGATGACGACGATGCTGATGATGCTGATGAGCATGACGCTGCTGATGATGCTGATGCTGTTGATGCTGATGTTGATGCTGATGATGTTGATGAGGATGAAGCTGCTGATGCAGATGCTGGTGATGCTGCTGAAGGTAATGATGATGTTGATGATGCTGCTGTTAATGACGACGATGAGGCTGATGCTGATGAGGAGGATGATGATGATGATGATGCTGCTGCTGATGATGATGATGATGATGACGAACCTGGTGCTGATAATGATGCTGATGCTGCTGATGGTGCTTGATGTGATGATGCTGGTTGCAGTGATGATGCTGATGCTCATGCTGATGCTGATGTTGACGCCGATGTGGATTCTGATGATGATGACCATGCTGGTGATGCTGCCGATGACGATGCCATGCTGATGCCGACGATGATGCTGCTGATGATGATGCTGACGATGCTGCTGATGATACTGCGGATGATGCTGAAGCTGATGCTCATGCTGATGCTGCAGATGGTGCTGCAGACGTTGATGTTTCTGCTGCTGAGGATGATGCTGATGCTGATGAGGTTGTTGCTGGTGCAGGTCATGCTGATGATGATGATGACGGCACGGATGATGCTGTTGATGATTCGGATGGGTATGATGCTGATGATGATTCTGATGCTGATGGTGAGGGTGATGCTGATGCGGATGAAGATGACGATGACTGGGACGATGGTGATGCTCACAGGTTGATGATGATGATGCTGATGATGATGCTGCTGATGCTGATGATGATGATGCTGATGATGCTGATGATGATGATGATCATGCTGATGATGATGATGATGATGATGATGCTGCTGATGATGATGATGATGATGATGATGATGATGATGATGATGATGATGATGATGTCGATGCTGCTGATGATGATGACCACGGCGATGATGATGCTGATGATGCTTATGATGCTGATGATGCTTATGCTGATGTTGTCCATGATGCTGCTGATGCTGATGATGCTGATGATGGTGATGATGCTGCTGCTGATGATGAGGCTGTCGATGATGATGATGATGACGATGATGATGGTGATGCTGACGATGGCGATGATGATGATGATGCTGATCATGCTGATGATGATGGCGATGATGACGATGCTGATGCTGATGCTGATGATGATGAGGATTCTGATGATGGTGGTGGTGATGATGATGCTCATTTTGACGATATTGATGCTGATGATGATGGTCATGATGATGATGCTGATGATGATGCTGCTGATGATGACGATGATGCTGCTGTCGATGATGATGCTGCTGATGATGCTGATGCTGATGCTGATGATGATGATGAGGATTTTGACGATGTTGTTGATGATGCTGCTGCTGCTGCTGATGCTGATGTTGATGCTGATGCTGATGATGCTGATGATGCTGATGATGATGATGCTGTAGATGCTGCTGCCGATGATGATGCTGCTGCTGATGATGCTGATGCTGATGCTAATGATGCTGATGCTGATGCTGATGCTGATGCTGCTGCTGATGATGATGCTGCTGCTGCTGATGATGATGATGATGATGATGCTGATGATGATGATGATGATGAGGATGATGATGATGATGATGATGATGATGATGATGATGATGATGATGATGATGATGATGATGATGATGATGATGGCATGGAAGAGGAAGAGAAGAGGAGGAGGAGAGGAGGAGGAGGAGGAGGAGGAGGAGGTGGAGAAGAGCGTAAGGATGAGGAGGAAGAGGAGGAGGAGGGGGATGAGGATGGTGATGGTGATGATGAGGAAGAGGAGGAGGAGGAGGAGGAGGAGGAGGAGGAGGAGGAGGAGGAGGAGGGGCAGGAGGAGGAGGAGGAGCAGGAGGAGGAGGAGGAGGAGGAGGAGGAGAAGAAGAAGAAGAAGGAGGAGGTGGAGGAGGCCGAGGTGGAGGAGGAAGAGCAGGAGGAGGAGGAGGAGGAGCAGGAGGAGGAGGAGTAGGATGATGATGAGGAAGAGGAGGGGGAGGAGGTGGAGGACGTGGAGGAGGCCGTGGAGTTGCGCGGCGCTCAATACTCCCAGGCCGCACCGGTTGACCTCACGGCCCAGCTGACGCAGGCGGGCTTTCGCCGGGGCTGGTGACTTCAGCAGGGGTGAGGAGGAGGGTCTGAGGGAGGAGCAGGGGGAGGAGGGGGAGGGGGAGGGGGACGGGAGGAAATGGAGCAGGAGGACGGACAGGAAAGGGAGCAGGAAGAGGAGCAGGAGGAACAGCGGGAGGAGATGGGGGAGGGGGAGGAGGAGCAGGGGGACGAACAGGATGACGAGGAAGAGGAGGTGCCAGAAGGGGCAGGAGGGGGTGGCAGAGGACTTTTTCCGTCAGCGGCGAGGCGGCGAACTCCGCTCCAGCGAGAAGCTAGAAAGTGGCACGAACTAGCGAATTGGCTGGCGGGTAAAGAAGGGGGGGGACGGCCGAGAGGAAGAAGGAACGCTCAGGCGTCGACGAGTTCGACGATGAGCAGCCGGGGGGGCAGCAGCAGCCATGCGCGCAGGGCCAGAGCGTCGTGGGCGGCCGTGGTAAACCACGGTGGCAAGGGTCGAAGCGTCCCAGGCGCCCGCAGGCGGCGGGGCGGAACAGCAATGCAGTGGGAGGAGGAAACGCGGGGCGGCCGGAAGGAGGTGGCAACGCAGCCAGATGGCTGGCAGTGACAGGGGTATGGCGGCGTGACCGCCCAAGGACGCGCCAGGTGGCCAGAGAGCAGAGAGTGTTGGGGCAGGAGGCGGCGGGCGAAGCGTCCCGGGCGCCCGCAGGCGGCGGGGCGGAACACCATCGTAACTGAGGCAGCGCGGGGCTGCCGCGGAAGGGGGCGAGCATCGAAAGGTGCAGGAGCCGGGTAGCAACGCATGGCGGCTCAATGGGCGGTCCAGCGTGGTGCAGCAGAGGAACACCGAAATGGTGCAGGGGACAGTGAGTGAGCGAGGCGCGTCCCAAACGGGAGGTGCGTCGCGAGGAGGCGGCGGCGGGGGGCACCGAAGGGTGCAGAAGCCGGGTAACGACGCTGGGCGGCCCAATGTCGGAAATTGGAACATATACATTACCAGTGGCGGGCTCTATTTCAATCCCAGGACTTTTCGAGGGTTGGGGACGACGTCGGGGTGGTGTGGTGTATACATTTTCCCCGTTTCCCCGGGGAAGCAATGACAAATGTATACACCAAGACCCCATATACACCAGGATCCGCTTTCTAGTGAGAGTTTCAGCGCAGGGCGGGAAAAGGCGTTGGTGTATATAGAGTTCGGTTCCCTACAGTGGGCGGTTCAGCGTAGTGTAGCAGAGAAACACCGACATGGCGCAGGGGACAGTGAGTGAGAGAAGCGCGTCCCAAACGGGAGGTGCGTCGCGAGGGGGCGGCGGCGGGGAGCACCGACAGGTGCAGAAGCCGGGTGACGACGCTGGGCGGCCCAGTGGGCGGTTCAGCGTGGTGCAGCAGAAAAGCACCGACGTGGTGCAGGGGAGAGTGCGTGAGCGACGCGCGTCCTAAACCGGAGGTACGTCGCGAGGAGGAGAGGTGAGGGAGGGCACCGAGGAGATGCCAAACCAGGTGCGGAGAGGTGCCCAGCCCAAAATGCCACGCGCCTCATGGAGAGCGGTCTGTCGCGGCGGAAGAGTGAGGGAGCATCGAAGTGGTGCGAGGAACAGTGATGGGCGGCGTCGCGCGTCCCAGTGGGAGGCCTGACGCCATGGCGAAGGGGGAGGAGGGAGGAGGGAGGAGAGCCATGTGTGGAGTGGCGCGGTGCCCGCGGGCGGCACGCCCCGTAGAGGTGCCAAGCGCAGCCAGGTGGTGGTGGCTGCGGTGGTGCAGGTGTTTAACGCCGAAGGCGGGCGCCGGGGGCGTCGCCCCAGGCAGTGTCAAAGCGGCGCTTGCCGGCCTTGCCGCCTCTATCCGCCATTTGCCTTGCTCGGCGGCCTCGCGCTCCCGCGTCTCTTGCCTGCGCGTGTCCTCGGCATGCTGGTTGCGCCAGACCTGGCCCCAATCCGCGTGGATACCTGTCCACCGGAAGTGTTTTTGGATGTCGAAGCCACAGATCGGCCATGAACTTTCGGCAGAAGTTCTCGTTGGGAAGCGGGGTGTATCGCCCTTTGCCAATGCCATTGTTGTCACGCTTGTCGCATGCGCGCTTCCCTCCTTCCCCGAAGTAGGAGCCAACCTCGATCTGGAGACGCTTGGCGACGGCGCCCCAGCTCTCCAGCCGCCTTGGGCCTGCATGCGCTTAAACACAAGGCGGGGCCATGGCTGGCGGTACAACCTGTCGTCCATGTCGAGCCAGGCTCGGTCAGCGTGGTCGTCGGGCCAGGCCGGGTCCCGCATGCTGTCCATGCGCCTGTCGAGTTCGCGCCTGGCGCTGGCCGCGGCCTGCCATGTCTCCTTCAACCAGTCGGGGTCGCTGCCGTGGCCATGTGCGGGGGCGCTGGTTGTCGGCCCGCTGGGCGCTGCGCCTGGTCCGGGCAGCCCGGCGGCGCGCGGCTGGGCCGGAGCATGGTCGTCTTGGAGCAGGCCGAGTGCACGGCCAGTGTCGGTCCCGATGAGCGCGCCCCGCTTGATGACCCACGGGCGGTGCGCTGTGTTGGCCGCGTCCCAGACGACCGTCCAGGCCTGCCGCACTCTCGCGCTGAGGAGGTTAGCCCCCCCGGGCAGGGTGAGGGCGTCGGGTCAGTGGCGGGCGCGAGCAAGGAAGGTGCCCTTCTCGCCTGGGCTGGTTGTCCGCGCCATTGGCACGGTGGGGACGTCGCCACGCGCCATGGCGAAGTCCCCGAAGGCCAGGTCCAGCCTGCTGCCTGAGTGCGCCCTGTGCGGGATGCCGGGGTCCAGGAGCGGGGTGCCCTTGCGGGCTGCGGCGTTAGCTTCGTCTTCGTTTTCTGACCAGTGCGGCTCGTCAGTAACGGTTGCACCGTGCTCGGCCGGGCGGCTTGGCTCTCCGGGTTCGGCATCGGCGTAGGCTAATTTGTTTTGACTGGCTGCAGGGAGCGCGGTGGCTGCGTTGCTGCTGTCTGCGAGGTCAGCCTCCCTGGCGGGGTCTCTGGCGTCCTGCGCGGTGCTGTCGATGGGCCCCCCAACACTTCCATCTCCTGTCGCGGGAGCCGCTGGGCGTGGGGCGTCTGCGCGGGGTGGGTGGTTGGCGCCGTGGGTCGGGCTTGCGGGGCGGGGCAGTTCGGGCGTGCTAGCAGAATTTGGCGGAGGGCCAGGTGGGGGCGTTGGCGATGTCGTCTCCTCGGCTGTCCCTTCTTTGGCTGGAAGCTGCTGCCTGGCGGCTGGTGCTGGTGCGGCGTTGGCCGGGGCTGTGTAGTGCACCGGCAGCGGGGGGCCCAAAGTACGGATGCCGTGGATGGCTAGGAACAGCGTCAGTACCCGTTCGCTGTACCCCAGAGGGCTTGCGCCGTGAACGGCAGAGTTATTGCCAAGAAAGGTGAGCCAGGAGCGTCGGAGGTTGTCTGGGGGCTCGACCCATCCTTTCCTTTTCTTCTTGGCGAGGTGGTTGACAATGTGGGCGAGGGCTGCCCTTCTGCCGTTCCATGGGAAGCGTCCGGGGACGCCGTCCGCCGGGACGTCACCCAGGTAGATCGTGGCCGGGAACTCGCGACAGCCTGCTTCGCTCCTTGCTCGAGGCTGTCGCGGTACGGGGCCATGGGCGGCCCCCGGGCTGACCGGGTGTCTCCTTAGCGTCCATTGCCCCCACTCTCGCTGGATCCCTTCGTGGATCTGCAGCAGGAGCGACACCGTGTCCTTCGCGATCGTGCTGGTGTGGGGTCCGGCTGCGCTCAGCCGGGCGATTGCTCGCACGGAGAGGTCGGGGCAGCGCGGTGGTAGCAGGTGAGCCAGACCGTGGAGTACATCTTCTGGCCTGCGGGCTGGTCGCATGGCTGGGACGCCGGTTCCAATCGTGGTGCGCAAGGTGTGGGGTGACGTTCCGTGTTGGAAGTAGCCCTCCTCTGTGTGTGTGGGCAGCCTGCGAAGTCCGACCTCTTGAGGCTCTTGGCGAAGCTGAGAAGGACTTCGTATCAGAGCAGCGCTGGGAGCTTTTCTAAGCCTTCAGCTGTACGGGGATCAAGCTCGTCCCACTTGACGGCTGCCTGTGGGTTTTTTGATCACGACTCACGACCCATTTGACCATGTGCGCCAGCATCTGTTGCCTTGCTGTTGCTGCCCATGTCCGCTCCAGTAAGCTGTGGGGGCCGTCTGGTGAGGGCCGCCCGTCTTTCCAGAGGGTTTCCAGGAACTTTTGCAGCAGGCTGGCGTCCATGTCTGCGGGGGCCAGATCATGTCAGTGCAGAAGCTGATCAAAGGGCCGTAGTTGACTCTGCAGAACTTGACCAGGGCGGTCATGCCAGCCTGCGTCATCGCGAGAGTCTCTGCAGTCCCGCACGCACTCGGGGAGTGGCGGAGTCGGGCAGGTCGACGGCATGGGTGGAGTCCACGGCTCGGTGCTGCGATCTTGGCCGGGTCCGCCTCCCCGTGTCCATCAGTTGGGCCCCCTTGACTGGGAGGAGCCCGCGGCCGGGTCACTCTGCCGGGGGGCGGCACGCCCGCTGGTCGGTTGCGGCTGGTCGGGAGTGGCCCTGCGGTCCTCCTCGGGCCGGGCGAAAGGGGGGGATTGGGAAAGGGGGGGTTACGAAATTTGCTGCATGCAGCTGGTTTCGGCCCCACCGAGGGGCCCATTCCTCGATACACAGCCGCCTCCGGCGCCGGGAGGCGCCGGGGAAATCAGCCACGTGAGCTGATTCTCAAACCCCCCCTTTGCTATCCCCCCCTTCGCCCGACCCGACCTTCGTCAGCGGCTCCAGCGGGGCGCGGTAGTCGGAGCGGGACCGTATCCCAGTCTGCATCCTCGGGTCGCTGGTGCCCTATCGGAGGCGGGCGGACCTGGCCTTGAGGGATCCCAGCGATGCGTCGCGGCCGTGGTCGGTGTGGGCGCCGTTGGGGCACGCGTCGCGTTGGGCGCGGGCTCTACCGCGCTGCGGAGACCTTGTTTTGTCTTGGGACGCTTTGGGGTGGCAGAGGACATGGAAGGGGCAGAGGAGAGGAGGAGTTTGAGGAAACACTAGTAGGTGCAGCAGCAGGATGAGGAGCAGGATGATGGTGAGGGAGGAGCAGCAGGAGGGCGAGGGAGGAGCAGGAGCAGGAGGAGGATAAAGGGAGGAGCAGCAGGAGGACGAGGAAGGGGAGGAG
>CAUYUJ010016374.1:128615-176115 GCA_963575745.1 Prorocentrum cordatum | reverse complement strand
GTCGCCGTCGTCGCCGTCCTCGTAGTCGTTGCTGTCTTCGTCGCAGTCGCCGTCGCCGTCGCCGGCGCCGTCGCCGTCGCCGTCGCGCTCGCCGTCGCGCTCGCCGTCGCCGTCGCCGACGCCGTCGCCGTCGTCGTCGCCGTCGCCGTTGTCGTCGTCATCGTCGCCGTCGTCGTCGTTGTGATTGCTGTTGTCGTCGTCGTCGTCGTCGTCGTCGTCGTTGTCATCGTCGTCGTTGTTGTTGTTGTTGTTGTTGTTGTTGTTGTGGGTGTGGGTGTGGGTGTGGCTGTGGTTGTGGTTGTGGTTGTGGTTGTGGTTGTGGTTGTTGTTGTTGTTGTTGTTGTTGTTGTTGTTATTGTTGTTGTTGTCGTTGTTGTTGTTGTTGTTGAATAGGGACGGGCGTCGTGCCCCGGGCTGCCCCCCCCAACAACAACAACAACAACAACAACAACAACAACAACAACAACAGCAGCAACAACAACAACAACAGCAACGTCGAGGGCTCCCGCCTGAGACTTTCTCACAATCCACCAGCCCTGTAGGATTCGCATAGGATTTGTGTAGGATTCATCGGATTGCTATAGGATGCCTATAGGATTCGTTCAGGATTCATAGGACTCCTATGGGATTCCTATAGGATTCGTATAGGATTCATAGAATTCCTATAGGACTCCTATAGGATTAGTATCGGATTCCATAGGATCCCTACAGGGTTCCTATAGGATTCCTGCAGGATCCGTATAGGACCGATAGGATCCCTATAGGATTCGTATAGGATCCATCGGATTCCGATGGGATTCCGATGGGATTCATATATGATTCGTAGAATTCCCGTAGGATTCCCATAGGATTCGTATAGGATTCAGATGACCCCTATAGTGTTCTTATAGGATTCCTACAGCATACATATAGGATTCATTGGATGCATATAGGAATCCCAAGGATTCGTATAGGATTTATAGCCTTCCTATTGGATGCCTTTCGGATTCTGAGGATGCCTATAGGATTCCTTTGGTATCCGTGCAGGATTCATAGGATTCTTTTCGGCTTCCCATCGGATTCCTACAGGATTCATATAGGATTCATAAGATTCCTATCGGATTCTTATCGGATTCGTATGGGTTTCCTATCGGATTCTTATGGGACTCGTACAGGTTTCATTGGATTCCTATGAGATTCCTTCAGGATTCATGCAAGTCCTATAGAATTCCTATAGGATTCCTTTGGGATTCGTATAGGTTTCATGGGATCCCTACAGGGTTCCTATAGGATCCCTAGAGGATTCATATAGGACCTAGAAGATTCCTATAGGATTCGTATAGGAGTCATCGGACTCCTGTAGGGTTCCTACAGGATTCGCATAGGATTCGCACACGATTCTCGAATTCCCATGGGATCCCCATAGGGTTCGTATAGGATTCACAAGATCCTTACAGGGTTCCTACAGACTTCCTAGAGGATTCATAGAGGATTCATCGGACTCCTATGGGATTCCTAAGGGTTCGTATAGGATTCATAGGGTTCCCATGGGATTCTTATAGGATTCTTAGATTCCTATAGGATTCTTTTGAGATTCGTATAGGGTTCCTATCGGACTCTTATTGAATTCGTACAGACTTCATTGGATTCTTGTAGGATTCGTATAGGATTCATCGGATTCCGATGGGATTCCGATGGGATTCGTATAGGACTCATAGGATTCCTCTAGGCTTCCTATAGGATTCCTACAGGGCTCATACAGGATTCATTGGATGCCTGTAGGATTCGTATAGGACTCATAGGACTCCTATGGCATTCCAATGGGATTCATATAGGTTTCGTAGAATTCCCATTAGATTATACAAATGCTTCGTGTAGGATTCATCGGGTCCCTATCGGGTTCCTATCGGATTCCTACAGGATTCATATCGGATTCATATGATTCCTATAGGAATCCTATTCGTATAGGATTGATAGGAATGCTATTGGATTCCGTAAGGACTTTTGCGATTCCTATAAGATTCCTTTGGGATTCGTGCAGGGGTCATAGGATTCCTGTAGGCTTCCGATCGGATTCCTACAGGATTCATAGAGGATTCATAGAGCTTCCATCGGATTCTTATGGGATTCGTATAGGATTCATCGGATCCCTGTAGGGTTCCTATAGGATTCCTACAGGATTCATATAGGATTCGTAGGGTTCCACGAGGAATCCTAAGGAATTGTATAGGATTCAGAAGATTCCTATGGGATTCCGTAAAGATTCTTGCGGTTCCTATCGGATTCCTTTGGGATTCGTAGAGAGTTCATAGGACCCCTTTAGGCATCCGATAGAATTCCTACCCGATTTATTCGGATTCGTAGGACTCCTATAGGATTCTTATAGGATTCGTATAGGACTCCTATAGGGTTTCTATTTTATGGAATCCGTACAGAATTCATTGGGTTCCTTATAGGAATCGTATAGGATTCACAGGATTCCTATTGGATTCCTATAGGATTCGTATGATTCCCATCGGATTCCCATAGGATTCCCATCGGATTCCCATAGGATTCCCATAGGATTCCCATAGGATTCCAGAGCTTCGCTGGTGCAGACATTGCAACATGGCTTGAAGGATTGATCCACTTCTGATAGAGGTGGAGTTTT
Organism: Prorocentrum cordatum; assembly: GCA_963575745.1. Lineage (NCBI taxonomy): Eukaryota > Dinophyceae > Prorocentrales > Prorocentraceae > Prorocentrum > Prorocentrum cordatum. The sequence continues at coordinate 173,486 of CAUYUJ010016374.1, read as the reverse complement.
TTGTGTTTAATTAAACCCGGACCGTTGTTGTGTTGTGTTGTTCCGGGGGTCCCCGGGCGCTCCGGGGCCTGGGAAGGGTCCCTGCCCCCCAAAGGAGGAGAGCGCTGGAGGAGCCCGAGCGCCGGGGCCCAGGGAAGGTCCCTGTCCTTGTTGTTGTCGTCTTCGTCGTCGTCGTCGTCGGTGTTGTTGTCGTCGTTGCTGCTGCGTCTCGTTCTCGTTCTCGTTCTCGTCGTCGTCGAGGGGTAAGTTTGCGGCCATGGTCCCTTCCTCCCTCCATCCTCCTCCTTCTCCCTCCCTCTCCCATTTTTCCCCTCCCTCACTCTCCTTCCTTCGCGTGCGCAGAGACAACGCCTCTGACGCGCTGGGGCCAAAACGCTTCTCCCTCCTTGCTCCTGCCTCCAGGGGATCGGGGGGGGTGGCGGAAGGAGAAGGACGAGGAGGAGGAGGAGGAGGAGGAGGAGGAGGAGGAGGAGGAGGAGGAGGAGGGTAGGAGGAGGGGAGAGGAAAAGAGGAGGAGTAGGAGGAAGCGGAGAGGAGGAGGAGGAGGAGGAGGAGGAGGAGGAGGAGGAGGAGGAGGAGGAGGAGGAGGAGGAGGGGAGGAGGAGGAGGAGGAGGAGGCGGGAGTGGAGGATGAGGGATGAGGAGGAAGGAGGAGGAGGAGTAGTAGAGGAAGGGGGAGGAGGAGGAGGAGGATAATGGGGGTTTTCGTGGGGGCGCCTCGCTCGCCTCCGCTGGGGGGTGGGCAGCCGCTCCTCCTCCTTGCGTGTCCTCCTCCTCCCGCTCCTCTTCCTCCTCCTCCTCCTCCTCCTCCTCCTTCTCCTTCTCCTCCTCCTCCTCCTCCTCCTCTTTTTCCTCCTGCCCCGGAGGGTCACCCCCATAAGCGGGGTGTCGGGCCAAAGTGCCCCCTGGTGCAGGCGGGGAGCACCGGGCCTTCGGGGTCCAAGCCCCCGCACCCGGGCTTTCCTTCCCAGGGGGCTGCCAGGTCCCGTGGCCTCCCCTAGGGCGGTGCGGGAGTTCATTCCCCGCACTCGCCGCCTTGGGGCGGGACCGGCGGTTCTTCTCCCCGTCGTGTCGTGTCGTTGTCGTTGTCGTCGTCGTCGTCGTCGTCGTTTCGTGGGTCCCGGGGTCCGGGCCCTTTTTTTGCCCTGCCCCTAGGGCGTGCGGGTGGCCCTGCCCGTTCGGCTTCCCGGATCCCCCTTCGTGGGGGGCGGCTCCGTTCGGTTGGGGCTTCCCGCCTGCCCGTGGGGCGGGGCCTTTTCCCCGTCCCGCGGGGGCGGTCTCGCCCGTCGCCCGCGTGGGCGGGGCGCCGCGGCCGCGCCGCGCGGCCGCGCGCGACGGCTCCGCGCGGCCGATGCGCGGGCCGGGCGTTTTTTAGTGCTGGCGGGGCGGGGCGGCACTCGGCAAAAACATATCTTTCTCCTCTTCCTCTCCTCCTCCTCCTCCTCCTCCTCCTCCTCCTCCTCCCCCTCCTCCTCCCCTCCTCCTCCCTCCCTCCTTCCTCCTCCAGCCTCCTCCTAAAAAGACTCCCCCCCCCTCATCCTCTCTCCTCCTCTTTCTCTTCTTTCTCCTCCTCTCTTTCTCTCCTCCCCTCCTCCTCCCCTCCTCCTCCTCCCTGTCGCTCCTCCTCCTCCTCCTCCTCCTCGCCCTCCCTCCTCCTCCCCCCTCCCCCCCCTCCGTCCCTCCCCCCCCCTCCTCTCCTTCCTCCCTTTGCTCTCATCCTCCTCTTGCTCCCCCTCCTCCTCCTTCTCCTCCTCCTCCTCCTCCTCCTCCTCCGCCTTCTTCCTTGCCTCCTGCCCCTTCGCGTCGTGGAGAGGTTGCGCCGGAAGGTCTCTGACAGCTTTTCGGCCCCATGGGGGCCGGGGGCGCACGTGGGCGGCGGAAGAAAAACGGGGCCGGTTGCGCCGACATCCGCGCGTGAGCTTCCCGCGTATGGCCGCTCGCAGGCGCGTGGCGTGCCGCGCTGGCGGTCCGCGCAAGCTGCGGCGCAAGGTCGCTGTGCCATCTCGCGCGAGACCCGACTGTTTTCGTCGCCCAGCGTGGTGAACAAATCGCGGCGTTGGGGGTCTGGGCCCTGGCTCCAACCTTCCCCCTCGTGGCCGCCCCGGCTCCTCCGAGCACCTCCGACGGCTCGATTTTTTTCGGCCCCCCGCCCCCGGGGGCCAGACCCTCAGCCCGAGCAGTGCTCTTGCGGTGCCAGGGCCCGGAGACGGTCTCCGCACGCCGAAGGAAAGGGGTGCGAGTTGAAGGACGCCCCGCTCGATCGTTTCGGGCCGCCATGGATCCCCGACTTCGACGGGCTGATTCTCTTCAGCCCGCGGCTCCAGAGGGTTTCGACTTCTCTCTTCGGGGCAGCGCTTCGCCCCGGGGCCCCTTTCCACTGACCCCAGGACCCAGGAACGATCCCCAGAGGCCAGCACACGTGGAGGGAAAAGGCGCGGAGCGAACACATCGACGCGCGGAACAGGACGTTGGGCTCGATCTTCTCGAGTGGCCAGATATATCTTCCGGGGCAAAAACAATGACATGGACGTAAAACCCCAGAGGTCCGCGCGGATTTTTCGGATCGGCGCTGGACCCCCCTCCCTGGCGCGCGGAGCGTGCCAGGGGCGGCGCCGGAGGCGCCGCCAGGGGCCCCCAGCGCCGATCCGAGGAATCCGCGCGGACCTCCGAGTTTTTCTGTTCATGTCATTGTTCGTTCCCCTGTCTCTGCGCTCCGTGTCGTCTAACCCATCCCGGTCCCCGCTGGGCCAGGGCATCTCAGCCCCACCAGCCCGCCCTCCTAGGCGGGGGATGGGCTCCGCGGAGCCCGAAGGAGCAGGCACATATTCCCACCGTGGCTACAGTGGAGGCCCACGCGAAGAAACACCCTGCTGGCCTCCAGGGTGCCCTGAGTTTCTTGGGTTTGGATGGTTTTGCGACGGAAAGCGCGGCGTTCCCACACCACAAGAAAAAGTCAATGGACGCCCTGGGGTCTACGGGTTGGGCTTCTTGTGGAAGGTTTCGTGTGGACTGGCCTCCACGGTAGGGACTGTGTTCACTTAGGTGTTCGATCATGGGCCCCCTGTTCCCCGCAGCCGTCCAGCTTTCGCGCCGGAGACCGCCGGAGACCGCCGAAGACCGTCAAACAGCCGCCGAAGACCGCTGGAAGCCGCCGACCACCGCCGAACACCGCGGCACACGGATGGCAAGGGGCCCATGGTCGAGCACGTGTGGGGGTGCTGTCAAGACGCTGGAGCAAGGACCGCCCTGGGTTCCGAAGGGGGCTCGCTGTTCCTTGGGTCGCTCTTCCGGCTCTCCTCGTGCACCCGGGCTCCCTTGGTGCCGAGCGGGGGCCTCGCTTGTGATGTTCCAACCTGCTCTTTAGCCTTGATTGCCAGGAATACTTTCGAGCGCCAAGGAAGTAACGAGACTGGAGGGCTTTCACGTGTCGGGCCCTGGGAGGCGATACTCGTTCGACACTGTTTCGATACTTTTCTGGGTGCTCGACATTATTTCTGGGATGTGGTCCTCAAGAGCGATGGGAGCAACATAGGCCTCGTTCCTGAATCAGGTACTCCTTCTTGCAGCAGCCCGGCTGCAGGGATTGGTGACACGTGCTCATGGGCTGCACCTCCAGCCCTCAGTGGGCTCTCTGAAAACGGCAGGGCCGATTTTTGTGTATGAAGAATATGGTGAGTAAAATTACCATTCTTATTATCATTCGGATTATTGTTCATTATAAGAATGGAAGCGATACGAAACGGCAGCCAGGAGCAGCAACGAACACGTCTCCAGAAGTGGAACCGGAACCGAATCGGCAACAAAAAGGGCGACGGAGCCGGAAACAACACGGCGCTGGAGCCAGCCACAAGAACGGCTTTGTCGTTTCCAGGGCCCACTAAGCTCCAGTCGCCAGCCGAGGCTACAATTGAGTCGGGCGTGTCCCTACGGGAGGAATCTTCAAGACTAGAAGAAATAGTCTGGTGACGATTCTTCGTGCTCTTGTGACTATGACTATGTTTTGATGTTTTGTTTGTTTGTCTTTCAAAATCCGCCTGTCGGAGGACATGCCCGACCTAACTCGGCCACGCGCGGGTGGGGGGTACGGGGGAGGGGGGACGGCTTCTCGGAAGCACCCCTGCCTCTTAGCAGGCGCGGGCCTTCTGTTCAGGTGTGAGGCTGGCGGCCTCTGAGAAGCAGAGCCTCCTCCTTGGAAGCTTTCCCCCTCCCCCCCGCCCCCCTCTGCGCGCCGCCAGCGAACACTGGGGCTTCGGCCGCCCGCCGAGGCTACAAGCTCCTGGTCGAGGAGCGGGCCGGGCGGTGCCGCCTCGGCCGGCGGCCAGCGGCCCTGCCTCCCGCGGGCGGTGGCCACCCGCGGCGCCGAGCAGCGCAGGGTGCAACATCTGCGGGGGTACGCATCGGTCAGACAAGGCAGAGAGTCGAAGACGAGAAAGCGACATGAAGGTAAACTTTTGGCGCTCCGCGCGGACCGCCAACAGTCTCCGTTCATGCCGTTTTTTGCTCCTCGAATGCCGCTGCCTTTCCCTCTTTTTCTTCTGTTTGGGCCTCCGGGGAGGCCCTCGTCGCCACCGCTGGATGCGCCTCGAAGAGTTCTGGTCAGAACGCGCCCTGGGAGAGGTCCGGGGAGTAGCAGTATGGGTACTGTCTTGTCCCTGATCGTCCTGCGTTGGGTTCTCTTTTTGGATGCAGGGCGCTGCGGTCTCCACCTTCCCGCCCCTCTCTTTTTTCCCTACCCTCCTGCGTTGGGTTCTCGTTTTGAGTGGAGCACTGCGGTCGCAACTTCTCCTCCTTCTCCCGCATCCCTTCTCCTCTCTTCGCTCCTCCGCTTCTCTCCTGCCTCCTCCCTGACTTGAACCTGCCAGCCAGCTCGTCTCTTACCCCGCCGTCCTATGCTATCTCGCCATCCCCGGGGGGCTGCGATCTGCGAAGCTGTCGCCGCTTTCGAGGGCTGCTGAGGGGGTGATCGGAGTGACGCCCCACGGCGGATCCAGATTTGACCTCGCCATACCTGGGGGCTGTTTGCACCGGCCTGGTCATCTCCCACGCCGAGGTCAGGCCGGACCATGCACCACGGAGTCATTGTCGACGCCGGGTGCAAAGACGCGGAGGACGTGGACGTCTTCTGGCTGCATGTCTACTTGGTGCCCTCCAGTGCGACTACGGTGGACAACCTGCTGATAATACGCGACCCTGGCCTTGAGTTCCTTTGGCGCGGGCCCCCCTGCATTGAAAGGTGCAGGAAGGAAGCGGAGGACCTGGCGGGCGAGCTAGGCCTCGCTCGCTTCTGGCACCAGCTATGAACAGCTGTTCTTTTGGAGCGCCAGAGCGACATGGCTCGCGCAGCGCAGCGTGCCACTGAAAAACAACGCCACCTTCCTCTCTCACCCCGTCTCTTTCGTCGTCGTCCTCGCCTCCCTTCCGTCCTCTCCCTGCCCTGCTGTTTCTTTGCTGCTTGTTGTTGTTCTATTGGTGTGCCTGTTGCTGCTGTATCAGTGTATTTCTATGCTGCTTTTGTTGCTCTTGGTTTGTTGTTTGTTGCTTGTCTTGTTTTGTTTGTGCTTTTCCTTGTCTTTTGTTTGTTTGTCTGTTGTGCTTTGTTGTGTTTTGTTTTTTTGTGTTGGTTTTGTTTGTTGGGTTTTTTCGTTTCTGTGTTTTAACCCCTCTGCTTTGTTTGCTATGTTTTGTGCCTTTTCTTGCTGCTTTGCGCTGCTGCCGTGCTGACTTTTCGGCCTTACTTCCGTCTCTATCATGCCTTCAGTTCCCGCCCTTCTTTCGTCGTCGAGCCTGGCGCTTCGCCCTTCGTCCTTGTGTCGCTGCTCTGTGAGTCGTGCGACGTGCGCGTGCCTCATGTAGCTTGCGCGACAATCGACGGCGCCTGCGCCGTCGCTGTCCATGCCTTATGCACATGGGTTGAGTATGTCGCGGGGTAATGTCACCCCAATTTGGTTGCGGGCATCCCTCAAATTCTGACCTGGGGCCGGTTTTGCTGAGTTCTGGTTTGCAGGGGCAGAGTTTACATGTGGTTGCTAGGGGGACTCCTGTCTTCCTGTGTGCGCTCTGGCCGCACAATTTCGGTCGACCAGGGGCCAGATCGACTTGCTGCAGTCGGCGTTTCGGGGGGTCGCACTAGCTTCGGTTGGGCTTGGCCCCCCAGGATGGGGCCCTAGACCCTCGCGTTCTTCGTCGTCGGTTCCGGGAATCACGGCGACGTCGAGAATTGACTCCTGCATCCAACCATTTTGAATTATATATGTATAAGTCTGTAAGTGTATGTATATGTGTCTGTTTATCTGCATGTATGTATTCATGTATGCATGTATGCATGTATGCATGTATGTATGTATGTATGTATGTATGTATGTACGTATGCACGTGCGTATAAAAACATATACATGTATACATGCATATTTACGTTCGCCATCGTGCCCCCCAAAGCAGTGTGTGTGTGTGTTCTAGCAGGCAACTTATGTTGTGTATTCTACGTGGTGCAGTCTGTAATGTGCGACATTTATGATGTGCAGCATTTATGTTGTGCAATCGATGCGTGCCCGCCTAGATTGTGCAATCAATGATATGTGATCACAGCCTCGGAGTAATTTTCTTTTTGCGCCGCCACGCACGCCGATGTTGACCCAGAGGGTGTTGGGAATGTCCACGCGAATGCCGCTTGCCATTTTGAAACGCAGTCGTGTTATATGTGGGCTACTATGGGTACTCATGACTTTGTGCCATTACTTCGGTCACCACGACGTGTGTTAATTCATCGTTCAATGTTGAAGAACATGTGACACACCCCAGTGTGTGTTGGGACCGCATGGCGACCGTAAATGATTCTTCTAAACGAGGGGCAAAACATGCCAACATTGAAGGCATGTCTAGTGAAACTGGGCCGACATCTTGCCCAAACAAGGCCAAACCGGGTCACTTGTGAGGACGTCTTAAGCGAATTCGGGCCCAAACAAGTTCAAACTAAAGGGAAGCAAGCCAAACGTTGAAAACGTTTCAGGCTAAACTGGGCCCAAACCAGGCCAAACCATGTTCAAAGAGACAAGTGTTGAGGAGGTCTCAGGCGAAACCCGGCCCAAACCAACGGGCAAACCGGGCAACTGCTGAGGATGTCTTGCGGAGGGCGCGCGGCCAAACCAGGATGTTTTGCGCAGGGCGTGCGGCCAACTTATGTGGCGCAAAGCAATGCAAACCAATCCAACAGGCAGTGCAAGGTAATGCAAAGCAACGCAGCGCAATGTAAAACAATGCGACGCAATGCAATGCAATGCAGAGCAGTGCAATGCAGTGCGAAGCAATGCGAAGCCATGTGAAGCAATGCAGCGCAATGCAAAGTAGCGCGCAGCAATGTGAAGTAATGTCAAGCAAGGCAAACCAGTGCAATGCAAAGCAATGCAAACCAATGTAAAGCAATGCAGAGCAATGCAAAGCAATGCAAAGCAATGCAAAGCAATGCAAAGCAATGCAAAGCCAGGCAAAACAACGCAATGCAAATCGATACGAAGCAATGCGAAGCAGTACAAATCACGACGGGCGGCGACGAGGCGGCGACGGGGCGGCGACGGCGGGCACATAGCCGCCAGACCAGCACGCAGGCCCAGACGACGGGCGGCGACGGCGTGGCGACGGGGTGGCGACGGCGGGCACGGAGCCGCCAGACCGGCACAGAGGCCCAGTTCTTTTAAACCAGTAAGAGTCCCTAAGAACAAACACACTTTGGGTAATATGTGTACACGTATTTCTACACTTACAGATCTGTCTATGCCTATGTGTGTATATTTACGTATATGTGCATATATTGATATATGTATATTGGTATAGGTATGTGTGTATGTATATGTATATGTATAAGTATAAGTATAAGTATATGTATATGTATATGTATATCTATGTGTATATGTTTATATATCGGTATATGTATATGAGTATGTATATGAACATGTGCATGTAACTGTATACGTATGCGTATATATACATAGGTGTGTATATTTGTATGTATATGTGTATGGTGTTCATGTGTGTATAGGTATGTGTATACGTATATGTATATGTATATGTATATGTATATGTTTATGTACATGTATACGCACATGTGTGAATCTGTATGTTTATGTATATGTATATGCATACGCATATGCAACTGTACATGCATGTGTATATGTATATGTATATGCACATGTACATGTATATTATATACTTATATACTTAGAAACACACATATATACATATCTATCTATATATAGGTATATAGATCTATGGGTATATGGACACATCTACACATACGTAAGCACATCGGAATTTGTTCTGCTATGCCGAGGCCGTGAAACATGTGCGACGGGCGTCTCCTCGCAATTCTTGGCCTCCAGGGGGTTGCTCCTCGGGCTGCAGGGCCGTCCAGAAGTCCACTGCGCGCAGCGCAGAGCCGGTCGCGGGGAGGGGGTCCATGGCTCTGGGGGCCCACTGCGTGGAAGGTCTGGGGCCCGGAGATACGACTTCTGATCTCAAGGCGCGGGGTATCATCCGGAGCTCGCTGCTGGACGCACCTCGACGCGCCTCGCTTGCAGTACTCTGCCAGAGCCTGGGCTGCAGCACGCCGCTGCAGGACCTACGCGGTCTGCGGGGGCCGCCTTCCTGTTCCTCTTCCCCTCCCTCCGCGGCCACCGTTCGCCTCTTCCTCTCACCACCCACCAAACTACCCCAACCCAAGCCGAAGGCCTCAATTAGCCTTCCATTTCCAGTGTGGGAGGGTTCGAAGAGCATTGAGGAAACCACAGATGAAACCCGTACCCCCCCAACCCGCAATGCGGGTCTTCGGTTTGGGTTGTGGTGATTTGGTAGATAGTCATCCTCTCCCTTCTGTGCGCAGCTGCGCTCCGCAGTCGCCCTGTTGTGCCCGATCGGCTCGCGCAACCGCCGAGCCTGCGACGAACAAGTCTTCAGCCGCGCGCAGAGTGGGGGGCAGGGGGGCTCCTCAGACGCACCCCTGCTTCTTGGAAGGCGTGGGCCTTGCCTATAGATGTCGGGCGGGCGTCTTCTAAGGAGCAGCCTCCTTTTAAGAAGTTCTTCCCCCTCCTCCTACCCCCTTGCGCGCGCCGCCAAAATAGTATCCGGAGTTCCCTGCCCTGTCTGATTTGGCGTGGCCCTCATGTCTCTTGGGGGGTTCGGCCCTCTGCGGGCTGCTCGGGGCTCAGAGACGGGGCTCCTAGAGGCGCGGTCTGCGAAGACCAGCCGTCTGCTGCTCTAGAGTGTTCGCTTCTGCAGGGCAATCCTTGTTACAGTGCGCATGGAGCTTTTTCCACAGGTGCCGTACCCGACGTTCGCTCTCTCTCTCTCTCTCGCTCTCTCTCTCTCTCTCTTCTGTTCTCTCTCTCTCTCTCTTTCTTTCTCTTATGGTTTGTAAGAGAAATGAACCAGGGAGAGTAACTGAGGCTGAACCTGATCCCCTGGCGCTCCGACAACGGCTCCCGCTTGAGTCGCCCCCCACAATTTATTCGGGAATTGCGCTCTCTCCCGAGACGTCTTTGCAATTTGTTCAGGAGTCGTTCTCTCGCTAGAGATAACCTCAGAATGTAATTCGGAATCGCCCTCTCGCTGCTCTTGTCCCGCGCTTTCGCCAGTGAGGAATGGCACTTCCGCCCCGGCTCTCCCTCCATTCTGCCCAGGACTCGCGCCCTCGCCTGGGACTCCCTTGCGACCTGCCCCCCCCCCACACCCGCGCGCTCGTGCCCCGCCCGCCTGGCCCGCCCGCTGGGCTTCGCCCGCCCGCCGCGCCCCTCTCGGCCCTGCCCGACCCGCCCCTGGAGGCCCGCCTGCCCGCTTTCCGGCCCCGCCCCCCCCGGGGATCACCCGGCAGGGCTCCCCCCCCCTCAGACCCGCCGCTCTAGCGCCCCGCCCGCCCACCCCGCCCGTTGGGAAGAGGCTCGCTCTCCGGGCAAGGGGCTCGCTCTCCGGGAAAAGGGCTTCGCTCTCCGGGAAAGGGCTCGCTCTCTCCGGGCAGAGGGCTCGTTCGCGTCCGCCCGCTCGCTTGCCTGGACGCCCGCCCGCCCGCCCGAGCGTCCCGCCCTCCCGAACCACCGGTTCGGTCCCGCCCGTTGGGGTCCGCCTGCCCCGCCCGCCCGCCTTCCCGATGCGCCTCTATCTTTAAGTCGGGCGTGTCCCCCTACAGGGGGACTGTCGACGAAAAATGAAAAAATGTGCAACAAATATTCCAACATGGCCAAAAAATATTTAAAAAAGAGTCCCCAGACTATTTTTGGACCATTTTTGTATTATGTTTAGGGTATTTTTTTGGATCGAAAATCCTCCTGTAGGGGGACAGACCCGACTTAACTCTATCTCCCTGGCGTGGTTTACAGTTTACAGTCAAGGAGCTGTTTGGGTTCGGAAGGGGCTCGATGTTCAGGTTCCTCCATTGCTGTCCCTCTCGCCCTTTTTGGGCACGGAGGCGCCAGGGCCAAAAAAGGGGCTTCGCTCCTTATTTAGCGTTCCTTCTTTCAGCGGCCCGACTGTACGCAGCCGCTGGTACAACAAAGGTGCGCCCGAAATGGGGCCACGCTCACAAGCGAAGAGGGATGGAGGTGAGGACTTGGGGTATACGTGTTGATTTGGGGTGTAGACGTGGAGTGGCGCGCCAGCGACGAAGAGCAAGTTGCCTCAAAGTTATGGTTGAATTCTCACTTCTGAGGAATAATTATTGTTGATCCCCCCCCCACCGGTGCATACTATTTTTTCTCAATCAAAGTGTGCCCCTCGACGCTCGCACATTGTTTTTTGACAGGGAAGGTCTTCCTGCTCAAACTGGGCCCCTGGCCCCCGGGTTACAACAACAACGGCTCCCGCCCGAGACTTCCGTACAATTTAGGCAGGACCCCCGCTCCCGCCCGAGACTTCCTCGCATTTAATTCAGGAAGCGCGCTTTCGCTTGGGACTTCCTTGCAATTTATTCAGGAATCGCTCTCCCGGAGCTCTGGAGTCGCGCTCTCGCTGGAGATTTGCTTGCAACTTACTGAAGAATAGCCTTGCGTTGGAATTTCTTGCAATTTGCCCAAGCGCCGCGCTCCCGACACCCAGGCACCCAGGAGTCGCGCCCATTGTGGCCCCATGTGCATGCCCTTCGTGGCCCCGCTGTCGCCATTTGTGTCCCCCTCATTGTCCTACGTGGCCCAGCTGCTACCCTCAGTGGCCCCATAGTTGCCTTCTGTGGCCCCGCATTCTCTGCACTTCGTGGCCCCCGCTCGTTCGCACTCTTCGTGGCCCCATACGCATTCCCTTCGTGCCCCCGCTGTCGCCCTTCGTGGCCTACTTCGTGCCCTTCGTGGCCCTGCTGTCGTTCTCTCTCGCTCTCGCTTTCGCTCGTCGTCGCCGTCGTCGCCGTCTCTTCGACGTCGTCGATCGTCGTCGCTCGTCGTCGTCGTCGTCGTGCGTCTCGTCTGGTAGCAGGTCCCTGTCCGTCACCTCTTGGGGTCGGGTCGACGGTCCCGCGGGCCGCACCCCGACCGTGGATCAGTCGGTGCCGCCTGGCCGCGCCGCACCGGTCCGCGCCCTGCCAGCCGCTTGCCGCGGGCCCGGCCTGCCAGGGAAGAAAGGCATACAGAAAGGCATACCCCCCAAAAGGGGTTCGATCGATGACGAAAAGGGCGGGTATCGACGGTTTGGCAAATACGCGTTATTGGACATTCGAGCAGATAAGGGCGAACAGTCTTGAAAATTGATCTGTTGTTGTTATTTGCGCTGTTAGCTGTTGCTGTTTGCTGTTGCTTGCTGCGGCAGCCGCTGCTGTGCTGCGCGCTTGCCCTCGTTGTTGTTGATGTTGTTGTTGTTGTTGTTGTTGTTGTTGTTATTGTTGTTGTGGTTTTGCTGGTGTTGTGGTGGGGATGTTGTTGTGCTGGTGTGGTTGTTGTTGTTGTGGTTGCTGTTGCTGTTGTGGTGGTGTTATCTGTGTTGTTTTTGTGGTTGTTGTTGCCTGTTGCCGTTGCTTGTTGCTGTTGTTGTTGAACATTATTTATTCTAAAGAATAATATTGTTGGGCCCCCTGGTGCGCGCCCCCCCTGCGCCGCCTAGGCCGCAGCTACATTTTCATCATTTTCGTGAGGAAGCCTCAGAAAAGAGGGTGTGTACAGGATCCGGTTGTTTTGTTGTAATCCGCTTTCCCTTGCAAAAAACAATAGAAAATGACATTTCTTGTTCTAATATAATCAAATTTCAAGAAGCCCTTGCAAAAAATAAGGTAAAGTGGACATTCGCGCGCGCAAGACGAAATCCTTCCAAAAGCTTAGTGTTCGCAACGATTTTAACATAAAAACATCAAAAAACCAATGTTCCATCTTTCCATCACTCTCCTATTTCAACAAAAAAGTCAAAAAGCGCATCCCCGCCGCAGCTTCTTCCAACGGATTCGTAGGAAACCCAAGACTTTTTAAACATTCTGTCAAACGGGCTTTTGCGAGCAACTTTTTCGAACTTCTGCGACAACGGTTGCGCACCTGCCAGGGCCATCATCCCTGTCAAATAATACCATGCGGGACACATTCGTTTTTTGCGCGCGCACGCCGAAATCTCCAAAAACCATTGGGTTCTTAAGAATTTAAGCACCGCGCATCATAAAATCACACGAATCGCGCCGTGGGTTAACAACTTCTGTGGGTTAACAAGGCTTAACAACTTCTGTGGGTGTACGAACGTAGGCTTAACAACTTCTGTGGGTGTGTACTCCACGCCAGTGTAGTAGCCACGGTCGTCCGCAGGCCACGAAGTGAAGTGTCCGAACGTCATAGGGCGGGAAGCTGGGTGTGGGTGGTGGCGAAGAGTCGTGTGGATATTTGGTAGAGCGTGCATTGCCCCCCCACAAAGTGGGGGTATTGGCTGGCGTCGCATGAAAACCCTGGCACTGGTGAGAACACTGAGCGTTCGGGTAAAGTGATTGTTGTTGTTGTTGTTGTTGTTGTTGTTGATGTTGGGGAAAGGCCTCGCACTCCGCGGAGTTGGGTGGCCTACCTCGGCCTCCGACGTTTTAGTTTTTGTTTTTTTGTTTGTTTTCCAACATGATGAATCGGCGCGGAGTTGGGTGGCCTACCCGGGCCTCCGACATTTTAGTTTTTGATTTTTTGTTTGTTTTTTCAACATGGGCCCCCGCAGATCGCGACCCCTTCCCCGAGTCTGTCCTCTCCGACCCTGGCCGTGTTTTGATAGGATGGCCCTCGGGCCCAGAATCGGCGAGATTTGAGGGCGAAATGCCGGTGCCGAGCTAGATCACTGCGTCGGAGATCGCAACGCTTATGCCAAGCGCGTAGCGCCTGCGATCGTGCGCCAGCGACGGTACGCCAGCATCAGCGCCAGCGCCAGCGACCGTGCGTCAGCGCCGACACCAGCACCCGTGCGCTGGCACCAGCGCCAGCGCCAGCGGTCGGTGCGCTCTGGCGCCGATGCCGGTGACAGTGTCAGCGCCAGTGGTCGTTTGGGGTTCCTCGAAGCGGTACGGTGACAGATCGTGCGGTGACTTCGGAATCCCGCAAGACCTCGCCGTACCGTTCGGCACCGCGCCGTTTTGAGTCCAGAAGCCCCAGTCGCCTGAGTCATCTTTGGAGAACGACCCAAGTCCGAAAACCGTGCGGTCATTCCGGATTCCAACCGGCTCGCCACAGGGTGTGATCGCCGCAAACTGCAATATTGCAAGCATCCAGTGTGCCGGCAATGAGCGTCGCAGCAAATGCCAGGAGAGCGCTTCCGACTACACCCAGTTACACCGAGCTGCACCCAGCTACACCCAGTTGAAATTAGTCGCACCCAGCTGCATTCAGTTACACCCAGTTACACCCGGTCACACCCAATTGCACCCATATGGAATTAGTTACACCCACTTACACCCAGTTGCACGTCGTCTCACATAATTCCACCGAGCTACCGCACGTTCCAGTCTGATGCTGCAAATGGGCTTCGCACAATGCTGCAATTCATCCGAATGGGACTGACAGCGTCCCCCTCCTCGGAACACAGGGGGAAATTCAGCACAAGACGAATTGCAGAAGTTCTCCTGGGCCTCTGGCATCCCGCAAAGGCGAGACATCGACCCTCGATCCTCGTCACCACCTCGGTTCTCGTCCTTCGTGCATCGCCAAATTCTCGATCCTCGAAACCCAATCCTCGATTCTCATCAAAACGTCGTTCCTCGAGCCTCGTGAACACCTCGATTCTCAATCTTCCGCCATCGCGCCAGAAATTCGAAGCTAGAAGCCCGATCCACGATCCTCCTCCAAACATTGAACCTCTATCTTCGCCAATACCTCGAAAGTCGAATTCCGCTTCTCGATCCTCGCTCGACACACATCTACATTTCCAACAGTCCCATGCTCATCATCACCATCATCACCATCATCGTCATCACTATTTTGTTCTACATCATGACCATCATGACCATCATGATCATCATGATCATCATCATCATCATCATCATCACCATCATCATCATCATCATCATCATCATCATCATCATCTCCATCGCCATCACCATCACCATCACCATCACCATTATCATCATCCACGAAAGGGCTGGTTGGATTACGACTGGAGCCGTATACCCTATGTTTGTGCGGAGATCGTCGCTCGGGAACGATACATGATGGCTCTGAGGCCTGGTGGCCCTACCCCACGCCTGCCGCCGAAGGTGTTCTATTTTGGCAGGGGGGCACGCGTTTGGCGCGATACCATTCTAGTAACAAATAGACAAGGAGCCTTGTGCTACCAGAAACGTTCTCCTTTTCGCCTCACCTATCACACCACCACCAACCATACACCCAACACACCATCCACCCTATTTGTCTCCACACCTATATACCCTTATGTTTACATAACCACCACAGTGACACTCACTCCTCCGTACCCCTATTACTAGTCGATGTCAATCACTTATCACATCGAAAACCCACTCAAGCACCAGCTATCACGCATAAATCTAAACAATCATCAATCATCATCGTCGTCGTCGTCGTCATCATCAGCAGCATCATCAGTACAGTCATCCTCGCCATCTTCGCCACCATCATCATAACAATAATCAGAATCATTATCATTACCATAGTCACCATCATCATCACCATCATCTGCATCATCATCAGCATCATTATCACCACCATCATTACTATCATCACCATCATTGTCATCTTCATCAGCATCATCATCCTCATCCTCCTCATCCTCATCATCATCACCATCATCATCGTCACCATCATCATCCTCATCATCATCTCCATCGTCATCACCATCACCATCATCATTATTATCATCATCATCATCACCATCATCATCATCATCATCATCGGGACTTGCAAGAACACTCGCGAAACTGTAGGATCCTTCGAGGGCACGGCTGTCGGAGGCCAGATGGGGCCATGGAAGGCTTTTACGACGCCCAGCCCTCATCATCATCATCATCATCATCATCATCATCATCATCATCACCATCACCATCACCATCACCATCATCACCGTCATCATCATCATCACCATAATCTTCACCATCATCACCACCAGCATCACCACCATCATCATCACCACCATCGTCATCATCATGATTATTAGTATGATCATCGCCGTCAGCACCATCACCATGCTCATAGCCACCATCATCATCACCATCATCTTCATCATCACCACCATCATCATTACCACCGTCATTGAAAGAACCCGCGCGACACCGCGAGATCCATCAGGAGCAGAGCCATTTGCGGCCAGAGGAGGCCAGGCGAACCCCCCCCGCCCAGCGCCGAAGCTGGTCGGGCGGCGGGGGCTGGGGGAAAATCAGTACCAAGAGCTAGCTATGCACAGCATTTCCAACTTCCTCACCTTCAGCATCATCATCACGCCCGCCATCACCATTATCGTCATCGTCATCGTCATCGTCATCGTCATCGTCATCAGTATCATCATCCCCATCATCATCATCATCATCATCATCATCATCATCATCATCATCATCATTATCGTCATCATCATCATCATCATCATCACCGTCACCATCACCACCACCATCATCATCATCGTCGTCGTCGTCGTCTTCGTCGTCATCATCGTCATTGTCATCGTCACCGTCATCGTCACCGTCATCGTCATCGTCATCATCATTGACGTCGTCGCCGTCCTTCACGTCTGGCATCTTTCTGCCGCCCCCTTCTTCGATCATCTTTCGTCGCTTTTCAAACCTCCTCCGCCCTCCCTCCTGCCCTCCCTCCTCCACGCTTGGTCGTTTCCTCCTCGTCCTCTTGCTCTTCCTCCCTCGGCAGCTACAGCGAGTCCTACTTACTTCGCACGGTGTCGACAACAATATGAACCTCTCTGAACAACTATGCCACGGATTCTAAGTACGAGCATCGCCGTCACTGTCACCTTCACTGTCACCGTCACCGTCACCGTCGTCATCATCATCATCAGGATCTTCGCTATCATGGTCACCATCGTCATCGTCATCGTCGGCGTTGTTTTCGTCGTTGTCGCTGTTCATCTCATCATCATTATCATTATTTTCTTTATCACCCCCACCATCATCACCATCATCATCATTGTCACTACCATCATCATCATCATCATCATCATCATCATCATCATCATCATTGTCGTCATCGTCATCGTCATCATTGCCAGTATCGCCGTCGTCACCATCGGCATCAACAACGTCGCCACCATCACCATCAACAGCATCACCATCATCATCATCACCATCATTATCACCCTCATCATCATGATACTCGCCATCATGATCATCATTATCGTCGTCTTCGTCGTCGTGTTCGACGTCGTCGACGTGGTCGTCGTCGTCGTCGTCGCCGTCGTCGTCGTCGTCGTCGTCGTCGTCACCGCCATCATCGTCATTTGCAACGTTGCCAGCATCACCATCACAACCTTATCACGACCATCATCATCACCACCACCACTACCATCACCATCACCATCACCATCACCATCACCATCACCATCACCATCACCACCATCACCATCACCACTACCATCGTCATCACCACCATCACCATCATCACCATCATCACCATCGTCACCACCATCATCATCATCATCACCACCATCATCATGATCATAATCATGATCATGAACATCATTATCAGCATTATTGACATCAACATCATCATCCTGCTCATCATCATCATCATCATCATCATCATCATCATCATCATCATCATCATCATTATCATCATTACCATCACCATCGCCACTCGGCTCTGCTTGACACATGGATGCCTATGTGGGATGCCATCCCCTGGCGCCCTTCGAACTCGGGCGGCAGAAAGAAGGATATGGTGGTAAGGAGGAGACAGCGGGAGAAGGGGGGGAGCAGCAGCAGCATAAGCAGGAGGACACACGAGGAGGAGGCCGAGGAGGAATGAGGAAGAGGGAGGCGGAGAAGAGAGGAATAATAGCGGAATATGAAGAGGACAGGAGGAGGAGACAGAGGATGAGGAAGCTGTTGATAACGGGGCGGAGCCTGTTACACCCAGGTTCCCCTCAGTCCCTGGGAACAGGAGGAGGAGGAGGAGGAGGAGGAGGAGGAGGAGGAGGAGGAGGAGGAGGAGGAGGAGAGGGAGGAGGTGGAGGAGGAGGAGGAGAAGGAGGAGGAGGAGGAGGAGAAAGAGGGGAGGAGGAGGAGGATGAGGAGGATGAGGAGGATGAGGAGGAGGAGGAGGAGGAGGAGGAGGAGGAGGAGGAGGAGGAAGGTTTTGATAACGGAGCGACCCCTGTCACGCTCAGTTTCCCCTCAGTTTCTTGCAGTCTGAGCTGACGCAAATGGGGAAGTGCATGTAGCTCAGGACAAGCTAAGTGCAACTTAAAGAAACTGTGTGGAATTAAAGGAAGCTGCGTGTAACTGAGGGAAACTGGATGGAAACTCAGCGCGAAGGAAGAGTGGAATGTAACTGAGGGAAGTTGAGCGCAGCGGAGAAACTGATGGACTGAGCGTAACTGAGGGGAACTGAATGTAACTGAGGGACACTGAGTGCAACTGAGGGAAACTGAGTTCAACTGAGAGTAGAGAGCCAGCGCCGTCCGACGCCGCTCGGCCATCATGCAAAGATCAATCGCCGGGTGTGCGAAGCAGGGCGAAATCCCCACTGACTTGTCACACGCTGTGGTCGCCGCAGGGTCCCCCCAGACCCCCGACGTCACGACTCCTTCATGACGTAGACCCCGACCGATGTGGAGCCATTCCCCGGCGCCGCTTCTTCATGCCGAGACGTTTGTCGGGCGGCCCCAGGGCAGGCAAGAGCGAAACACCTCCCGCCATGTTCCGAGGGGGTGTGCGCCCGGGGGACCCCGAGTCGTGCGACCGCGCCAGTGGCGACGCTGAGGGTCCCGCCCCAGCGGTCGTGCGCGGCTGGCGGCCGCCCGCCGGGGCTGCTGGCGCTGGGCGGCCGAGGGCACCGCCCGGCGGCCGCCCGAGGAAGAGATGTACGTCGCTGACGTCGGCCGGCCTGGCCCCGACGGCGAGCCCGGCCAGGCCAAGGCACGCCGTAGTCGCCGCTGCCGCTGCCTTTGCCGCCGTCGTCGTCGTCGTCGTCGTCGTCGCCGTCGTCGCCGTCGTCGTCGTCGTCGTCGTCGATGTCGTCGTCGACGACGACGACAAGCCGTCGTCAGCGTTGTCGGCCGAGGGCTTTGGGGGCCGGTCGCCGTCGTCGTTGTCGTCGTCGACGACGACAACACGTCGTCGTCGTCGCCGCCGCCGCTGCCCTCGTCGTCGTCGTCGTCGCCGCGGCCGCTGCCCCCGTCGTCGTCGACGTCGCCGCCGCCGCCGCAGCCGCCGCCGCCGTCGTTGTTGTCGTCGCCGCCGCCGCCGACGCCGTCGCCGTTGTCGTCGCCGCCGCCGTTCGCCGTCGCCGTCGTCATTGTCGTCGCCGTCGACGACGACACGCCGTCGTCGCCGTCGTCGCCGTCGTCGTCGTCGTCGTCGTCGTCGTCGGCCGAGGGCTTCGGGGGCCCGGGCACGCTGGGCCCCTTCGTCCTGGGGTTGGCGCTGGGGCCGCTGGCGGCGCTCCTGGGGCTGCCTGGGGGGGAGGCCCGAAAGACGTGGATGGCGGTGGCGAAGATGATGACAGAAATGGTTCGAGTAGGGGATGGACTGCAGAATTAGATTTACCCCAGACTTGTTTTCTCCGTCGAATCCGCGAGCAATTGCGGAGGATGCTTCGAGATCTGCGGAGCATTCTACGCACTCTTCGTAGATCCGACGGAGCAATCAATCTCGGGGTGAATCAATTCTGTGGTAGACCTCCTAGTCGAGCAGTGAGTGACGCGTGCTGCTGCTGACGACGACGATGAGAACGATGGTGCGAATAATGCTGATCAGTGATCATCACGGCGATAATCGTCATGATGCGTATGATCATGACTACGACGCTGTTAGTTATGAGGGTGACAATGATGGCGGTGAGCATGACCAGGGTGGCACTGAGGTGACGATGCTGTCAACGACTACGACGACGACTACGACTACATCGATAATAATGATGATGAGAACAATAACGACGATGGGGATGATAATGATGATGCTGCTATTGATGACGATGATCATGATGATGCTGAAAATGCTCCACAGTGATCAGACATAGGATGATAATGACTGTTCTGATTATCATGCCGATTGCTACTGTTCTGAACAGGGGTATGAGACGGACGAAAAGGAGGAGGCGGGTGATGCGGGTATGGATGATGTGGATGAGGTGGAATATGGGGAGAGTTGCGAGACATGAATCTGGCTTCATCAGATAGGAAGATGGGGATGATGATGTAGGATCTTAAGAAGGAGTAGGATGGGGAGAAAGTTGATGAGGATGATCAGGAGGAGCAGGCGGACATGGTTCTTGATGCTTATGACGGCAATGACGACGACGATGCTGCCCATGATGACAATGTTGCTGCTGATACTGATGATTATAAGGATGACGATGGTCAGAATACTTATGGTGGTGATGGTGATGCTGATGGTGATGATGATGATGATGATGATGAGGTTGACGATGCCGATCAGGTTGATGCTGCTGCTGCTGATAATGCTGGCGACGATGACAATGATGATGATGATGATGATGATGGTGATGATGATGATGATGATGATAATGATGATGATGATGATGATGATGATGATGAGGGTCACGGCGAACACGACGACGACGATGCTGGTGCTGCTGCTGTTGATGATGATGATGCCGATGATGATGCTGATGCTGATGATGATGATGATGATGGTGGTGCTGATGATGCTGACGACCATGGTGATGATAATGATGGTGGTTGTTATGCTGACGATGCTGATGATCATGATGATTATGATGACGGCGATGATGATTGTGATGATGATGCTGATGAGGATGTGTATGATAGTCATGATGCCGACGGTGATGATGATGATGATACGGATGATCATGCTGATGCTGATGATGAGACTGCTGATCATGACGCAGACGCTGCTTCTGATGGTGATGACGATGATGCTGGTGATGATGATGACGATGCTGATGCTGATACTGATGATGCTGATGGCGGTGGTAGTGGTGAAGACGATGATGATGCGGATGCTGATGATCACGCTGATGATGCTGATGCTAATGAGGATGACGATGATGCTGCTGAAGGTGATGGTGATGGTGATGATGGTGATGACGATGACGACGATGATGATGATGATGATGATGATGATGATGATGATGATGATGATGATGATGATGATGATAGATAGATGCTGATGCTGATACTGGTGATGAGTGTAATGGTGATGTTGTTAATGATAATGATAATGATGATGATGCTGATGCTGATGATGATGCTGCTGACCATGCTGATGGTGAACATGATGATGTTGATGATATGATGATGATTATTCTTTTGATTATTATGATGACGATGAGGATCATGAGGTGCATGAACATTGCAAGTATGATTTTTGTTTTTTTGCTCATGAATGTTATCAGTACTGTGATGGTGATGATGATGCTGATGCTGATGATGATGAGGAGGAGTAAGAGGGGGATGACGACGGTGATGATGATGCTGCTGCTGCTGATGATGATGATGATGATGATGATGATGCTTTTCTTTTTTTTGGTAAAACAGGTTTTACCTTTGCCCAAAAAATCAGGGGCGGGTGGTAAACAAAACATCGTAACATAGGTTACTTTGGCGAATCGTATATCGGTAAGTCTACAGCGTACCTCCCGATTAGAACACCATTGTCGACCAATATGTACCCTCGGGTGCAGTACAGGAGTTACTAGTTTGATGTTTCAATCGATCCCAAATTCGATCTTATTCGTCATTCGTGCCTCGTTCCTCGATAACACATTCGTCACTCGTGCCCCGCCTATAGTCAAGGTCTGTGTCTTCTTGTCTTCTACTCGATAATACAGTCGTCTCTCGTGCCTCGTTCCTCAGCCCTCTGAGGGCTTCGTCTCTGCCCAGTAAGGAGGAGGAGGAGGAGGCAGATGAGGAGCAGGAGGAGGCGGAGCAGGAGGAGGAGGAGGACGACGAGGACGAGGACGACGGGGAGGATGGGGATGATGTGATGGGACCCGCCCACAGGGTCCTAAACCGAGGAGTGACCGCCTGGCGTTAACAAGTCGAGAGGCCTGGAGTTTTGGATCGGGGCCTCCGAGGAAGTCCCGCCCCAGAGGCAGTTCCCAGGCCCCCTCTCGGAAACCATCTCTGGTCGCTTATTCGAGCTGCTGCGTCCAGCCGTGGCCGCGATGCCCCCGCCCCTCCCTGGTGGCATCAAAAGGCACGCGCCGCCAAATCCTTCCTCCTCCATCGTCCCTCCCCTCTCCTCCTCTTCCTCTTCATCCTCCTGCTCCTCCTGCAACCCTGACGTTTAGAGCGAGACAGAGAGAGAGAGAGAGAGAGAACAAGTTTGTGTTTCTGGCCTGTTTGCGCGTGTATTTTCTGCGCATCTGGTTGTTTGCTTGGACTTCTGTGTGGCATGCGTTTGCGCAAACCAGAGGTCCAATCAACAACCTCCCTCCAATTCGTCGGGGGGAGAAGCGATACCACAGCAGCGGGCCACCTTCAGCGAGGAGGTCCACGATGCTGTTACGAGCTGGGAATTCGAGATGCCTCGATCGATGCACCGCAAGACAGGGGGACCACATCGCTTTGCCCTCCCTGGCTGGTCGCGATGATTGGGCCTCTCCTCCGACGCCGCATGTGTCTCATGTCGCGAGCCCCTGGGTATCTAGAACTCTGCCCCGGAGCATGCCTTTCATCCCGTGTCGGTTTCCTGACGGTCCCAGGGCCAAGACACGGCCTCCAGAGGCAGAGCGAATAGAAAGCCGTCAATCGCGTTTGTTGTTGTTGCTGTTGTTGCGGCTGCTGTTGCTGTTGCTGTTTTTTGTTGTTGTTGCTGCTGTTGATGTT
This sequence comes from Prorocentrum cordatum, assembly GCA_963575745.1. Taxonomy (NCBI): domain Eukaryota; class Dinophyceae; order Prorocentrales; family Prorocentraceae; genus Prorocentrum; species Prorocentrum cordatum. Next base: position 151,085 of record CAUYUJ010016374.1, on the reverse strand, counting down.
GTGTTTGTTGTTGTTGCTGCTTTTGTTGTTGCTTTTGTTGTTGTGGTTGTGGTTGTGGTTGTTGTGGTTGTGGTTGTTTTTGTTGTTGTTGTTGTTGTTGTTGTTGTTGTTGTTGTTGTGGTTGTGGTTGTGGTTGTTTTTGTTGTTGTTGTTGTTGTTGTTGTTGTTGTTGTTGTCGTCGTCGTCGTCGTCGTCGTCGTCGTCGTCGTCGTTGTTGCTGTTGTTGTTGTTGTTGTTGTTGTTGTTGTTGTTGTTGTTGTTGTTGAACTCTCATTTCTGAAGAAAAATTATTGTTGATCCCCCACCGGTGCATACCGTTGTTGACAGGGAAAGTCTTGATGCTCAATCTGCGCCCCTGGCCCCCGGGTTACAACAACGTCGGCTCCCGCCTGAGACTCCCTCACAATTTAGCCAGGACCCCCGCTCCCGCCCGAGACTTCCTCGCATTTTATTCAGGAATCGCGCTCTCGCTCAGGACCTCCTTACAATTTATTCAGGAATCGCTCTCCCGGCGCTCTGGAGTCGCGCTCTCGCTGGAGACTTGCTTGCAATTTACTGAAGAATAGCGCCCTTGCGTTGGAACTTCCTGCAATTTGCTCAAGCGCTGCGCTCCCGACACCCAGGCACCCAGGAGTCGCGCCCGTTATGGCCCCATGTGCATGCCCTTCGTGGCCCCGCTGTCGCCGTTTGTGGCCCCCTCACTGTCCTACGTGGCCCAGTTGCTACCCTCAGTGGCCCCATCATTGCCTTCTGTGGCCCCGCATTATCTGCCCTTCGTGGCCCCCGCTCGTTCGCGCTCTTCGTGGCCCCATACGCATTCCCTCCGTGTCCCCGCTGTCGCCCTTCGTGGCCTACTTCGTGTTCGTGTGGCCCTGCTGTCGTTCTCACTCGCTCTCGCTTTCGCTCGTCGTCGGCCGTTCGTCGTCGTCGCCCGCGTCGTCCGACGTCATCGTTCGTCGTTCGTCGTCGTGTCGTGGTCGGTCCCCTGTCGTCCTATTGGGGCTCGGGTCGACGGTCCGCGGCGCCCCCGCCGATCAGCGCTGCCGCTGGCCAGGCCGGACGGGTCCGCGGGCCGCCCCGCCGCTCTTGCCGGGGCCCGGCCTGCAGGGAAGAAAGGTATACCCCCCAATAGGGGTTCGATCGAAGACGAAGAGGGCGGGTATCGAGGGTTTGGGAAATACGCTTTATTGGACACTCGAGCAGATAAGGGCGAACAGTCTCAAAATGGTTGTTGTTGTTGTTGTTGTTGTTGTTGCTGTTGCTGTTGCTGTTGCTGTTGCTGTTGCTGCTGTTGTTGTTGTTGTTGTTGTTGTTGTTGTTGTTGTAGTTTTTGTAAGTGCCCCCCACCTCCTCGAGGCATGGTCGGCAGTCGGCTTTGTGTGGATCTACTACACGCAGTACCTCCTCTACGCGCGCGTGAACGAGTTGTACGAGTCGGAGGGCCTGGCTCCGCCCCTGCACGCCCGGCGCCCAGAAGAAGGACCACAAGATGGCGACGACGACGACGATCGCGACGACGACGAGGACGAGGACAAGGACGAGGACGAGGACGAGGACGACGACGACGACGACGACGACGACGACGACGACGACGACGACGACGACGACGACGACGACGACGACGACTGCGACAGTGACCCTTGGCCTGCGGACCTGCCGGTGCGGGAGGAGGGAGGGGGGAGGAAGAAGCAGCGCCCCTGCTTGCCTTGGAAAGTGGCCCTGGAAGTGCCTCGGGGGGAGGAAGAAAAAGAAGACACGCCCCTTCTTGCCGTGGAGGTGGCCCTGCAAGTGCGTCCACCTCCGCTGGCAGAGCCCCCTCTCCCGGCCTGGACTGCCGCAGCCGGACGAGGCGGTGCTGCGGGCAGGGCAGCGCAGCGCAGGCAGGCAGCCGCCTTCGCATGGGCTCGTGCCCACAGGCGGGCGCCCGGGCCATGTGCCAGGCAGGCCGTGGGCCAGGCGGCGGCGGCGGCGGAGGGTAGCCCCCCCCTTCTCCCATGTGCGCTGTTTCGAGGGGTTCGTAGTTGGACTGACGAGCGAGAGAGAGGGCAAACAAAAAGAAAGAGACCTGCCCCAGCCCTCCAGCTCATCTTGGGGGCGCCCAGGGCCACGGCCCCCCTGGGCCTCGTTCGGGCGGGAGGGGGGGGGCCCACCTCGTGGACGTGGAGGCCAGAGGGCGCCGCCCTCTCCAGGAGGCCGGGGGGCACCTGGGGCCGACCGGGCGGACGATGACGCGATGTGCCCCCCGTTGGGGCCTCGTCCGCCTCGAGATCGCGCGGCCAGGGCGCGCTCCGTGACCCAGTTCCTGGGGGGCAGCTGCCGAGAGCCAGAGGGCCTCGGACCTCTCAGCCTTCGATCGGGGGCCTCTGGACGGGGGCCACTGCCAACGGGGGTCAGCCAGAGCGCCGCTGGATCTTGCGGGCCCCCGCAGAGCCGGGGTCTGCACTGACCAAGATCAGCGCGCGGGGTCCCGCAGGATCCTGCAACGCCTGACGGACCAGGGCTTGCCTTGACCCGAGATCTCCAAACCCAGCCCCCCGACGTCGTGATTTTTTTCATGACGTCGACCCCCAGCGGACTGGACCCCTTCCCATGGGGCCGGCCTTTCGTCCCGAACCGTTTTTCTTTAACGGCCCCGAGGCCCGTGAGGGCCACCAGAGGCTAAAAATAGCCAAACACGTGGCGTCATGATTTTGACATATTTCGAGGGGAAGCATGCCACGCGTGAGTCAATGATGCAATATTAGATGTGGATCCGTGAGTGGAACGCTCTAAAATTGTCAATGTTGAGGATATGATGCTTCTTTTGTTTTTTGAGCTGGCTATGATGCCCGCTCGTGCCCACCCCGTCCCGTCGCCAGGGCCGTCGCATCCCTCCTATGATGGGGGTCTGGGCATCGAGGAAAACCTCCGCGCCAGGCCTGTCGTGGCCGCTCCCCAGGACCGGTTTTTCATCCCGAGCCGTTTTTTTGACGGTCCCGGGGCCCGGCGACTGCCGTCAGAGGCCGACAGTCGAGAAAAATGTCCGTTCTAGATTTTTTCAATGCGTTGGAGGATCGCGCCGCATCGCCGATGCATCGCCGATGCGGCTCGATGTGGAACCCGATTTGCTTCACGCCGACGTTGCCGATGCATCGCCGATGCATCGCCGATGTATCGGCGAAGCGGCGCGATCTTTCGACCCTATTTATTCGGGCCCCATCTAAGAGGCCTCTAAGTGGATGGGGTCGGAGGATCGCACCGCATCGCTAATACATCGGCGATGCGGCTCGATGCGGAGCCAGATTTTCTCCATGCCGACGTCGCCGATGCGTCGCCGACGTCGGCGATGGCCGATATTTCGGCGATGCATGGGCGATGCGGCGCGATTGTTCGACCCCATCTACTCGGACCCCATGTAGGAGGCCTCTACTCCTGGGGGCCTCTCGGGGGCGGAAGGCTCGGAGTTTCTGTTCGCGTTCCCTCTCTTTGGGCCCCTCCTTGGGGTCGCGTGGGGGCCCGCTTGGGCCGTCTTGGGCGCCTCTTGGACCGTCCTGGGGTTCTCTTTTGGGCCGTGTCGGGGCCCTCTTGGTGGCCTCTTGGGCCGACTTGGGGCGGTTTGGGGGGCCTCTTGGGCCGTCTTGTAGTATCGGGAAGCCGAAAAGACGAGAAAGCCAAACAATTCCCCAAAACTATTGGGGGAATCGATGATTTTTGCCTCTTGGGGCCCTGTTGGGAGGCCTCCTGGAGGGCTCCTGGAGGGCTCTTGGGGCGTCTCGGAGGCCTGTTGTGCCGGTTTGGGGCCATTTTGCATGTCTTCTAACGATCGTTCGGCGACTCGAGGCCCTCTTGCCCCCTCTTGGGGCCCTCGTGGGCTCCAAAGTCAAGCGGAGAGACGCGCTGGAGCCCAGAGGGCACGCGGGAAGTCCCGGTATATTTAAGTATTTGGTGTCCGGGCCATTTAAATTTTCCCAGGAATGGAGTGCGGTTCCAGGGATAAGGATGGCCTGAGGTCACGCCCGCTCCGTACCCAGATGCGCAGTGGCGGATGATTCGAATTGCGACACGTGGTTTTTGGACAGAGTGCGACTCATGTGTCGCAGGCGTGCCGTGCCGTACCGCGTCGCGCTTGGTATACAGTGCGAGTTTTGCACCATGCCGTGCATTCGGCTTGACACTGCGGTCGCATGTAGCCGAGGAGTTTGTGGCACGAGACCTTGCGAGGCGCGCGGATGTGCTCGGCGCTGCGGGTTTCATTGCGTTTTTGGCACCTCATGGAACTCGTGGATGCGCTCGGCGCCGAGGGTTCGTGGTGCTATAAGAGCATGTGAGGCGCGCGGATGTGTTCGGCGCCGAGGGTTGTGTGGTATTTCGAAATCTTGTGAGACGCGCGGATGTGCTCGGCGCCGAGGGTCGCGTGGCTCTCTGAGACATCGTGAAACCTTGTGAGACGCGGGATTTGGTTCGGCGCCGAAGGTCTCGATGTCATTATGACACATTGCGGGGCACGTGGATGTGCTTGGCGTCGAGGGATTCGTGACACCTCGAGGCCGCGTGAAACGCGCGGATGCGCTCGGCGCCGAGGGTTTCGTGGCACCTGGAAGCCGCGTGTGGCTCGCGGATGTGCTCGGCACCGAGATTTTCGGGGCACTTCGAGGCCCTCTGAGATCTCGTGAGACCGTTTGAAACCCCCATCAGGAGTCACCTGGCGCGTAAATTTGTGACAACGTATACAGATTATGAGGCCCATTCGATACTCACGCATTCTAGTGTTGAAGTATGCGTCGGAGACGTCTGAGGCTGGTTCGAGCATGGAGGAGCGGTTTCGCCTGGAGTTCGGCCTCCAGGGCCCGTTGTTGGGCCCGGGGGCCACCAGATGTGGATCCGGAACGACGAACCACCTCCGGGGAAGGGGTCGGGACCTCTTGGGGCCGCGGATTGGAGCAACCAGATTGGCGGATGTCCGGGTTGGTCAGGCCCAGGGCCGTCGGAGCTGCGCGGGCTGGGGGCGCCGCTCCGAGGTCTGGTGGCTGGTCTTCCCAGGCTTCAACCTCATCATCGGCCTGCGGCAGGTCCACTTCCTCTCGAAGTTCTGGGCCACCCAGCGAGGCTCGGCATCGCCGCGTGGCTCTTTCTTGGCGCCTTCGGGGGCCCTCGTTGCCGCAGAGGCTGGACGCAACCTCGAGCACTGGACTGGTCTGACGCTTCCCGGGGCCCGGGGATTGACTTCGAGCGGATTCGATCCAGGCCTCCTAGATGTGGCCGGAGCAGAGGGGGTCGGAGACTCGTGTCACACTGCCGATGCATCGCCGATGCGGCTCGATGTGGAGCCCGACTTGCTTCACGTCGACGTCGCCGATGCAAAGCCGACGTCGACGATGCATGGCCGGTGCATCGCCGATGCATCGCCGATGCATGGGCGATGCGGCGCGATCCTCCGACGCCATCTAATTATTCCGACCCCATTTAGACTCATTTAGACGGCCTCTACTTGATATGCCACCATGACGAGAGCAGGATTCGAGGGCTGGGGAGGGGACCCGGAGGCCGAAAATAGCGAAGAGCCTCCCGCCGTGATCTTTTCATAGCGCGAGAGGGGGTCTGGGATGTGCTGTGTCGCCAGGACGAGAGCAGGATTCCTGGTGGAGAGGGGTCCCGAGGTCTCTTGCGCCGTGTGCAGCGCCCAGGGCTCCCTTTCTCTCCACAGGGGCCCGAGGCCGTCGGCGAGAGCGGCTCAAGAGGAAGGCGCCAGGCCTGGGGGGACCCCGCGAATGGGAGGACCCAAACACGACAAGGAGGACCCAACACACGGCAGGAAAGGACCCAAAGGCGACAAGGAGGACCCAAACACGACAAGGGAGGACCCAAACACGACGAGACAGAGACACGTTTCACGAACACCAGCGCACCCATGACCCCCTGGGCCCAGGACCCGCTCCCATGGGGACGAGCCTCCCCGCCTTTCCAGAGAGGCGAGGCGCCCATGGCCGACGCCGTGGTCGACTTCTTCCCCTTCATCGGGAGCGAGCGCTACACCTGGCGCGAGTTCTTGCGGCGCCCCTCTCTCTGGTGCTCCCCCCTTCGGGACGTGCCGGATCTGGAGCTCGAGTTCTTGAAGGAAGCGTAGGGCCCCGTGCTGCGCGCGGAACGTCGTCGTCGTCGTCGACATTGGCGTCCCAGGCCACGACCGCCGGGTGTTCTTTGTCCTGGCCGTGACCTCTCGTCTTCCCAGACCCCCGACGTCATGCTTTTTTGTGATGACGCGGACCCCTGGCGGTCTGGACCCGCATCCTCCGGGACAGGTTGTGCACCCCGAGTCGTTTTCGGACGGCTCCGAGGGCCGGCGAGGGCTCCCAGAGGCGGGAGAACAGCGAGAAGCTCCCCGTCATGGTTTTTTTGATGGGCCTGTTTTTCCACCACCACCACCACCACCACCACCACCATGAGTTGGAGGGGGGAAGGAGGTGGAGGACGAGGAGGAGGAGGAGGAGGAGGAGGAGGAGGAGGAGGAGGAGGAGGACAAGGAGGACGGAGGACGAAGAGGAGGAGGGGAGGGAGGAGGAGGAGAGGAGGAGGAGGAGGAGAGGGAGGAGGAGGAGGAGGAGGAGGAGGAGGACCCCCTCCCCCTCCAACTTATGGCGGTGGTGGTGGTGGTGGTGGAAAACAGGCCCATCATTTTTCATGACCCCAGGGGGTCTGGGTTCGGAGCCTCGTTCAGGGGCGAGGCAGTGCATGGAGCCGCGCCGGCGCTCTCGCGGCGGGCCCGGGGCCCGAACGCTGCACACCGCCCGTGTGGCCCCCTCCCCTCGGCATCGGCTTCAGGCTTGTGGGGCCCCGGCTGCCCTCCGCAGGACCCCTCCTCGGGGCTGCCCCCACGCCCCATCTCGAGGCCTCCTACAGTCCCAGACATGATCGCGTCTAAGAACAATGAGGACGGCAAGCTTTTCATTAGTCTCGGCCCTTGGCGGCCCTCGCCGGGCCCCGGGAGCGTCAAAAAAGGACTCGGTGAAAAACTGGTCCCAGGGAAGGGGTCGGGACTTCCAGGGACGCCGTCCTGAAAAAATCACGACGTCGCATGTCTGGGGTCACAACTCATAGTAGGGACGCACGGTTGTCCGGGGAGCGCTCAGACCTCTGGCGCGGCGGCGTCCCGTGGCCCCCGCCGGGCTCCTCAGACTCTCTCGGGCCATGAATAAATCACGACGGGCAGTTTGTCGCTAGTTTCGGCCTCTGGGGGCCCTAACCGGCCCTCGGGGCTGTCAAGAAAGGACTCGGGACGAGAAACAGGTCCCAGAGAATGGGCCGAGACCTTTGGGGGTCGACGTTGTGGAAAGATCATGACGTCGGGGGTCTGGTGGGAGCACCTCTCCTGGGGCCCCGTCACTGCTGAGCAAGCGAAGAGACGTCAGACCATTTGGCAGGGAGCTTTTCCGCCAGTCTTCCTCCTTTTCGGGGCGCGGGCGGGTGGGCAACCGGGACCACTTGCACCCCCCTTGGAAACGCAGTGTGCCTGTTGCAGGCCGTGTCGAAGAATCGTCCAGGGGACCCCCTTGGGGTGGTCGGTTTCACATCCCGAGAGTTCCGAGGGTATTTTTCAGTCCGGCGTTTTCTCCTGGGTTTCGGGCTCCGGGGCCCGTTGTCGGACCCGGGGATAATCAGACATGGATCCGGGACGAAAAACCACCCCCGGGGAAGGGGTCGCGACACCTGGGGCCGCGGATTGAAGGAGCGGATGTTTGGGTCCCCGGTCCGTCTCTGACGGTTCGTGGCCCGAAGACGGCCCCCGGAGGCCACGAGTTACGAAGCACCGAAGGCGACAAGAACAAACAGATTGACGACGAATGCTGCGTTGCTTTCTTAGGGCAGTGTGCCTCTGGGTGCTGTCTGTGCTCAGCGCCCAGCCTTGCCTGCCCTCCTCTCCCAGGCGAGAGGACGGGACGGCCATGGCAAAAAGGACTCCTGATGCGTTTTTGTCCCCCGATGCGGGTCCCTGCCCCCTCGACTCCCATCCCTAGAGGGCCACGTCGTCTTAGTTGGTCATCGTTTGTAGCTCGTCAGGCATCGTGGTTTAGTGAGGCACCGTTTTTGTTGGGCATCGTTTTTAGTGAAACGTCGTTTTAGTTGGGCACCGTGCTTTGGTGCAGCGTCTTCTTGGTCCTGGGACCCGGACACGAACCCCAGATGACAGCGTCGTGGGCCGAAGACAGCCGCGCTTTTGTCTGGCTGCGACGCTGGATGTCTGGGGCAGGCAGTGTGCAATCTCGGGCCCCCGCGCGGACGTGCCCCGCGCCTGCGGCCCTCCGCCGGGCCGCGCTGCGTATGCCGCTCGACCAAAGGAGGTGGCCGCGCGCTTGCATCTCTGGCTCCCGTGCGTGCCCTTCCCTCTGCCTCCTTCGTCTCCTGGAGGCGGAGGCGAAAGCGGAGGAGGAGGCGGAGGCGGAGGCGGAGGAGGAGGAGGAGGAGGAGGAGGAGGAGGAGGTGGAGGAGGAGGAGGAGGAGGAGGAGGAGGAGGAGTGGGAGGAGGAGGAGGACGAGGGGGGGGGAGGAGGGGGAGGAGGAGGAGGAGGAGGAGGAGGAGGAGGAGGAGGAGGAGGAGGATCAGGAGCAGGAGGAGGAGGAAGAGGATGAGGAGCAGGAGGAGGAGAAGGAGAAGGATGAGGATGGAAGGACGGGAGGTGGAGGGGGGAGGGCGTGGGGAAGCAGCAGGAGGAGGAGGAGCTGGCGGATGAAACTGGATGATGATGCTGATGCTGCTGCTGATGATGATGCTGATGCTCATGCTCATGCTCATGCTCATGCTCATGCTCATGCTGATGATGATACTGCTGATGCTGATGATGATTTTGAGGATGAGGATGATGATGCTGATGATGATGGTAGTGGTGGTGATGATGCTAGTGATGATGCTGATGATGATGCCGATGATGATTACGGTGGTGGTGATGATGCTGATGATTCTGATGATTATGATGATGCTAATGATGATGCTGATTATAATGATGATGCTGACACTGATGCTGCTGCTGATGATGATGATGATACTGATGCTACTGATGATGATGACGGTGATGATGCTGATGATGCTGATGATGGTGGTGATGGTGACGATGACGGTGACGGTGACGGTGATGGTGATGATGATGGAGATGCTGATTATAATGATCATGATGATGATGATGATGATGATGATGATGATGATGATGATGATGATGATGATGATGATGATGCGATGCTGATTATGATTATGATGATGATGATTACGATGATGATGATGATGATGATGATGATGATGATGATGATGATGATGATGATGATGATGATGATGATGATGATGATGATGATGATGATGATGATTATTACGATGACGATGAGGACTAATCAACGACGATATTGATGGCGATGGTCGCGGTGATGGTTGTGGTGTTGTTGATGATGCTGATGATGGTGATGGTGATGTTGACGATGACGATAACCATGATTTTGTTGTTGAGCTCGCATTTCCGAAGAACCCCCCGACAGGCGCACATTTGGTTTTCCAACTGCAGTGTCTCCCCCGTGGCTCACATTTGTTTTTGTTTAGAGGACAGTCTTCGGCTTAAACTGCGCGTGTTGGCCCCTATGTTACAGCAACATCGGCTCCGGCCTGATATTTCCCGACAATTTTCCCCAATCAGCGCTTGCACTTAGGGGTTCTTATTTCTCTTCTGAGGAATTCGGCCTGGGGGTCGGTCAGGCCGGCTTGTTGCCGCCGTCGCCGCCCGCTGCTGCTGTCCTGCGCCGCTGCTTCTGGGCTTGAGGGTGGGTCGCCGCGCTGGCTGACGCCGTCGTCGCCCGTCGCCGCTGTCCGTCGCCGCCGCTCTGGGGTCTGGGGGTGAGTCGCCGCAGTGGCTGTCGCCGTCGCCGCCCGTCGCCGCCGCCCCTGGTCCCGTCGCCGCCGCCCCACTGCACCCCCCTTCGTTGCAATCCAATCGATTGCAATCGAATCGAATGCAATCTGTAGGGTGCAATCCGTAGGTTGCACAGCAGATGTTGCGCATCGCATAGATTGCACCGCGTTGTCTGCACCACATCTTTTTTCCTGTCTAAGAAGGAAAAGCAGGAACCACCACCCCCCCGAGGCCAGACCAAACGGTATACCTTTTCGTATGGCAATTTACATTTGATTCCGCCCCATCGTCCCTCTCAGGGGGGCTGGTATCGACCCCCCTGCCATCCTCTGCAACAGAAATACTATGCGCTCGCACTCGTTTAAACAAAACTCATCAGTTTTCAAGAATCCATTGCGCAAAACAGGACGAAATGCGCACGCGCGCGTCGTCGCGCGCGCACGTCGAAATTCTTCAAAAACCTTTGGTTTCGCAAGGATCTCAAAATCGTGTGTCCAATAGACATATATAAAGACACCGGGTTTCGCAACACTTATTTTCAAGACAAGCTTGTGCGCGCGCTCTTGCGAATTCTGAAGAACACCATCGGTTTTCCAACATGTCATGAAATGCTAACAAAAGGACTCTGCGCGCGCGCATGTTGAATTTGTTCGAACGCCATTTGCGCGCGTGCTGTCGCAATAACCCTTTGTAACAAATGGGACGACGTGTGCACGCGCGCGTCGTCGCGCGCGCATGCCGAAATCAGTTAAAACCTTGTGTTTCGTATTGATTTCAAAATCGAGTGTCCTGAAGCCATACAAACACACATGGTTTCGCATCATCAGTTTTCAAGAAAGCTTGCGCGCGCGCTCTTGCGATTTATCGGGGGAACCAGAGTTTTTTGTGTTTGTTTTTTGTTTTTTCTTCTCAACATTATCATTGGGTTATGATGAGCGGGCCTCTCGCGCCGCATGCCGAAGTCATTCGAACGCCTTTGCGCGCGTGCTGGGGGGGCACGATCCGTTTCAAATGATACCATGCAGCCATTCTCGCGCGTCGGCCGCGCGCGCACGTCGAACTCTTTCCAAAACCTCCATCACCGACGCGAGGACGCCGTCATCGTCGTCGGCATGATCAGCATCGGCGCCGTCACTGGCCGTGCCGTCGTCGCTGTCAGCATCGTCGCCAGCATCGCTACTATCATCATCGTGTCTACCGTTGTTGACTTTGCCATGATACCGCGCCCGCCGAAGTCGCCGATTCGCACTGAAGTGCCCGCCCGCTGGGATGTGCCGAGCGGTCAGCGCCACCGCGTTCGCGTCGGTCGCGCCAAACAAACTTGCTGGCCACTGCGCGCGCGTGCATGCGCGGACTGGCGCGGCCGCAGAGATCACCAGCCAACGCCAGGCAATCATCGCAACCGCCGCCGCATGGGGTTTGCAAATCAAGTTGCGGGTGGGTGGGTGGGTGGGATATTTGCGCGAGCGGTGGAGTGGAGAACTCACTGCGGACAGAAAATAATTGCACCGCTTAGATTGTCCTTCGCAGATTGCACCACATATGTTGCACAACGTAGGTTGCACAGCATAGATGACATAACGCAAATTGCACGTATATGTCACCACATAGCTACCACAACATATTTTGCACTACGTATTTTGCATCACATTTTTTGCACCACGTAGGTTGCACAAAAGATCACACAACACATGTACATCTATTGTACCACGCAGATTGTCTTCTTATTCTCCTTTCCAAACAAAGAAATAGGTCCTACCCCCCCATCGGGGTTAAATGTTCACCTTTTTCGTATTGCAATTTGCATTTGATTCTGCCCTATCGCCCAGCCCAGATCTGAATTTTCATCATCCCAGCGGGGCCGGTATCGCCCCCCCGCCAGTTTCTGTAACAAAAAAGTTATGCGCGCGCATTGGTATATCACAAAGCATGAATTTCCAATAATGCTTTGCAAACAATGGGACGAAGTGCGCACGCGCGCGTCGTCGTGGGCGCATGCCAAAATCGTTCAAAAACCTTCGGTCTCGGAAGGATTTCAAGATCGACGGCCCAACAAACATATAAAAACACAGGGTTTCGCAACGCGAATTTTCCAAACCAAAAAAAAACATGCGCGCGCGCTCTTGAAAGCCGTCGGTTTTCCAATGTTTTCGTACCGAACGGGTTTCGCGCGCGCGTGTCGGAATCGTTCGATCGCCCTTGCGCGCGTGCCGTCGCGAGAATCCCTTGCAACAGAATGAAACGAATTTGTCGCGCGCGCGCACGCCGGAATCCTTTAAAAACCTTCGGTTTCGTAAGGATTTCAAAGTCGAGTGTCCAAGCAACATGCAAAAACACAAGGTTTCGTAACACGGATTTTCAACAAAAGCGTGCGCGCGCGCCTTTGCGTATTTCCTTAATATTTCAATATTTCCATAACGTGCTAATCAAACGAGCTTTGCGCGCGCATGTCGAAATCGTTCGAGCGCCCTTGCGCGCGTGCTGGGGTGGCACGATCCGTGTTACCATGTGAGCCACTCTTGCGCGTCTGCCGCGCGCGCATGTCGAATTCCCTCCACAGCCTTCATCGCCGACGCGAAGACGCCGTCATCGTCGTCGGCGCGAGCAGCATCGGCGCCGTCACTGGCCGTGCCGTCGTCGCTGTCAGCATCGTCGCCAGCATCGCTACTATCATCGTCGTGTCTACCGCTGTCGACGTTGCCATGATACCGCGCCCGCCCGAGTCGCCGACTCGCATTGGGGTGCCCGCTGGGATGTGCCGAGCGGTCAGCACCACCGCGTTCGCGTCGGTCGCGCCAAACTAGCTGGCCGCTGCGCGCGCGTGCGTGCGCGGACTGGCGCGGCCGCAGAGACGCACTAGCCAATGCCAAGCAGTCATCGCAATCGCTTCCGCATGGGGTTTGCAAACCAAGTTGCGGGTGGGTGGGTGGGTGGGTTGTTTGCGCGAGCAGTGGGATGGACAACTTCAAGTTGAGCGTTGGTGAATTGCGCCGCGTAGTTCGCACCGGATACAGTGCGCAACATCTGTTGCCCCGCATAAATTGCACCACGTCGACATTGCGCACCAGATATATTGCACCACGTTGGTTGCACCACATAAATTGCGCAGCATATGTCGCGCCACATTTGTTTCATCACAGTGTTTGCGCTTCGTATGTTGCGCAACATTCATTGCATCACATCGATTGCATAACGTCTATGATCCTATCCAGTATAGTAGGATCTACCCCCCCAGGGGTTTGCATGTGATTCTGCTTCATCGTCCATCCTAAGTGTGAACTCGTACCATCCCAGGCAGGCCGGTATCGGTCCCCCCTGCGTTCCCTGCAGCAGATCATGTCCAAATTTGTTAAAAAATGATGATCCCCCCCTTCCCTCCCCCCCGGATTCCGACTGCCATTAATTCGCCGCCGAATAATGTTTTTGAGTTGGCCCCATGAATGATTTTCCACGGATGCCGAAGGATGCGATTGAAACGTGCACACATGTATGTTTGTATGCGCACATTTGAATGCACACGCACGCGCGCGCATGCGTTGGCATATGCGCATGACTTGTGTGCGTGCAGATGTGCAGGCCTCTTCGGTCGACGAGTGCTCGTTCTCGCCTTACTGGGACACTGTGCCCGCGCGACTGCGCGCGCGTGCGCGCCGCGGCGTCCAGTTCTCGCGCTCGGTAGTCCTTGGTGCCTGCTGGGCCCAGCGCCGCCGCGCGCGCCTCCCGCGCGCGGCGTGCGCGCGCGCGGTTTTCCACTCCGGATCACGCGTCTGGCTTCCGCTTTCGGTGCGGCCAATTCCGCGGGGCCTCCGCGTGCGCGGCGGCCCCCGCAGCCGAAGCGCTGCGGCCTTGCCCTTCGCGCATTGCGCGTTGTCCCGCACAGACTGGGCCAGGGCCCCCGCGCACCCAGCGGCCTCGCCTTTGCGCGTGGTCTGTGTTCCCCGCACAGAATGGATCATTGCAGCCGCGCACCCGCTTATCACAAATCACCAGGCTGCAAGAGTCCCTCGTGAAACGTGAGACGCAGTGCGCACGCACGCGTCGTCGCACGCGCGGGCCGAAATCTTTCAAAACCGTAGGTTTCGTAAGAATTCCAAAATCGAAAACCACGAAAACACATGACATGAAAACAGTTGGTTTCATAACAAAGGTTTCCAACCCAATTTTTGATGACACCATATGTGTTTCAACATCGCCATGCGATACCACAAACGGGCCTCTTTCGCGCGCGTGCCGAAATCGTTGGGCGGGTGTTGTCTCAAGAATCCCTTACCAAAAGAACACGGGATGACGTGCGCGCGCGCGTCGTCGCGCGCGCATGCCGGAATCTTTCAAACAACCATGGGTTTTCAGGGAGCCAGAGACGGGGTAACAGCAGACGGGGTAATAGGAAACGGCCGGTTCGAGGCATCAGATGGCCTTTTTTTGTTGCAGTGCAGTTTTGTTTTGATTTCGCGTTCGATGCAGCACCTTCACATGCTGGTTGCGTTGCGCATTTTCGGCTGCTGCACTTCAACTTTTTGTTTTGGGCCCTCTGCTACCTGGTTTGTGGGGTTTGTTTGCAGTTTTTCCGCAACTAGTTGTCATCAAATCGCAGTGTATTTTTTCGCGTTGCAGAAAAATGCAATGCATCTTTTTTCCTGGTCGTTGGAGTTTTTCCACCTGGATCCCATGATGGGTCTGTTACCCCTTTAGGCGTTACCCGATTTATTGCTCCTTGAGTTTTGCATGGATTTCAGAAACGAGTGTCCCGAATACATAACAACACGTGTGGTTTTGTAACATCAGTTGTCAAAGAGCCAGCGCTCGCGGACCTGCGGATTCTTGAGACAATTATATATATATAGATGTATATATAAAACATGTTCATCACATTTTGTCAAGCGGGCCTCTCGCACTGCATGTCGAGCTCATTCGAACGCCGTTGCGCGCGTGTTTTGGGGGGGCGCGATCCGTTTCAAATAATACCATGCGGGCCACTCGCGATTGTCGGCCGCGCGCGCATGTCGAACGCCTTCAAAAACCTGCTTCGCCGACGCGATGACGTCGCCATCTTTTTCGGCGGGCGTGATCGACATCGGCGTCGTCGTTGGCCTTGCCGTCGTAATCGCCACCATCGCCACTATCATCGCTATTCTCATAATCGTGTCTACCGCTGTCGGCGTCGCCATGATACTGTGCCCGCCCAAATCACCGCCTCGCATTGAAGTGCCCGGTGGGAAGTGCCCAGCGGTCCGCGCCACCGTGGACGTGTCGGTCGCGCCAAACTAGCTGGCCGCTGTGCGCGCGAGCGTGCGCGGGCTAGCGGCCGCAAAAATGCACCAGCCAACGACAAGCACTCATAGAAACCGCCGCCGCATGTTTTTTGCAAGCCAAAGTTGCGGGTGGGTGGGTGGGATGTTCGCAAGAACATGGGATTCGTCAATTTGTTTGTAAAAATCAATTGCACCACGTATGTTGCACTACTCATATGGCAAAACGTAGGTAACTCCACATAGGTCGCGCAACGCCTATTGCTAGAAACGTACTGCTTGGGGTCCACACTGGCTTTGCACTTCGCAGCACAATTATGCATGTGACGGTCCTGAGGCATCGTGCTTGTGGCAGCTTGGTCACGTTTTGGCTACCTCGGTTGCCTTGTCGGTAACCGTTGCTAGCCCCGTAGAAGCCTCAGCTGTGTACTCCTGACTTTTCCAACGCGTCAGCGGCCCATTATCATTGATTGTGTCGGCGAGGTTAAGCCGCGAACGCGTCAGTCAATGCTCGGCGTACACAACGTATGATTCCACGGGGGCAGTAGCTCTTATCAAGGGTTGGCTGAGGTTGACAAGGGGTTGCGATGCTGCTGCAACCTAAGCAAACCTTGAGCTCATCCAGGGGCCGAACATTACGAACACGCCCCTGCCCCCGAGGAGGAGGAGGAGGAGGACGCAGAGATCCAGAGGATGGATTTTCCCTGAACGGCTTGTCCGTCAGGTTTTTGTTGGGTGTGTGTTGTTGTGTTGCTTGTCTGTTCTCGGGCCCAGGGAGGGACGACGAGCCCCCCTAAATCGGAGCCTCATCGTGGCCCTCCGTCGTTTTCCCCATCGCTGCCCCACATCGCTGCCCCCCATCGTCGCCCCCCATCGTTGCCTCCCATCGTGGCCCCCCATCGTGGCCTCCGGCTGGTTACCCCCCCATTGCGGCCACCCCGTGGTGCTCTTTGCAGTGCTCTGTCTTGGGGTCTTGAACTATCGAGAGCGCCCTTTGGGGTCTTCTGCCGCCGGGGTGTGGATGTTCCAGAGTCCGTTCGGCCCCCCAGCTCTCGAGCCCCGCTGTTCCAATCCTCTCGGGCCCGGGCCCCCTCACTAAGAGCCAGGCGGCCCCCGGGGCTCAAACGCTCCCCTCTCTCCCTCCCTTCCCCCCCCAAGCGGGGCTCTCAAGAGGCATCTCTGGGGCTCGCAGGAGGCCGCAATCGTGTCCCCCGAGCCTTGCATATTTTTTGATGGGCCGGGGGTTTTCGCAATGTCTTCCCTCCCCTTTGGCCCACGGGGGCCAGATGTTCAGGAG
Organism: Prorocentrum cordatum; assembly: GCA_963575745.1. NCBI lineage: Eukaryota > Dinophyceae > Prorocentrales > Prorocentraceae > Prorocentrum > Prorocentrum cordatum. The sequence continues at coordinate 134,676 of CAUYUJ010016374.1, read as the reverse complement.
GGACAGAAACACAGACACAATTCATCGTCGATTCCCCAGAAAATATGGGAAAATATGGGAAGTGTGGGGGAAGACGAGAGCCCAGGAAATATGGGAAAATATGGGGGATCCTGTCATTTGTGTGTATTTATTTGTGTGTCCCAGGGCCTCTTCAGATGTGAGGGAACAGAGGCGGTGGGACCGAAACATCGGTCCCCCGCGCTGGCGGCTCTTCCCCCTCCCCGTCCCTCTCCCCCTCCTCCTCCTCCTCCTCCTCCGCCTCCTCCTCCTCCTCCTCATCCTCCTCCTCTCCCTTCCTCCTCCTCCTCCTCCTCCTTCCGTAGCCATTTTGGCTCAAGTTGAAATCGTCGCCCCGCGGCTTCAGCTTGAATCATAGCCAAGGGGCTGGCCCGAGGTGCGGCCAGTCGACAGGCGGCTTTGCAGGCATTTTGCCCCACTCTTCTCCATCATTCGGACCTCTCCAGTCTGTCCGCTGTACGCTGCCATGCCGCCGCGAGGTGTCAAGAAAGCGGAGAAGGCGGAGACCAAGCATGAGCGGCGCCGTGGTGGCCACTCATCTGTCAGCCCGACTCCGATGAAATCCGAGCGTCGAACGAGCCCGTCACGGGTCGACATGAGTCCAGCCAGAACTTGTTCTTCGCGACGCAGCGGTTCATCTTCTTTGTCTCCCGCTCCAGCCAGGCCTCCGAACTGGATGCGCATGCTGATCGACGACATCAAGGAGACGAACCAAAATATTGGCAACATGGAGGTCTCCGTCCAGGCCGACATGAATGTGGTGCGCGCGTCGCTCGCCAGTCACGACCAGAACTACCAGAACCTGCACGCTGGCTTAACTGAGATTGAGCACGGCACCGCGGCTTCCATCACACATGCTGTTCAAGAAGCAGTTGAATCCAGAGTTCATTCCATCACGGAGCAGCTCCAGTCGCTACGCTCCAACTCATCCGCATCGGTGGCGGGCAGTACTCTGATGTCAGACGATCTCCCACGACGCCAAGGGCCTCCTATTGTGCAGACGCGCAGGTGAATCGGCACCTTTCCTAGATGCCTCACATCTCAGCAGAGGCTGGACCACTGGGAAAAGTTCGTGAGGCAGCAATTGCCCGTCCATCTTGTTGCCGACGCCTCTCTCAAGATCGCTAGAGTTGCTAAATCTGAATTCTATCGAATTCAGTACGGAGGAGAACGCCAGCGCCTTCGCCAACCTGCGCAGTGGGCTCGACATCTCGTGGACCGACCCGCGGAACCAGAGGCCCAGCATCATTCGTGTCAGAGGCGACCTCCCCGTCGACGTACGTGATCGGCAACGCGCTGCCAGCATGATATGGCATCAGACCATGGATCTGGTCAAAGCAGGAGGGGGATCCACGCACGCCTACAAGCTTGGGGTCAACGGCTACCAGGGCCTCATCCACCTTTCGTCGCCCGACGACGTATACGAGCTCTTCTGGATCAAGGGCTCCGCCGAGACTGCCTACCAGTACGACCCCGTCCTAGAGAGCTTCCGCGAATGGAACGTGAGTGACCAGGCCGTGCTCGACATGTCGCAGAGGGTGTCCCACAGCACGCGGTCCCGCTAGGGGTCGACTGATCGAGATCGCATTCATGGGGATCGTGAACAGGACCAGCCACGTGGTGTACTACTGCATGTGCGCGAGGAGGGCCTCTGGGAGCCGCCTGGTAGTGCGCTGCAGTCTGAGCCTGCCTTTGGCGCGCGCTTCTGTTTCTGCTAGTCCTCCTCCGTTTCCCATCCCTCCTCGTCCCAGTGGCCCTGCAGATGCTCTCCCTTTTCCCCGCTCTGAAGGTTCTCTCAAAGTTACGACGTGGGATGCCGCGCGTTGTTCGGAAGTATGTGGGCCTCTGCCGAGATGCAAACCCGTACTTTTGGTTACTTCAAACGTCTGTTGAAAAAAGCGCGATTTCGTTATGGTCCAAGAAACCCGCGGCAATGAAGCTGATCTTGTGGATCTGCAGAGGCGGTCCCCGAGGTTCCAGATGTTTGGTTCGTTCCTGGATGCCGAAATCGCTGGAGGCGTGGCCATCATGGTGCGCGATCGGAATGCATGTCAGTTTCAAGGTCTGCAGGTGCCCGAAGTGGTTGCAGGTCGCATCCTCGTGGTGCGGCTTCTCGGGCAGGCAGGCGATCTCCAGCTCGCCAACATGCACCTCGACCCCAGTGAGTCCCATACCTTTCTGAAACATCAGATGATTGCTACTGCCCGCGCAGCCCTCGGCAACGCAGAAGCCACCGCTAGCCTGGCAGGGGATTCTAATTTTTGTGCTGGTGGCGAAGGCCGGCTCAGAGTTCGAGATGGCGCATCTACCCCTGCCTCTCCTCACCTCTTCAACTACTTTCTGGGCCAGTTCCAAGGGCATGCGGAAATATTCCAGCCTGACCGCGCTCGCAAAACGATCAGGGACGATAGAGTTATTTCAGCGGGGGGGATTGATCGGATTTACGTTTCTACACCCTCCCTGGTTCTCCTGGACTACAAGCCCATCTCTGGTGTTGTCTCCAACCTATTTCAGGGCTCGCTGCCCAGCGACCACGTCGCCGTGTTCTTGGCTCTCCTTACCCCCGCTCCCTCTTCCAGTCGGCCGATCACTCCGAAGTGGGTGATTCGCTCGCCAATCTTTCGGAGCGAGATCAATAGCATCCTTGAGGGCGTCGATTTGGCCCAGGATCCCGTCCAAAGAGCACTTGATTGTAAGGGAGTTATGTATGATGCGGCTCGTAGAGTCGAAGTTCGCCAGGAATTCCGAGGGCCTCAGAGCGTCGAAGGGAAAATCTCCAGGATGCATGCACTTTCTAGAGCCCCCCGCTGTAATGACTGTGGCACTGCGAGAAGAGCGACGGCGGCATATCCGCACCCGGCTTCTTTTTGTAGTCTGCGCGGTGATGCAGTGGCACGACCAACAGAAGTTCCAGGAGGAGTTTTCATGCTTCATGCTCGTCTCGTTGCAGAGGGGGGAGCAGTTGCTAGTTTCCGATGCATCTGTGAAGCCCGAAAGGAAGGACCAACGTATTTCTCGCTTACGCGAGCTTGCTGCCGCCTGGGCCCCGCTCGACAGGGAGATCTTCCTGCGCGGCATCACTGACCCCCATGGGAAGCCCTACGGTACTCCTGAGGACTCCGCTAAGGCGCTGGCTGATTATTGGGGGGACATCGCTGAGCCTAGGTATGTGGGCCCCGAGCATTTCAAGCTTCTCGATCCGTGCATCCAAACGGTTAGCTCTGGCACGTCTGGGGAAAATTCAGAAGAACAGTTTCAGGAATTACTCCGCCGGTCTCGTGAATCTGCCCCAGGGCCTGACGGTGTTAGTTATGGTGCTTGGAAGGCTGGGGGCCCCGTCTTTTCCGCCGATCTGCATGGGCAACATTAGCGCGTGATCTCTGGTGGCATGGTCCACGAGTCTTTCACCGAAGGTTTGGCGGCGTTCCTCCCGAATGGAGACGCTGGCCCCTCCCGGCGAGGGCAGACTCGGGGCCCTGCCTCAACCCGTCCTCTCGCCCGCAGTAACGCGGACAACGAGCTCATTGCTTCCGCCCTCATCTCCCCTCTCTCCCAGGCCTCCACTTACCTGTGTTGTGGTATCCAGAAGAGTTTTGTCCCGGGCGCCAAGGATTGGAGCGCATCGTTGACGTGGGCTCCTCCATGGCCGTTTTCAATGATGTGGAATGTGTGCGGGGGTGTGGAGCCTGCTGCTTTGATATTAAAACTGCTTTTTCCCAATCTTCATTTACAGTGGGTCCAGCATGTGCTAGAGAAGACTGGAGTGCCTGATTGGTGCATCCACGCTATCATGACTCTTTATGCGAATGTCACTACGTATGTGAATTTTAGAGGTGCGACGGGCTGTTCGTTCCAGGTGGGACGTGGTGTCAAACGAGGATGCCCAATGTCAGGGACTCTGTTTGCGGTCTGCTTCGATTCGGTCCTGAGGTACCTCCATATGTTCGCGGGCCCCTTGCTTGGCCCTGCCTTCTCCCTGCGCGGCTTCGCTGACGACCTCGCGTTGATGGCCGTCAATATTTTCGAATCTTTACCCGAGGTGGTCCATGGCCTGCTGAACCAGTCACGGAGCACGGGTCTTCTTATGCACCCCGCCAAGACCCAAATCACCATCCCCCGCAAGTTCGACTTAGACTCGGTTCAAGCTAAATTCAAGGCCTGGGGGGCTTCGGGCTCGTACCTTTTAGATCTCTGACTGTGGGAAATACCATGGCATGATTCTTGGCGTGGGATCTCGGGGCAAGCCTTGGATTGGGCCATGTGGTTCTCTGAGAAAGCGGAGTGTGCACCTCGAGGCGCAGAGTTTATCTTTTTGTCGGAGCGTCGAAGCCTTCAACATTTATTGCTTCTCTGCATGTGGCTACGTGGCCCAAGTATTTCCTCCGACCAAGGAGCTGTTACGTGCAGAAGCCAAATCTATTTCTCGTCTGACGTGTGGGCCTAACAATGCGATTGCTCCCCTACCTTATGTGTAACTTGACTGACTTTGGCTTCTCGCAGCAGATGCGTCGCCTCGCTCTCTTCTGCAAGGCGTCGGCCTACCGCGTTTGCTGCAAGTGTGCTGCCTTTGACAGGGATCGGAGGACGGTGGAGGAGATTCTGAAGGGGGAGAACTGGGTGGTAGCGTACAAGGGGCAGCCACGATTCAATAACTCTATTCTTTCGTACCTCGAGAAGGTGTGGGCGGAGCTCACTGCGCTCCCTAATGTGCCCTCTGATCCCCTTCTCCATGGCCTGCGAAGCAAAGCCCCTGAACATTTGTATTCAGAACAAGCCTGGCAAGTCCAGCAGTGGTGCTATCCTCGCACGCATGAAGCACGTTTTCCCTGCATGTGTTGAAGATGTGGTAGACCGCCAGGTGAGATGTACGTAGCACCCCGCAATTGCGGATAAGAGTGAGGGGGCGGGCGCGGGCGACGCGGGCGTCGTCGAGCCGGCGGACCTCGTGGCCCCCAACTTCCCTGTCGATGGCGCTCTCCTCCTCCTCCTCCTCCTCCTCCTCCTCCTCGTCCTCGTCCTCGTCCTCATCGTCCTCGTCCTCCTCCTCCTCCACCTCGTCCTCCTCCTCCTCCTCTTTTTCCTCGTCCTCCCTCTCCCCCCCTCGTCCTTTCATCATCGTCCTCCCATTGTCGTCCTCCCCCTCATCGGCCTCCATCATCGTCCTCCCATTGTCGTCCATCATCATCCTCCTCCCCCTCCTCGTCCTCCTCCTGCCCCTCCCCCCCCTCCTCCCCCTCCTCCGCCCCCTCCTCCCCCTCGGCATTGGTTTGTTCAGTGAACGTGGTTTGGGTCGCGGGTGGGTCGCGGGCTCTCCACCTCCACCTGGAAGGAATGCAAAAGCAGCTCGCCGCAGGCGCCAAAACATTTGGTTTGTACACTGAACGTGGTTTGGGTCGCGGGTGGGCCGCGGGTTCTCCACCGGGAACGAATGCAAAAGATGCCCGCCGCAGGCGCCGAAAAATTTGGTTTGTACCTTGAACGTGGTCGCGGGTGGGCCGCGGGCACTCCACTTGAAACGACTGCAAAAGATGCCCGCCGCAGGCGCCGAAAAATGTGGTTTGTACCCTGAGCGTGGTTTGGGTCGCGGGTTCGTCGCAAGTTGGTCACGGGGTGGGTCGCGGCCTCTCCACCTGGAATGAATGCAAAAAAAACGCCTGCCGCAGGCGCCGAAAATCGTGGTTTGTACCTTGAACGTGATTTGGGTCGAAAGTGGGTCGCGGGTGGGTCGCGGGGTGGGTCGCGGGTGGGTCGCGGGTGGGTTGCGGGTGGGTCGCGGGTGGGTCGTGGGTGGGTCGCGGGTGGGTCGCGGGGTGGGCCGCGGGCGGGTCGCGGGGTGGGTCGCGGGTGGGTCGCGGGGTGGTTCGCGGGGTGGGTCGCGGGTGGGTCGCGGGGTGGGTCGCGGGTGGGTCGCAGGTGGGTCGCGGGTGGGTCGCGGAGTGGGTCGCGGGTTGGGTCGCGGGTGGGTCGCGGGGCGGGTTGCGGGTGGGACGACGACAACAAACAACAACAAACAGCAACAAACAACAACAACAACAACAACAAC
>CAUYUJ010016374.1:91115-118615 GCA_963575745.1 Prorocentrum cordatum | reverse complement strand
GTGGGCGAGCGGGAGGGCGCTGGGCAGCACGCGCCGAGATGGGGGGGGAGGGCTGTGGGGGGGGGGTCTCCGCGCCCGCTCCTCTGCCAGCGTCCTCTGGGGCAGGGTGCCTCGAGGAGGGCGGAAAAATCACCAGCCTGGAACATTTCCCTACCCCTATGATTGGCATCGCCTTGTCTCGATGCCGATCTTTACATCTTCCCTCAGTCTTCGAGGGCGCATCCCTAAGCATGCCATCGCCTCTTGGCTTGTCAGTGCCTGGGGCAGGGACAAGTCCGAGGCCGGCCAGAGGAGGCCCCGCGGGCACGAGCGGAGGAGGCCGAGGGAGGCGGGCGCGAGACCCAGACGCCCTCGCGCCGTGCAACCATGGGCGGCGGAGACTTTCCGGACCTCCTCGGCCCCGGCGGGCCCCTCGCGGGGCCCGGGGACCGTCGACCGAGCGGCTCGGGGTGCACAGCGGGCCCCGGGGGGAGGGCCTGCGGCCCGCAGCGTGCCGCGCCTGGTGCTTCTGGCCCGGCACCGCCCCGAGCCTCTGGAGGCCCGGCACCGCCCCGCGGAGCGCAGCACTGCGCCACCGGCTCGCTGGGGGCGGGCAGCCCGTCGCCAGGGCCGCCGGCGGAGGCGCTGCGGAGGGGGGCGCTGGGCTGCCGCCCCGGGCGCCTCTCGAGGGCCCGCGGGGGCTGCGCGGGAGGGGGCCGGCCGTTCGCACTCCCCCCGGCCCCTGGGGCTCGCCAGGCCCCCGGGTGTGCGCGCGCGCGCCCTCCCTCTCGCCTCCTCCTCCTGCTCCTCCTGCTCCTCCTGCTCCTGCTCCTCCTCCTCCTCCTCCTCCTCCCTCCTGCTCCTTCCTCCTCCTCCTCCTCCTCCTCCTCCTCCTCCTCCTGCTCCTCCTCCTCCTCCTCCTCCTCCTCCTCCTCCTCCTCCTCCTCCTCCTCCTCCTCCCCTCACCCTCAGACCCCCCGGCCCCTGAGGTCGGGGGGGCTCTGAGGTCTGGGCGTTGCAGTTTCTGCGCGCCGGTCGATTTGGCCCATGCCCGGCGGTCCTCGCAGATCGAACCGGCTTGACAGATGCAGCAGCAAGACGGGGTCGCCATACCCCCGACGTCATCTTTTTCCCAACCCTCCCTTGATTGGGTTCTCGTTTTGAATAGAGCAGTGGGGTCGCCAACTCCCTTTACCCTCTCCTCCCGCCCTATGTCCCCCTCTCTCGCCTGCCTGCGTCCGGCTGCACCTGCCTGCCGGGGTAGCCAGCTCTGTCCCCCTCTCGCCTGCCTGCTGGGGGGGCCAGCACAGTGGGGTGCCACGACGCGGAGCCGCACGGAACCTCGCCATCCCTGGGTGGCTGCGAAGTGTGAAACAGTCGCCATTTTCTAGGGCTGCTGGGGGGGCCAGCACAGTGGGGTCCCACGCAGACCCAAACGGGACCTCGCCATCCCTGGGGTGCTGCGAAGTGTGACACCGTCGCCATTTTCTAGGGCTACCGGGCGGGGCCAGCACAGTGGGGTCCCACGCGGACCCAAACGGGTCCTCGCCATCCCTGGGTGGTTGCGAAGTGTGAAACAGTTGCCACTTTCGAGGGCTGCTGCGGGGGCCAGCACAGTGGGGTCCCACGCAGACCCAAACGGGACCTCGCCATCATCTCGCTGCTTCTGCCGATGTGATTGTTCTTCCACCCCGATGCCTTCCTTTTACTTTCCCTTCCCAGTACAATGCCTCCTGGTCTTTTTGTACCTCTGTGCTGCGAGTCGTCTGCGCACAGTTCGCACGGCATAGATATCCGCCGTGCACAGTCTCTTGCAGTGTTGCTGTTGCATTATTGTTGGCACACCTTGTATCATCCCTTGGTGCCGATGGGTTGGGTACGTCGCAGGGTCATTCCATAACGTCGACTCCCAGAGGTCTCGACCCATTCCCTGGGACCACTTTCTCATCCCGAGTCGTTTTTCGACGGTCCCGAGGGCCAGTGAGGGCCCCCAGAGGCCGAAAACAGCAGCGCCCCCCCCCCCCTCCCCCGATGTGACTTTCGCCCACTTCGAGGGGGCCTGGGTCTGGGGCTCCCGTCCTGAGCTCCTGCGCCCGTGCCCTCGGGGCGGCTGGGGCCTCCAGGGGGCCCCCGGAGCGGTGCGGTGGCCGGCGCCGTGTGCGCTTCTCACCGGCGCGGGCCCTCCGCGGTCCGGACGGGCACGCTCCTCCTCCCGAGCCGCGTCCGGACGCCCCCCACCAAGCCACCCCAAGTTTAAGTCGGGCCTGTCCCTCTACAGGGGGAATGTTCAAACATAGTGAATATAAATATATTATATATATATATATTATATAATATATATATATATATATACATATATAAAATATGTCTCTTCATTTTTCGCCCAAAGTCCGCCTGTAGGGGGACAGGCGCGACCTGACCCCAGCCCCAACCCGAAGGCCTCCTTTTGCCCTCCGCTTCCAGTGCGGGGGGGGGGTCGGGGAACGCGGGAGAAGCACGTGGACCCCGTGCCCCCCCCAGCCCGAAGGGCGAGTCAAGTTCGTGCCTTCGGGTTGGGCTGGGGTGGTCTGGTAGGTAGTCTTAAGTCGGGCCCGTCCCCCTACAGGGGGGATTTTCGACGAAAAATAAAAAATACCCTGACAATAGTCCAAAAATAGTCCGGGGACCATGTTTTGAGCATGTTTTGGCCATTCTGGAGTATCTGAGGAGTCTTTTTTTATTTCTCGTCGAAAATCCCCCCGCAGGGGGGCACGTCCGACTTCAAGGCAGCAGGTCAGTCCTGACGCCCCCGGGGGCCCGCGGGGGCCGCCGCGGGGGCCGCCCCCCCGACGGCCGAGGCCGAAGAGGCCAGACCCCCCTCGAGTTTTCGGAGAGAACTTCACGACGGGCTTTTTTTTCGCAAGGCGCGGCCTCTGGGGGGTCAACAAAAACAAACGACCCGGGCCGAAGAAGCCAGGCCCCCCTCGAGTTTTCGGAGAGAACTTCACGACGGGCGGTTTTTGTCGCAAGGCTCGGCCTCTGTGGGTCAACAAGAACAAACGACCCGGGCCGAAGAAGCCAGACCCCCTTCGAGTTTTCGGAGAGAAGTCACGACGGGCGGTTTTTTTTCGCAAGGCTCGGCCTCTGGGGGGTCAACAGGAACAACGACTCGGGCCGAAGAAGCCAGACCCCCTCGAGTTTTCGGAGAGAACTTCACGACGGGCGTCTTTTTTCGCAAGGCTCGGCCTCTGGGGGGTCAACAAGAACAAACGACCCGGGCCAAAGAAGCCAGTCTCCCTTGAGTTTTCGGAGAGAACTTCACGACGGGCGGTCTTGTGGCCATTTTCGGCCTCCGGTGGCCCTTTCCGGCCCTCGGCACCGTCAACAAAACGGTTTCGACGGAGCAGCCAGTCCGGGGAACGGGGTCGAGCCGTCTCTCTGGGGGTCGACGCCATGAGCAAATCAGGTCGCCGTGGGTCTGGGCACGGGGGAGCGCCTCCTGCGACGAGCGTGCTCCGGGGCCTTCCGGCTCGGGGCGCCGCGGCCGCCCTCTGCCGACTCCCGGGCTGGCCCGTCGCGGCCCGCCGCGGGGTCGTCTGGGCACCGGCCGGGCTCGTTGGCCTCGTCGCCCCTCTCCGCAGCCGCTCCCGCTCGGCTCGGTCGTGGCCGGAGCTCCAGCCTCGCCGCGCCGCCGCGGCGCAGCCCCCTTCGCGAGCAGCCCCCCCTCTCTGCGGGCCTGCGCGCGCAGCCAGAGGAAGAGAGAAGTGGCACAGCGAGCACGCGCCTGCGGGGGTCCGCGCGGACTTCCTGGGCCGTCCAGGGGCAACGTCGGGGGGGGGTCATTACACCGCCCAGGAACGCTCGGCTTCGTCCTTGGGGGCCTAACGCCGATCCATCGGCGACGTGTCGCCGATTCCAGGTCGATGCCCCCCCCTCCGCCCCGCCCTGAGCCGTCCCCGGCTCCGTTCCTCCTCAGTCGTCGCTGGACCTCCGGCAAGGTCGTGCTTCGATGCCGCCTTTTGTTCTTCCAGCGCCGCAGCGCCATGAGCCAAGCCCCCAGTGCGGCAGACGACGTGCCTGGGGACGAGCGAGGCGCTCGCGTCGGGGAGATCCGGGACATGCTGGGCGCCCTCGGCTTCGACCTGCAGGGCGGCTTCATGGAGCAGCGCCTGCGGGAGCTGGTCGAGCAAGAGGTCCCGAGGAGGGACGAGTTACGCACAACCGCCGCCTGGGGGATCGATCTTCGGGGACTTCGGCAGGCGGTGGACATGGATACTTTCGCCCCGCCCAAGGGCTAGCATATGCCCACATATCCCCCCTCCTGGCCCCAGGGGGCCCCGGGGACATCGACTCCCCACGCGGTGGGTGTGGATAAATCCCCGCCTCGCTGAGGTCGACTGGCTCAAGCCAGAGTTCCGGGACCCGTCCAACGGCTACTACCTCGCCGCGGGCATCAAAATCCTGCTGGGCGGCCAGGGGAAGGGTGGCACGCTGCCGCGCGGGTACCGCGTCTATGTGCCTCTGCCGCGCGGCATGGTGACTCTCCTGGCAGGCCAGCACGGGACCGAGACCATGCTGCAGGCCTGCGGGATCAACCGCCGCGCGACCGTTTTTTTGTCGCACTGCCAGGCGGAACCTGTCCGAGACACGCTGTCCGGCATGGAGGACTTCGTGCAGCGGGCAGGCCAGTCCAGCGACGAGCCGGTGTTCTGGCTGGACTTCTTTGGTCTGGACCAGAACAATATTACGTGGACGAAGGACAAGGAGCGCACGAAGCGCACGATCGTGGGGCCGAGAACTCTGGCGGTCATGATGAGCCCGTGGGAGGGCGGAATGACTCTGCAGCGGGCATGGTGCTGCTTGGAGATCGCCCTGCATGCCCTCGTTGGTCATGACATCGTCGTCGTGCTCACGCCGGAGGAGAAGGAGCGCTTCCTCGACGCGCTCCGCAAAGACTACACGAGCATCATGAACAACTTGTGCGCGGTGGATGTGCTAAAGGCGAAGGCGTCGAAGGAGGACGATAAGGAGTGGGTGGTGAAGGAGATGCAGGACGTGCCAGGCGGCGTCCCGAGAATCAATCAGATGATCATCTCTTCGATGTTCGATGCCCTGACGCAGGTCGCGCGCAGTGCAGTCGAGAATGGTGCTGATGACGCGGACGCCAATCCTCATGTGGCTACCGACTGCAGCCAACTGGCCCGGCTGCTCAAGGACCAGGGCGACCTCGGCGCGGACACCGAGAGGCTGATGCGGCGCGCCCTGGACATCGACGAGAAGGCGCTCGGGCCGCAGCACCCTAAGGTGGCTATCCGCTGCAGCAACCTAGCCGCGCTCCTCCAGGCCCGGGGCGACCTCGGCGCGGACACCGAGAGGCTGATGCGGCGCGCCCTGGACATCGACGAGAAGGCGCTCGGGCCGCAGCACCCTAAGGTGGCTATCCGCTGCAGCAACCTAGCCGCGCTCCTCCAGGCCCGGGGCGACCTCGGCGCGGACACCGAGATGCTTGATGCGGCGCGCCCTGGACATCGACGAAGAAAACGCTCGGGCCGCAGCCCCCTGAGGTGGCTAGGCTACCTTTCTTGCAGCAAACCTTGCCCAGCTGCTCCAGGTACCGGGCGGACCTCGGCGCGGACCACCGAGAAGCTGATGCGGCGGGGCGCCCTGGACATCGACGAGAAGGCCGCTCGTGCCGCAGCACCCCAGCGTGGCTACCGCTGGCAGCAACCGATCCATGCTCCGCCAGGCCCGGCGGCGACCTCGGCGCGGACACCGAGAGGCTGATGCGCGCGCCCAGGACATCGGCGAGAAGGCGCCGGGCCCGCAGCACCCTAAGTGGCTACCTTCTGCAGCAACCTTGCCCAGCTGCTCCAGGGGCCCGGGGCGACCTCGGCGCGGACACCGAGAGGGCTGATGCTAGGGCGCGCCCTGGACATCGACGAAGAAGGCGCTTCGGGCCGCAGCACCCTAAGGTGGCTATCCGCTGCAGCAACCTTGCCCAGCTGGCTCCAGGCCCGGGGGCGACCCCGGTCGGCGCGGACACCGAGAGCTGATGCGGCCCGCGGCCCTGGACATCGACAGAAGAGCGCTCGGGCCGCAGCACCCCAGCGTGCTACCTTCTCAGCAACCTTAGCCCCAAGCTGCTCCAGGCCCGGGGCGACCTCGGCGCGGACACCGAGAGGCTGATGCGGCGCGCCCTGGACATCGACGAGAAGGCGCTCGGGCCGCAGCACCCTGAGGTGGCTACCGACTGCAGCAACCTTGCCCAGCTGCTCAAGGCCCGCGGCGACCTCGGCGCGGACACCGAGAGGCTGATGCGGCGCGCCCTGGACATCGGCGAGAAGGCGCTCGGGCCGCAGCACCCCAGCGTGGCTACCTTCTGCAGCAACCTAGCCGCGCTCCTCCAGTCTCGGATCTGAGAGGCTGATGCGGCGCGCCCTGGACATCGACGAGGAGGCGCTCGGGCCGCAGCACCCTGCGGTGGCTACCCGCTGCAGCGACCTGGCCCAGCTGCTCAAGGCCCAGGGCGACCTCGGCGCGGACACTGAGAGGCTGATGCGGCGCGCCCTGAACATCTGCGAAAAAGCGCTCGGGCTGCAGCCTCTTCGCCCCCCTTCGCCTCGCCCATCCCCCCTCCTCCTCCTCCTACTCCTACTCCTCCTCCTACTCCTCCTCTTCCTCCTCCTCCTCGCCCCTCCTCCCTCCCCCAACTCCTCCTCCTTCTCCTCCTCCTCCTCCTCCTCCTTCTCCTCCTCCTCCTCCTCCTCCTCCTCCTCGCCCCTCCTCCTCGCCCCTCCTCCTCGCCCTCCTTTCCTCCTCGTCACTCCTCCTCGGCACTCCTCCTCGCCCTCTCCTATCGCTCCCCTCCGCCTCGCCGTCCGCCTCCCCCCTCTTCCTACCTCCTCCTCCTCCACCTCCTCCTCCTCCCTCCTCCTCCTCCCCTCCCCTCCCCTGGCTTCCTCCTCCTCCTCCTCCTCCTCCTTCCTCCTCTTCTCCTCCTCCTCCTCCTCGCTCCACCTTCTTCTCCTCCTCCTCCTCCTCCTCCTCTCCTCCTCCTCCACCTCCACCTCCTCCTCCCTATCTCCACGCTCCTCCTCCTCCTACCTCCTCCTTTTTTCCTCCTCCCTCCTCCCTCCTCCTCCTTCTCCCTCGTCCTCTTCCTCCTCCTACTCCCCCCCCTCCTCCTTTTTTTTTCCTCCTCCTCCTCCTCCTCCTCCTCCTCCTCCTCGCTCCTCCTCCTCCCATCCTCTCCGCGTCACTCCCCCCATCTCCTTCTCCCCCTCCTCCTCCTCTCTTACCCTCCTCCTCCTCCTCCTTCCCTCCTCTTTCCTTCCCCCCCCGTACCCTCCTCCTCCTTCCTCCCTCTTCCCTCCTCCCCTCTCCTCCCTCTCTTCCTCCTCCTTCTCCTTTGCGTTGCTCAGACCTGAAGCATATGCCTGTGGCGTTTCCTCCTCCTCCTCCTCCTCCTCCTCCTCCTCCTCGTGGCCCTCCCTCGCCCTCTCTTCTTCGCCCTCCCCCATCCTCGCCCTCCCCCTCCCTTCCCACCACTTCCCCCCTTTGCCCCCATGCGCCCCGCGCCTCTCTGCCGCCGACGGTGCCCGCCGGCCCGCCCGCAGCACGCCCGACCCGCTGGCCGAGCCGTGCCTCGTCGCCCCTGCGGCTCTCCGCGCCCGCGCCCGCGCGTGCGCGCGCGGCACTGCGCGGTCATGTCGGCCGATCGGCGGGCGCGGCCGCTGGAACACGACGAGGGCGAGGACTGGCGGCCCCCCTCGGCGGCTCGCGGCGGGCCCTCTCGGCGGGTCGCGGCCCCTCTCGGCGGCCCCCCCACGGCGGGCCCTCTCGGCGGGCCCTCTCGGCGGGCCCTCCCGGCGGGCCCTCCCGGCGCCGCCGAGGGCTGGATCGAGCTGGGCGGGCCCTGCGCGGCGAGTGCAGGGCGGGTCTTGGGCGGGCTTGGGCTGAGGACAGATCGCTCCGGGGCGGAGCGCTCCTCCTCCTCCTCCTCCTCCTCCTCCTCCTCCTCCTCCTCCTCTTTTTTTGTTTTTTTGTTGTTTTTCTTGTTTTTCTTCGTAAGACCGACACTAGGAGGGAGCTTGTTGCGTTAATCGTCCTCGGTTCGTCGTCGTCGTCGTCGTCGTCCTCCTCCTCCTCCTCACTTCCTCCTCCTCCTCCTCCTCCTCCTCCTCCTCCTCCTCTTCCTCGGTTCCTCGTCCTCGTCCTCGTCCTCCTCCTCCTCGTCCTCCTCCTCCGCCTCCTCCTCCTCTTCCCCCTCCTCCTTCTCCTCCTCTTTCCCCTCCTGCTCGGGGCTCTCGCGGAACGTTCTGGACCCGCCGCGGCGCCCGCTACGCCCTCCGGACCCGCCGGCCGACGGCTCTGAGAGTCTCGCGCGTTGGCCTATGCGCGACGCCACCGACCCCGTAATTCTCCATCCTGGTGTGCGTGATCGTACTCAAAAACAGGCCCGCCGCCTGTGAGCGCTTCCCATCCCGACTCGTTTGGGAACAAAGTGCCCCCTCCTCTGCTTGGCCTTCCTCCTCCTTCTGGGGCTGGGCCAGGGAGCTTCGAAACCGATGGCGAGGATGTTTCGCCGCCGTCTGGCGGCACAAAGTCACAAAGCTGTGCCCTGCCCCCACTCGCCCCTCCCCTCTGGGGAAGGGGGTGCTCCCTTGCTCCCGTAGATGTGGTCCTCGCCCTGGCCTCGTCCTCTCAGGGAGCGGGCCGCCTTTCCGAAGCCCCAGCGCCCCACTTGCCTCTCGGGATGTGCACGGGGCATCGTCTGGAGGGGTGCTGGCCCCTCCTATGGGGAGCCCCCAGTCGAGACGGTCCCGATTTGGCGAGCACGGATGCCGACGTGCTCTTGTGCGTGCCGAGCGCAAGTTGCTTTCGCCGCCCTGGGGGGCCCTTCTCGGCTACGCGTACGAGTGACCTTTCGCCAGAGTGACCCTCGGTGCGGGCACACCGGGGCCCCCGGATGGCGGAGTGCTATGCGATAGCAGCGTCTCGCGCGCTCGAGTTCGGTCCCACCCGCGCCCACCACAAAGCCGCGCACCGAAGGCCACTCTTGCCCAGGGGTAAGTCGGGCCTGTCCCTCTACAGGGGGGATGCTCAAAAATGGTCCACGCATAGTCTGGGGGCTATTATTTTTGAGTCTTGTTTGGCCACTTTGTAGCTTTTTGGGGGGTATTTTTTTTTTTTTTGTTCGTCGAAGGTCCCCCTGTAGGGGGACACGCCCGACTTGAGCCCGGGGCCACTCTTGCGTGCGGTCGACCTTCCGCCGGCACGGCACCGCGCAGCGGCAGCGGGCGCAGGCCCCCCCCCGGCGTGCGCCTTCCCGGGCAGGCCGCCCCGCCCGCCCCCCTTTGTTTTGAGCCGGGCATGTCCCTGTCCCAGACCCCCTCGAGTTATGAAAAAGTCACGACGGGAGGTTTTTCATTATTTTTGGCCTCTGGGGGCCCTTACCGGCCCTCGGGACCGTCAAACAACAACTTAGGACGAAAAACCGGTCTCGGGGGATGGGTCCAGACCGCTGGGGGTCGACGTCATGAAAAATTCATGACGTCGGGGGTCTGGGGTATAAGAAGCAAAGTTGTCAAGCATGAGCCAAACACAGTCAACACACACAAGAATACAACAAAAAGCAGTCAAACATGGTCAACTCGAGGGGTGTTCGAAAATGGTAGAACACCTGGTGGTGAGTTTTAGGCGATTTGGGTAATGGTTTTCGAGCGCTGGCTGGCCCAGGAAGCGCAAAACCTCGTGGCGACCGCGTGTCCCCAAACCCGGTGGTGACCCAGAATTATTTTTTGGGGGAATCGGGGTCACCACCGGGTGTCTCACCACCTGGTTTGGAGACCAAGTTTTGAGCCGGGCATGTCCCTGTAAGAAGCAAAGTTGTCAAACATGAGCCAAGCATAGTCAATACACAATAATACAACAAACACAGTCAAACATGGTCAACTCGAGGGGTGTTCATTTTGTTTTTTTAAACAGTCTGGGGACCTTTTTTTTCTGACATTTCTCGACACGGCATATACTCAAGCACCGTCAAAGCACAACATGTGGGGCATCTCTGGCTATCCTCGCATTTTTCCTCGAAGATCCGCCTGTAGGGGCGGACGTGCCCGACCGAACCCTCGTGGGCGGCGGCGCCGCCGCCTCGGCCCTGGCGGCCAGGGCGCGGCCAGGACGCGCTGCCTCCCCCGGGGGGGGGGGGGGGGGGGGGGGGGGGCGGCGGCACGGCGTGCGCGTGCGCGTGCGCGCGCGCGCGCCTCGGGGCGCGCCGCCCTCCCCCAGGGAGGGGCCCCCCCGGGGGCGCCTCCCCGGCAGGCCTGCCGGGTCGCCCCCGAACGGCGCCGCAGGAGAGGCATCCCCACCCCGAGAGGGCCCCGAGAGGGGCCCGAGAGGGCCCGGCCCGAGGGCCCCCCGCCCCCCCGAAGACGACCCGCGCTGCCTCCAGGAGGGCCCCGGGAGGGCCCCAAGTTGGGGGGGCGCTCCGCCCTCCTCGGCCGCCCCTGTTGGCGGCGCCGCTGCCTCGGATCCTGGCAGGCCGCGGCGGGTCCTTGCCCTCCTGTCCGCGGGGGGGGGGGGCGTGAGAAGGGGCGGGCCTTCTCAGAAGGCTCCGAAGTCCCCCTGGCCTTCTGACAGGTTCTCTCCCCCGAAGACACAGAAAACTTCTCAGAGGGCGCGAGGGCTCCTGAGAGGTCCCGCCGCCTTCTGAGCAGGCCTTCTCCTTCTCACTCCCCCCACCTCGCTCGTCGCCGACTATCCACCCTGCCCTCTCCCCCAAGAGCCCCCGACGTGGCTGTTTCCACAGCGTGGAGCCCCTGAGGTCTCGACCCCTTTCCTGGCACCGGCTCCTCCTCCTGGGCAGTCTTTGACGGCCATGGCGGGCCCAGCGAGAGGCCGGGGCTGGGAGCCCGCAGGGCCCAGGAACCCGCGAGCGAGGCACGGCGTGCGCCCCCCTTGCCGGTCCTGGAGAGACGCCGAGCCGCGCGCCCGAGACCTCCACACCTCCTCCTCCTCCTCCTCCTCCTCCTCCTCCTCCTCCTCCTCCTCCTCCTCCTCCTCCTCCTCCTCCCGACCCCGCCTATACACGTGCACCACCTAACTCCACGGGATGGACCAGGATGTCCAGAGATGCGGGAGTTCGGGGTGGGGGCCTCTGGCTGCCAGGGCGAGACCACCGCGGCACCCGTCCGCCCCGCGCGCCCGAGGCCTCCCCCCCCCGGGGAAGCGCCCGGGAGCGCCGACGCGCCCGGAGCCCGGGGCCCAGGCCTGCAGCTCTCGGATCGGGGGAGCGTAAGCCCCGGGTTTGCCAGGACTCGGGTTCGCCATCGTTTTGTGACGACCGCGCCGCGGATTTTGACGAGGAGGAGCTTCGTGGGATGTCTGCGGCGGGAGGCCTCGTCAAAATGCAGGCTCGGCCTCGTCATTTTTTGACGACCTCGTCGGGGATCTCCGAGTCCCCTGTACCCAGGTCTTACGTCCCCCTGATCGGAGCAGAGCGCTCGCGAGGGGGGCCTCGAGAGACGCTCCGCGGGCGGCTCCATGGCCGCCCACGGCGCTCCTGGCCGCGCGGGCGGGGCGCCGCTGGCGCCCGCGGGCGCAGGGCGCGAGCGACGCCGGTGGGAAGCGTTCTGCTCGTGCTCGCCCCCGTCGAGCCCGACGGGGGCGCCCTCGAGCCGTCTGCGGGGTGCGGCAGCTGCCGCTGGCTTCCTGTGAGAGCGCCTGGGGTCTTTTTCCGGCGCTCCCAGCTTCAGCCTGAAGACCAGAACCCAGACCCCCGACGTCATGATTTTTTCATTACGTCGACCCCCAGAGGCCCCGACCCTTTCCCCATGACCGGCTTTGCATCCTGAGTCGTTTTTTGACGCTCCCGAGGCCCGGTAGGGGCCCCCAGAGGCCGAAAACTGCGAAAAACTTCCCGTCGTGATTTTTTCACGACGCGAGGGGGCCTGGGAACGCCGCGAGGGAGGGGAGGCCCCGGGCGCCTCGCCGGGCGCACCCCCTTCTGCGCAGCTCCCTCTGCGAGGCCTGCGCCCCAGGACTCTCCGCTTCGTGCCCGGGGGCGCGGCGGCAGGCACCAGACGTGGCGTGAGCACCGGGGGCTCGGGGCCCGGAGCGCCGCCTCCCTGCCGCGACGCCCGCTCGGATCCGACCCCTCGTTGCCGAGGATGCTGGCGACGACGAGGGCGAGGGCGACGGCGACGGCGGTGGCGGCGGCGGCGGCGACCGCAAACGACGGTGTCGGCGAAGACTCTGGCTCAGGATCAGGCCCCAGACGCCCCCCCCTGGCACTATCCGGGCCCGCTTTCCGAGCTGCGCCCGGGCCAGGCCACGAGGGCCCCCCCGGCGTGATCCAGACCTCCGGCGGGGCGGTTTTTTCGTGGTCATGAGCGTGGTCACGGTGCGTTTCACGGAGTCCGCAATCATAGGTCGGGTCGTGCTCGTGAATGTCACGGTCTTCAGATTCATGAGTGTGGTCACAGTGCATTTCACGGAGGATGAGCACGACGGACGTTGTTGGTGGACGTCCGCCCTTGCCCTCTCTCCCCCCGTGAGGACCATCATAGGCCTTACCAGTGAGGACCACCATGATGCCTCACACCCCTCTCAGTTTCCATCATTGGAACTGC
Organism: Prorocentrum cordatum; assembly: GCA_963575745.1. Taxonomy (NCBI): domain Eukaryota; class Dinophyceae; order Prorocentrales; family Prorocentraceae; genus Prorocentrum; species Prorocentrum cordatum. Next base: position 106,025 of record CAUYUJ010016374.1, on the reverse strand, counting down.
GGGGGTCGAACCAAATCCCCGCGTGCAGTGCCAGGGGCGGCGGCCCGTCTTCCCATCTTACCATCATCGGGGGATGCGAAGTCCCTGACGACGGGACGGGGTGGGCACGAACGGGAATCATAGCCGGCTCAAAATCAAAAGAGGCATCATAGCCTCATCAGTCTAGATTGATCCACTCACGGATCCACTGCAATTGATTTCCATTGAATTCATTCCATGCGTAGCATGTTCTCCCCTCCCTGGATCGGGACTCCGGATGGCCCCGAGGGCGGCCCGAGGATGGGCCCCCGGAGCTCGCACCCGAGGAGACACGCCAGGACGGGAGAAAGCCATGCCGCTGGAGATCCGGGGACGGGGAGGCCCCCGAGAACGAGACGGCGACGACTGCGATGGCGGCGGCGGCGGCGTCGTCGGCGGCGTCGTCGGCGGCGTCGTCGGCGACGCCAGCGATCCGCGGGGAGTGCCGGCGACGGCGGCGACGGCGACGCCCGCGACCTGCGGGGAGCGCCGGCAGGCCACGTGCGGCGGTTCGTCGTCTTCCTCGCTGGCGCTGCGGCCGGTGTCCGCCTCGGTCTGCGGGCTGAGAGGCCGCGCCCGCGCGGCGGCGGCGACGACGACGACGACGACGACGACGACGACGACGACGACGACGACGACGACGACGGGGAGGAGGAGGAGGAGGAGGAGGAGGAGGAGGAGGAGGAGGAGGAGGAGGAGGAGGAGGAGGGGAGGAGGAGAGGAGAGGAGAGGAGAGGGGGGGAAGGGGGAGCAGGGAAGAGGAGGAGGAGGAGGAGAGGAGGAGGAGGAGAGGAGGAGGAGGAGGAGGAGGAGGAGGAGGAGGAGGACGACGATGACGAGGACAAGGAGGACGAGGATGAGGCGACGACGACGAGGAGGAGGCGGCGACGACGACGACGACGACGATGCCGACGGCGACGACGACGACTGGGAGGAGGAAGAGGAGGATGAGGAGGAGGAGAAGGAGGACGAGGATGGTCATGCTCATACTCATGCTCATGCTGCTGCTGCTGCTGCTGCTGCTCCTGCTGCCGGCGACTGCGACGACGACGACGACGACGAGCACGACGACGACGAGGAGGAGGAGGAGGAGGAGGAGGACGACGACGTCGGCACGTCCTCAGCCGTGGACTTCCGGGCTGTTGGCCCGATGCCGCTGCAATCGTGTCCGAGGCGGATGCCCGAGAGCCCCGGATTCCGGCACGGGGTGCTCGCTTAATTGGGTTAGGACTACCGGGGGATTCGGAGAAGAGAGGACACGGCACAAACATACATCCTTCTAGGCTCCGCGCTGGTGTCTTCGGGATCGGCGCTGGGCCTCCCTGGTGCGCTCCTCGCGCCAGGGAGGAGGGCCCAGCGCCGATCCAAGAGATCTGCGCGGACCTCCGCAAGTTTCTGCCCAGATTGTAGTTTTCTGTGTCTCTGGTGAGGCCCCGAGCCTCCTGGGCGTCGCGCCGAGGAGGGCCAGTCGAGGCGGCGGCGGCCCTTCCCGTCGGTTCTCGCACTTCTTCCCCTTGTGGTGCTGCTCCAGCCTACTCTAGCCTCGAGCACCGGGCAGAGTGTCGAGCGCCAAGGAAGCACCCGCACTGGAGGGTGTTCGCGCGTCGGGCCCTGGGGGGCGACACTTCCCTCGACGCTTCGCCGGCGTGCCGGGCAGGCACCGTCTGGATGCTCGAGCTCGTTCCTGGGCTGTGCTCCATCCGTGCGAGGGGGACCGCGCCTCCTCCTCCTCCTCGGCCCTCCCAGAGGCTTCCCGCCGCCACGGCCGGAGCCGCCTCGACGAGCGGGCCAGGGTGGGCCCTGGGAGGGCCCCCCTCCCAGATCGGCTCCATCGTCGATCGCTCCGAGGGAGCTGCCACCCTGCCAGGAAGGCATCGACGACAGGACCTGCTCGGGCGCAGGGCCCGATCGGCTCTGCCTGCTCGACGACAGGACCTGCTCTGGCGCAGGGCCCGATGGGCATCTAGACAGGACCACTCGGCGAGCGGGCCGGGCTCCCGGGTCTGCGCAGCCCTTCGGCTCCTCGGGTCGCGTGCAGCCGTGGCCGCGAGGGCCCCCCGGGAGGCCCAGCGCGGGAGGCACCATGGTCGCGGTCAGGAGCTTCGCGGCGCAGCGGGTCGCGCCGCGCCTGAGCTGGCCCGCCGCGCTGGGGCGCGCCGCGCCGTCCACGGCCCCGCTGTCCGAGCGTCGGCCTCCCCGAGCCTTGCCCCCGGCCTCCCAGCGACGCGCTGCGCCCGCCTGCCCGGCGCAGCGCGTCGCCGGGGCCGCCGTGGGGGCGCGCTGGCCACGAGCTCCCCGCCGCCGGCCCTCCTCTCCCCGCCGCCCTCCCGCGGAGCTGCAGGCCTGCTTCCGCGCGGCCCCCTCGCCCCCGAGACGGCCCCCCAGCGGGCGCCTCGTGCCTCTCACCGCGGCCGCGGCCTCGCGGGGGGGGGGCCCCTCCCTGCTCCCCTGGCCCCCGCCCCTGCCCCCCCCCCCCGGCACGGTGGCGCGGCGCCCGCCCACCCCCGGGCGCACCCTTCACCGAGCGCGCTCCACCACGAGACTCGCGTAAGTGCCTCCTCGCAGACGAAGAGCACACGTCTGCGGGGCGCTCCGACGAGATTTATCGTCGACCCCCCGCGTCGGGCCCAGGCCACTTGCGAGCAGTGACTCTGCAGGCAGTGGACCGCGCCTGCCCAACCCTGGGCCCCCCCTCCCGCCCGCGCGCCTCGTTGGCGCTCGACCTGCGCCCCGCCCGCCCGCGGGGCCGGTCGCCGGGCCCGACCGGCGGCCTCTCCCAGGGCCCGCCTGCGGGGCGCGGGGCTGTCGAAGCGCATGCCTGTCGCTTCGCAGCCGCGATGGCCCGACCCGCTCGGGCCGCCCGGGCACCGAGCTCCTCGGCCCCTGCTCCTCGAGCCAGGGGCCACGTCCGTTCGGGGGGGGGGGGCCATTCACGCAGGGGGGGAAGTGCGCCGACCCCGTGCCGCACCTGGATGGCCGATGGCCCAACCCCCGCCCGGTGGAGCGTGCGCCTTGTCGCCGCGTGGAGGGGCCCCTCGCCGACGTGACGGCGGTGCAGCAGCGCCGGTTCCAGGCTCGAGGTGCCCCCCCGCTGGGGCCGGTCCCCTCCCAGCGTTGTCCCTCGCTGGGCCAGGGGTCTTCGTCCCGGGCCCTTGTGTGAGGGCCCCCCCTGGGGGGGACCTGAGGCGGCGCCGGACGGCTGGAAGTGGGCCCTTGTGCGAGGGTTCCCCCCCGGCCCTGAGACGGCGCCAGCCGGCTGGAAGTGGGACCTCTTCAGCATCGGTGAACCGATCTTCCTGCCTATTCCAATCCCCATCCCGATCCCCACCATCCCACCACCCCAGTCAGGGATATACCCTTCAAAACCCAGAGGGAACAGCCTATATATGGTCGAGGGTTTGGGCCCCCCCCGATGCTAATGCCATCGGGCCCCCCCTCCGCGCGATGCTCCCCCCGCCCCCCCCTTTTGGGCGTGGGCGTGGCGTGGTGGCTCCCCCCCCCTATGGATGTGGTGTGGCTGTGGTGTGTTGCTGTGGGTGTGTGCGGGGTGACGCCATGGTCCTCCTCCCCCCCTCCCTCCCCCCCTGTGGGTGCGGTGTGGGTGCGGCGTGTGGCTGGGATTGGCGTCATGTTGACAGCTCCGGTGCTCGACGTCGTCGCCGCCGCCGCTGGTGGTGCCGTCGACGTCGTCGTTGTCGTCGTCGTCGTCGTCGTCGTCGTCGTCGTCGTCGGTCGTCGTCGTCGTCGTCGTCGTCGTCGTCGTCGTCGTCGTCGTCGTCGTCGTCGTCGTCCTCGTCGTCGTCCTCCTCCTCCTCCTCCTCCTCCTCCTCCTCCTCCTCCTCCTCCTCCTCCTCCTCCCTCCTCCTCCTCCTCCTCCTCCTTCCCATCTGGGGGGGGGGCCGAGGACCGTGGGACCCATCCCATCGGGGGGGGGGCGGCCCGTGGGCCCTGAGCCCGCGATCCTATATCCCCATCTAGGGGGGTACATCGGCCAGTGGGACCCAGGCCACGCCGGTCGGGGTAGGGAGCGGCAAAACGATGCTCACCACAATGAGCGGCGCGCAAGGGTTGGATGATCTAGGCCCTGGCAGATCTGGCACGACGTTCGCGCGACGATGTTCCGACGTGAGTCCGACGTGAGTCCGACGTGGATGCGACGTGGATCCGACCCCAGACATGCGACGTCTTGATTTTTTCAGGATGGCCTCCCCAGAAGTCCAGACCCTTTCCCCGGGGCCGGTTTTCCTTCCTGAGTCGTTTATTGACGCTCCTGGGGTCCGGCGAGGGCCCCAGGGGCTGAAAATAGCGAAAAACTTGCTGTCCGGATTTTTTTTACGGCGCTATCATGTCTGGGCTGTGCATTGGGTCTCGAGTTGCCGCGCAAGGCCTCCAGGATTCTCCTCACAACGACTGGCGTGTGCGGTTTCCGAGCAGTTGGTTTCGAGGATCGCTCCGCATCTCCGATGCGGCTCGATGTGCATCTTCCTTTGCCTCACGTCGACGTCGACGATGCATCGCCGACGTCGACGATGCATCTCGTTTAAGTGGCGCGATCCTCCGACCCCCAATAACTACTCGGACCGCGTTTGGGCGACCTCTAAAGGTGGGGTTAGGAGACGAACTCAGCTGGATGCTCACACTTCCTCCCTCCAGAGGCCACCTCGACCGATTTCCCCTTGACCCCCGCTTCTGCCCCCGCCACACCTTGACGCCCACCCGATTCTCATCCCAGGAGCATCTCTTCCTGCGGATATGGCTTCTTAGCCTTAAGTCGGGCCTTTCCCTCTGCAGGAGAAATATTCAAACATAGTCCAAACATAGTTTGGGGACGATTTTGGGAGCATTCTTGGATCGTCTTGGGAGAAATGTTCGAACATAGTCCAACAAACAGGCAGGGGACGATGTTTGGAGAGCATCTCTGGCTCACCGTGGGCGCATTTGTTGGTCCACTGTGTACCTCTCGTCCAACCTCCGCCCTGTGGGAGGACATGCCCGAGCGGATCTCGGCGGGCCCCCCAGGGGGCCCAGCGGGGGTGGGGGGGCCGTGGGGGGGGAGCCGGGAGCGGCGAGCGGCCTCCAGGACCTCTTTTGCAGGCAGCGGCAAGGCGTCCTGGCGTGCCTGTGCGCTTGTGGAGGACGATCAAGGGAGAGGAAGCAGGCTGCCAAGTCATTTCCCGATGTCTAGCACATGTTTCAAGCAAGTCTTGCATATGCAATATATATATAATATATATCTGAAGCAGTTTTAGAGCATGTTTCACATCACATGTTAAACGCAATGTCAATTCAGTGATAGGATTGTTTGAGTGTCCATTGTCATGGCATCCACAAGTATGCACATGGTTCATGTCTAATTCTTCGAAGATTCTGTGATTTTCTGGGGGGCTAAGTTCCTTTCACTTCTAACCTTTCTATCCTGGGCCTCTTCCTGGCCACCAGGGTGCCAGGAACTATTAGAAACGAGCACAAGTAGAAATGAGCACGACTAGAAATGAACGGCGCGCAGTCCTGCTAAACAATGTTCTGGGAGCCTTTTGTGGTTCCCACGAGAAGTTCTTAGAACATCCCTGGTTAAGGCTGTCTTGTTTTATCACATCGAGTTTATGTTCTAGGAATCCGTGTTGTTGTTTTTAGAACAGTTCTAGGTTCTAAGAGCATTTCGTGGCAGGACTTGGGAATGCCGGGACGTTCGGTCCCTGCTCAATCTACATAACCACCGCCTTCTAGGCCTCCCAGATGGGGTCGGAGCAGATGGGTTCGAAGGATCGCGCCGCATCGCCGATGCAGCGCCGATGCATCGCTCGATGTGGAGCCCGACTTGCTTCACGTCGACGTCGCCCATGCAGCGCCCACGTCGACGAGGCATCGATGGTGCATCGCGGATGCATCGTCGATACATCGCCGACGTATCGGCGATGCGGCGCGGTCCTCCAACCCCATCTGCTCCGATCCCAGCTAGGAGGCCTCGACGTCTGGAGGAACGATTGTCGCAGACCTTCAGAAATCGGTGGATCTGGATAAGTCCCCGCCTCGCACACTTGCGAAGCCTACCCCCCCTGTGAGTCCGATCGGCGCGGGGATACCGGACATCCCTGTCGGGTCCCGCTTCGCTGCAGACAATCCTCTGAGTTCTGAGCCCCCGCCAGTCCCTCGAGAATTTGGCCTACAGCGGTAGGGTTCACATGAAGTTTGAAGAAGGAAGGGAACAAACCTGCATGAGCGTATAGTTTCGGAGGTCCGCGCGAACCTCCAGAAGTTTCACTCTATGCCGTCTTCTCTCCCTCGTCGGCATCGGGTTGGACGGCAGGGCGAGGAGACAGGGAAATGGGGGGGGGCTACGAATCTGGAGCCTGGCGGCGGGGCGGAAAGCAGCTGCATGCAGCAGATTTCGCAACCCCCTTTTCCTACCCTGCCCTTTCGCTCGGCCGCCCCAACCCGACCTATCCTACCCTTTCGGTCCTTCCGTGTCCCACAATCCCCCTTCCCTATGCTCGAGGGGTGCGAATCTGTGGCATGGAGCTGATGTCGGCCGCGCCGCCAGGCGCGCACACATCGGCTCCTCCCGGCGCTGGGAGGCGCCAGGGAAACTAGTGCCACGTGAGCTGATTCGCCACGGTGGGGGCGTTGGTCAAAGGACTGTGCCCGGAAGGCTTCAGACCCTGGGGAGTTCCTTATCCGATGAGGGCGGCAGTGCTATCCATGGCCAAACCTCAGCGGAGGCTTTCCACCGGCATCCAGGTCTTGGGTCGCTTATCTCATATCGGCACGAACGAAATGGGTACGGAAAGAATGGGTACAACTGCCAGACAGCAGTTCCTGTTCATGTTGAGACAGGACTCGCTGTCCGCGCCGCCGCGGCCTGTGTCCATTTGAGACAGGTTGCCGCCTGCCCAACAGCGACCGCTGTTGGTTTTGGGCAACATTTGTTGGTGGACGTTGTACCCATTTTTCCCGTACCGCCCGAATCTAAGGCTTCCTTGTGCAATGCCCTCATCGTGCGTGAGCTGCTGACTCGCTAGCTCCCCTCCTCTGCTACCCCCCCCCCTCTTTCGTCCGATCCGGTGGTTGCTGCCCACCGGGGCCCATGCTCAGGGGCCCAGGGTCCAGGGAGCGCCCCAAGATCTCGATAGCGGCGAAAGACCTCCAGAGGTCCTGTTTCCCCTCGGCGCCCGCTTCCTTTTACGAATGTTTTGGCGCCGGCCGAGACTTCGGCCGAGATTGACATCCCCTCGGGGATGGTCAGGGGCTCCGGGGGAGCGCGTCGATATTTCGGCCGGATCCGGGGCCCCGGATGGGGCCCGAGAACCTCGTGTGCCCCGCTAACGCCCCTGCGAACAGCGCCGCCGTCGAGAATTTACGCAATCGCTTCGCTCATCCCGCTGGCCTATACTGCCTCGCCGCTGTCGTTTGTCGGGGTGCTGTTGTCAGTGCGGTGCCGTTTGGGCGGCTGCAATTTTTTGGAGGCGGTGGGTGGTGGGTCAGAGGCCTCGTGGATGTTGGTTGGCCTCTCGGGGGCCTCTGGGAGGCAGTTTTGAGGCCTCTTGGGGGCCGTGTTGGGGCCTCTTGGGGCCTTTTGGGGGCCTCTTGGGGCTTCTTGGGTGCCTCTTGGGGGCTCCTTGGGGCCTCTTGGGGGCCTTTGGGGGCCTTCTGAGGGCCTCTTGGGGCTGAAGGCTGGACTTTTCGGTTCCTGGTCTCCTGCTTGGGCCCCGCTTGCGGCTTTTTTTGGGTCCTCTTGGGCTCTCTTGGGCCCATCTTGGGGGCGCGTTGGGCCGTCTGGGGACGATGTTGGAGGCTTCTGGGGCAGTTCTGGACGCTGTGAACCCCCACACGTCGCACATGCGAAAAATGTACGTTTTCCGAAGTGGAACGGGGCGATTCTTTGCTGGGGCCCTCTTGGAGAGCCTCTTGGGGCTTTTTCGCGGTCCCTGGTCGGAGCCACAGACATTTATCTTTCACTGGTTGTCTGGGTTATCAATCGTATGCGTTGAGTTGAATTATTTTCTGGCGTGCTCTGCGTTTCGCTGCCTGCTGCCTCCCTGGAACATGTAAACTCCATCGTGATCAGTGATCAGTTAGGCATGAGGGCCAACACATCGAAATCTACAGACCGACCAGCGAAAGGTAATGATCTGTGGTCCCCATCTGGGGCCATCTGGCGACCATCTGGAGCGCCTTGGAACGACCTTTCGGCGCCTCGGGGCCAGAGCTGGGGCCCCGGATGGGGGCCCGAGACCCTCGCGTGCCCCGCTCGCGCCACCGCGAGCAGCGCCGCCGTCGAGCATTTGCTCCCGCGCGCGGCTGTCGTCTGGCTCTTCCTCGTCGTACTCTTAATTTGGGCCTGTCCCTCTACACGAGGAACGTTCAAAAATAGTGAAGAAATAGTCTGGGGACGATTTTTCTATCTTTTTTGAATGATGTGTTGGAGCATTTGTTTTTGAGAATTTTGATTCTTTGTCCAAAATCCGCCTGTCGGGGGACATGCCCGACCTAACCGTACTGGGATATCTGTTACTGCTCATGCGTCTTGCATAGAAGCGTTGTCAAGAATAGTGGGCTCTGTGAGGACCATCTCGGAAGGCGCGCGCTTCAGAATCTTCAAGCGTGCGGGCGGCAGCAGAGAGGCTTGCGTTGCCGCGCGCACAGCAGCCCGCGCAGGGCGCGCTCTGGCGCATGCTGAGACCCTGATCCTCGTCGGTACTCCAGAACTCCTTACCACAGGGGGGGGGGGGCCTCCCCAGACATGCGACGTCCTGACTTTTTCAGGACGGCGTCCCTGGAAGTCCCGACCCTTTCCCCAGGACCGGTTTTTCGTCCCGAGTCGTTTTTTGACGGCCCCGAGGCCCGGCGAGGGCCCCTCGGGGCTGAAAATAGCCCAAAACCGCCCGTCTTGATTTTTTGCACGACGCGATCATGTCTGGGTCACGGTCTTCACAGGACAAGCAGTTCGCGACCCCCCCCCCAGACCAGCCGTGAGCAGGCGGCCCCTCGCCGAAGCCCTTCAAGACAGCTCAAATCAAATCGGGGGCCCCCGAACGGTGTGGTGACCACACCGCGTGGTGAGTCAGTGGGGATTTGGGGTCGCCGCACGGTTTTGGGACTCGGGTTGTTACCCGAGAGCGTCTCGGGCGACCAGGACCTCCAGGGTGACAAAACCCTGCGGTGACCTGCCCGCGCGGTGAGGTCGTTCGGGATGCCGACGTCACCACGCGGTCCGTCACCACACAGTTCTTGGGGCCCCGAATCAGACCCCCCCAACAGAGTCCCCCTTGTATCCGCGGACGCCATGTGTGCACTGTACCGCGTCGGCGCCTCTCGAGCCTTCACCGGTCCTCGACCCAGGAATGGCACGGAGCATAGGTTTCGGCCCCCAGAGCCGAACAGCAATTATGCATTGTACAGCGCTGGACCAGGGCCTGACCGGAGTCTAGACACGGTACGGTGCCTGGGCGCCGGTCTCGTATTTTGTCCAGTTGCGCTGCTGTGCGATTCCGCCACCGCGCTCGGGCGGGCGCGGGGGAGGGGGGGAGGCTCGGGGGCGAGATGTGGGGAGGGTCCATGGAGCCCCCTTCCCTCAGATTTGGTATTTGGGATCACTGTCTGCTCCGGAGGCCAGATGACGCCTGGACTCTCTGGCCACATCCTGGGCTCGCTGGCGCCGAGGGGGCCCTCGAGCTTGCTTCGCAGAAAGCGCAAGGGCCCGACGCGCACCCACCGCTGCAAGCGCGGTGGCGGATCACGGGATCCGGAGCAGGGCCCGTGCCGCAACGCTGGGCCTCCGCCCGGCCGCCGTCGGCCCGCGCCAGGCCACGCGCAGTACGACGCGGCCCCGCTGAGCCTCGACCTGAGGCTGGGGCTGCCGCCGCCGCTCCGGCCGCGGCCAGAGGCGCAGGCGGGCTGCAGGCGCGCGGCCTCTCCTTTTGTGGGAAGTTTGGGGGTCATCATATGTAGTTCTATAGATGTATACTAATGCGCATGCTATCTCTATGCGTATGTATATGTATTTGTGCATGTACATGTGTATGTATATGTTGGTGGATACTTCCCAATGTAGTTATATGCAAATGTATTTGCATACGTATAAGTATATGCATATGCAGGTGTATTCGTGCATACATACATAAGCGTGTAGGCATACGTGCATGTAGGTGTTTATGTAACTGCAAACGCAACTGTAATGTTTATGTATATGTCTATGTACATGTATATGTTAATGCATATGCGCATGTATCGGTTTAGGTACATGTATATGTACATGCACATGTTTATATGTGTATAGTTGTATGTCTATGTACGTGTCAATGTATATGCATATGTATATGTATATGTATATGTATATGTATATGCATATGTATTTGTATGTTCATATATATATATGAACATGCATATGTGTATGCTAATCCAGATGTGCATGTACATGTATACGTATATGTACCTGTATATGTATATGTATATGTATATGTATATGTATATGTATATGTATATGTATATGTATATGTATATGTATATGTATGAATGTATGATTGTGTGTATATAAATATATGTTTGTGTATACGTATACATTGATGCACCTGTTTATCTATTTATATAGACACGTCTATAGCCATATCTGTAAATGTATGGGTATATGTTTCGATATGCTTATATGTATAGGTATATGTTCAGGTACACGTATCGATACATGTATTTGCATATGTATATGCATATGTGCAGGAACTTTTATTTATATATATATATATAGAGGCATGAACATGAGTATGCGTATGCAAACCTAAGTTGTTCCATATGAGGCGTTCCAACAAGGGTCTCGCCTTCGAGGGTCGAAGGAGTTGCCATCAACTTCCTCGGCGGAAGGCGGCGGTAGGTCGGCGGCTGTACAACGAGGGCGCTTCCGCTTGTGGAAGGGCGGCGCAAGCCGCCGGAAATGAAACGTGCAGCCCCAAGAGATGACAACATTTTTGGGTTCAGGGTTTTTGGAATTCTATGTGTTTTCATATGTGCGCCGACCGAGAAATCGGCTGACTTTCAAGCCAAATCGGGGATGCCGGGGTCGGCGTTTTGGGGCAGCGCGTCGATGTCGGCCAGATCTCGGGCCCCTCGGGGGCCCCAACACCCTCGGGCTCCCCGCTCGCGCCTCTGCGGACACCGCCGACGTCGAGGACTTCTGCCCGTGCTCACGTACACACATAGACACATAACCACAGAACACCCGTGTACTCGGGCACCGACGTGTGTGTGCGTGTGTGTGTGTGTGTGTGTGTGTGTGTGTGTGTGTGTGTGTGTGTGTGTGTGCGCGTGCGTGCGTGCGTGCGTGCGTGCGTGCGTGCGTGCGTGCGTGCGTGCGTGCGTGCGTGCGTGTTTGTGTGTGTGTGTGTGTATTTGCGTGTGCGTATGTGTGTGTGTGTGCGTGTGTGTGCGTGTGTGTGTATGCGTGCGTGCATGTGTGTGGTGTGCTGTTCTTATCCCGCGCGCACACACACACGCACGTGTATACGCGTTTGCAGGTCTCTATATGATCGGGGTTCTTGGACTTGTGGGGGACGCACACATCGAACATATGTCGCCGCGCCGTCTGTTCCAACGCGCGGCCTTCCGTTTGTGAGGAGGCGCCTCGGCCACCATGGAAAACTCCGCCTCGGATGCAGGGCTTGCCGTGGGTTTGCTGCGGCGCCGGCGCCGTCTACTTCGGGAGCGGGGCGCAGGGTTTGCCGTTGGTTTGCCGTGGTGTCGGCGTCGTCCATTTGGGCGCGTTGAGAACGAGCGGCGCGGCGACATGCAGTCAGACCGAGGTATAAGATCGAGGTCGGTTCGGGGAGGGTGCCCTCATGTTCTTTGTGTTTGTTGGTTGTTCTTGTGGGCCCTGGGGGAGGGTACCCTCGAACGCTCTTCGTTCTGGCCGGCGGAGGGTCTCATGTTCTTGACGGGCGCTCTTCAGTCCAAGGGCCGACGGTACGCTTACACGCGTAACAGGACATGAGGCTGAGCTTTTGTTCGGGCCCTGGGGCCTCGCGTGGATCCGCCGGGTCACCCGCGGGGGCGCGTCGATGCCCGCGCTGCGCGCCCCGCGCCCCGGGCCAGCGGGGCGCGGCGCGGTGCGCGACGCCCGGCAGCCCGGGCACGGCCGGGGTGTGGTCGCGACGCCGCCCCGTGCCCGCTGCTGGGGGTGCAGCGCCGGCTTGGCCGCCCTGGGCGCCACGCTGCGGCCCCCGCTGCGTGATCGCATTCGTTTTTTGCCTCCCCCCCCCACACCTCCCCCCCCCCTCCCCCCTCCTTCCCCCCCCCCCCTCCCCCTCCCTCCCCTCCTCCCCTCTCCTTCCCCCCTTCCCCCCCCTCCCTCCCCCCCCCCTCCCCTCTCCCCCCCCTCCCCGCGCGGCCGCTCCTCTCTTCCCCCCGTTCTCTTTCCCCTCTTGCGCCCCGGCAATTCGCAATGCCGTCGCCCAGCTTGCCTGGGCGCGCGTGCGGACTGCCTCTGCCGTGCCGCGACGTAGAAGTGCGGCAGCGAGGCTCGCACAGACCCCACTGCCCAGTCACGAAAAATTGCGGCGGGGAATTCTTAGTTTTTTTCGTCCTCTGGGGGCCCTTGCCAGCCCTTGGGGCCGTCAAAGACCGACTCGGGACGAACGGCCGGTCTCGTGGGAATGGGCCAAGACCTCGCCTCGACGGGTGCGAACACATGGGGCGTCGCTTCAAGGGGTGCCTAGAGATGTAGAGCGGCACCTCTGGGGGTCGACGTTGCGGACGAACGATGACGTCGGGGGTCTGGGCATTTGGGTATCTGGCCGTGCCGACCGCTGGAAAGCACCGACGGCCACAAGGAGTTGAGCCTGCAGTGGCACTGCCCGAAGTGCTTCGCGCTCGGAGAGCGCTTCGGCCGTCCGCGCCCCCCCCCCGTTCTTTTCCCGCTGGTCCTCCGTTGTCATGCTGCCCAACAGCGTCTCTGGTGGCGCTCGACCGCATGTTGGGCCCAAGGCGCCGCGCATCAAAGAATGCGAGAGCACGGCCAGCACGTGCAGCCGTGTGACGTCTCCGAGAGTGCACCAGTGCTGTCCGGCTTATGCCCTGGGCTACAGGCGGGCCTGCTCATGAAGTTGTTAGAGGTTCGATGGGGTTGCGATGAGGAGACGATCCTTGGGAGAGCTGGGGACTTTGGTGCCCTGATGCGCCCGAGTCGAAACAGTACTCGTGCCGTGTTGAGGGCGCCTGAAGGAGACACGCCGCGTTGCGGCCCCTGGCCCCCCGCAGGCCGCCTCGTCGGTTTGGGGCAGCGACGCCAGACCGGGCGGCCCCGCGCGAGGACTCCAGGCGCGCTTCGCCTGGTCTTTGGAGGCTCTGCGGCTCGGGGCCAGCACGAGGAACGCCGTGGCGCTGTGGCAGTTGCGCCGCGGCGGCGCGTGGTCGCAGGCAGCATCGCGTTTGGCGCAGAGTCTGAAATTGGGGCGGGCTGGCGGGTTGAGATGGCCAACCACAGGCAGATGAGAGAAATCGAGAAAACGAAAACGACAAACAGAAACAGTCGGAGATCCGCGCGGAGCTTTCAAACTTTATGCTTATGCCTGGTTCTGTCCTTTAAGAAAAGGGCCCCCTTCGCCATAGCTGGACGCGGCTCGAACAACAACTCAGTTTCAACCCCAGCACGGATCCGGGGAAAGGCCTTGAGCGAATCTGACCGCGTACCCCCTGTTGACCAGTGGTCGGGCTTATCCAATTCGGGCTTGGCCCCCTAGAGTCTGAAGTGCCGTAGGCGTTGGCGTGCTGCAGCATCGGGGCATTGTCGCGCTGCTGCTACACAGGATCGCTCCAGCATCTGGGGACGAGATGTATACGGATCCGCTGCTCCCGGCCGGGCCCGTCTTGGGCCCAAGAGCAGTGCATACGGTGGGGGCGTTGGTCCAGGAATGTGCCCAGGAGGCTTCAGACCCTGGGGGATTCCTTCTCCGATGAAGACGGTAGTGACGTCCGTGGCCGAGCTTTGATTGGAATTCCACCGGCTTTCAGGCCTTGGATTATTTATCCAATGACTCTTCCTCCAATCCTCGATATGTTTGGTCTACCGTAGCCTTCCCGCCTCAAGCAGATTCCATCGCCCAGGGCCAAGTCTAGCATGCGAAAGCCGCGCCCCAGGGAGTGCACTCAGTAAACCAAGCCCACGACCAGGACCTTTGCCCAGCCCCAGGACCTTCGCCCAACCCTGGCGGATTCAGCGCCCTCACCGCGCGCAGGAAGGCGTGTGGGCCGCCCCTGGGGCCAGGACGGGCCTGGCCGGGGGCAGCGGGTGCGCACAGATCTCGCCGCCCTGCCGCGGCGGCGCCTGCCAGCCGCTGGACCCGCTCTTGCAGGCACCGCGCGGCACGCGCAGTGGCGCGGCGCTGCGGCACCACAGGGCCGAAGCGGCGCGCGCCGCGCTGCAGGGCAGGGAGGGGCGCGCGATGGTCGGCGGCGAGCGAGCTGGGGGAGGTGAGGAGGAACAAAGGGAAGGCCCTCCCAGAAGGCGGCGTGGCTTCTCGGAGACCCTCCAGCCTTCTGGGAAGCTTCCTGCGTCTTCGCGGGAGGCTCAGGAGGCTTCCCAGAAGGCTGGGAGACTCCTGGGCCTTCCGAGAAGGCTCGCCCTTCTCTCAGGTCCCCCCAGGCGCCCCGCCGAGGGACGAGAAGCCAGCCTGCTAGCAGGTGGCCCCGCGGAACTCTTCGGGGCCCGCCCGGGAGCGCATGCGTGGCTGGCGGGTGTGCCCCCGGTAGTTTCCTATACGCAGAAGGACTTCCGATCGCGTGCATCGGCGGCGTGCCCCGAAGGGTACTCCAGATTTCGCGATAAAAGGGAGGGGGACTCACTTCGGGGGGGGTCTCTTCCAGGCTATCTTGGAGGGCCTGGGGGGGTCTGGGGACGATGTTTTGGAGGGT
>CAUYUJ010016374.1:78615-81115 GCA_963575745.1 Prorocentrum cordatum | reverse complement strand
CGCGCGAGGCGGCACGTGCAGCAGGAGACTCGTCGGAGGTCCGCGCGCACCTCTCGGGCCGGCGCCGGGCTTCCCCCTATGGCGGCGCCCCCTCGGCGCCGCAGTGCCGGCCCGAGGAGTCCGTGCGGGCCTCCCGGCGGCCTTCTTCCCCAGGCCGTGCGCGCATTCGGGCGTTTTTCAGCAGCCCCCGTCAGCAACCCTCGAGTTGGCACAACGCATCCCGCAGGCGCTCTCTAGGCCCTCGGCCTGTCTTGGCCTTCTCCCCCCCGCCCGCCATGCTCGCGCCAGCCGGCGGTCTTCTTCCCCAAGCCGTGCTCGTTCTCGGGGGGGTTCTTCGTCCCTTTCGCAGCAGCTGGTTGGGTGGGCCGAGGATTTTGTTCGTCGCCGCCCCCCGTGGCCGCCTCGCGGCCGCCTCGTGGCCGCCTCGTGGCCGCCTCGTGGACGCCTCGTGGCCGCCTCCTGGCCGCCCACCTGGGCGGTGGGCCGAGATTTCGCCACGTGGCCGCCTCGCGGCCGCCTCGCGGCCGCCTCGCTTGCACCGCATAGACTGCACCGCATAGCCTCCACCTCGCAGCTTACACCGCACAGCTTGCACCACCACGTAGCTTACACCGCACAGCATCTGCTGACTTCGTGGGCCCCCGCGGGAGCCCAAGAACCGTGCGCCCTCTCGCGTTTGAGGTGGGGTGTGTGGGGTCAGTGTGGAACTACGCTTGCACCGCATGGCGTGCACCACCTAGCTTGCACCGCATAGCTCACACCACACAGCTCACGCTGCAGAGATTACGTCGCATCGTGTACCCCAGCCAGCTTGCATCACATAGCTTGCACCGAACTTTCACCCCTACACTGCATCAACTCACTGTTTGATGTCCGAGCTGGCAAACGTGGGTTTCTTTATTCGCACATGTACACACCACGCATGTCCTCCAATTGGTACATAATTGTCGTTTTCACGAGTATATGCATACATACATTTACACGTCCATCGTATTGTTGTATTGTGCAGGTGTGTGCATGCATACTTATATATACATATATATATATATATATATATAGATGTGTACGTGTGTATGCGTGTGCATGGTGTGTGTGTGTTGTAAACGTATGGTTCTTGGTTGTTGCTGATTTGCCGTTAAGTCACATATGTTTCGTGGGTGTCTGCTTTTCTGCTCAGCCGCGTCCCACCCGCGACGCCCACCCACACCTCACCTACTTGGTGAGCCCTCCCACCCACATGGGATCTGCGCTCCCACGCACACCTCCCCCCTCTCCTGCTCTTTCTTACCTTCACTTGTGCGCGCGATATACACAAACGAACGTATTGTCTGACGCAGCACGACGCCTGCAAGAGACACATGTATACAACCGTACACGCATATGCAAGACACACAGAAGCGGACCGCATACATACATAAGTACGCACAGCGCACATAAAGCACGCATACACACAGCGTGACATTCTCTTCACACCACAAGGGGGTGCGCAGAGCGTGGTTCCTGAGCGTGGTCTCTATCCGTCCCGGGGTCGCGGGGCGCGGCAGGCGTGGCACTTTCTCCACACCGCGGGGGTTGCGCAGGTGGTGGTCCCCGAGCGCGGTCTTTATCCGTCCCAGGGTCGCGGGGCGCGGCAAGCGTGGCACTTTCTCCATTCCGCAGGGGTTGCGCAGGGAGTGGTCCCTGAACGCGGCTGCTATGCGCCTCAGACACTCAGGGCATAGGAGGCCTGGCGTTTTCTGGAAACCGTAGTGGGTGCGCAGGGGGTGGTCCCTGAGCGCGGTCGCCTTGCGCCTCGTTCATCCAGGGCATAGCAGGCGTGGCATTCTCTCGATACCATACGAGGTGCGCAGGGGCTGGTCCCTGAGCGCAGCTGCTGCGCGCCCTGGTCGTCCAGGGCATAGCAGGCGTGGTACTTCCCAGATACCATACGGGATGCGCAGGGGGTGGTCCCTGAGCGCGGCCACTAGGCGCCCCGGTCGTCCAGGGCATAGCAAGCTTAGCATTTCTCGACACAGTGGGGGCTGCGCAGGGGGTGGTCCCTGAGCGCGGTCGCTTTGTGCCCCGGTCGTCCAGGGCATTGCAGGCGTGGCAGTTTCTTGACGCCGTACGAGATGCGCAGGGGGGCTGAGCGCGGCCGCTATGCGCCCTGGCCGTCCAGGCATACCAGGCGTGGCACTTTCTCGACACCATGGGCGCTGCGCATGGGGTGGTCTCTGAGCGTGGCCGCTATGCGCCCCAGTCGTCGGTAGTGATAGTGGCAGCAGTAGTTGTAGGTGGTGATGGTGGTAGTGGTGATCGTAGCAGTGGTATTGTTTGTATTGGTGCATTGGTAGTGGTAAGGGTAGTAGTAGTAGTAGTAGTAGTAGTAGTAGTAGTAGTAGTAGTAGTAGTAGTAGTAGTAGTAGTAGTATTAGTAGTATTAGTAGTAGTAGTAGTAAGAAGTAGTAGTAGTAGTAGTAGTAGTAGTAGTAGTAGTAGTAGTAGTAGTAGTAGTAGTAGT
>CAUYUJ010016374.1:57500-78515 GCA_963575745.1 Prorocentrum cordatum | reverse complement strand
ATCGCAAGGTGTGGCAACCTCACTTGCGCTCGAGTGCGACTTCGCTGTTGCATGTCACTCCTGCTTCAAACGCCCCTTCAGCTTGTTGTATGAGCCTGGGCACACACGTGCCACTTGTATATATTCTCATACGCACCTCTCCGAGGGAGTAGAGCTCAGAGGGGATTAATGCGTCCGTGCGTCCGTGCGTGCGTGCGTCTTCGATTTTCCCGGCCGTTTCGCTCGGGACATCCTCGAAATTCTGAAAATCGGTGACACCCCTCACGCAGATCGTGAAGGAGAGGTCCAAAAACACATAGGAATTTCAACATTTTAACATAAAACCTTCAAAAACACATGGTAATTTCAATAATTTTGACCCCGATTCTCAGAGAATGGCGGTTTCGCCTGAGACATCCTCCCAAAATCGAGCCCCAGACCCCTCCTCGGAGCCTCCTGGGGGCCTCCTGGTACCCCAGACCCCGCCTCGGAGCCTCCTGGAGTTCTCCTGGGCCTGCTGAGGCCGCCTGGGGCCTCCTGGGGCTTCAGAACTACATGCACACACAGAGACACAAATCACGCCCAACACATCGCACGCTAGACAAACATAACATACACACACACACAACACCGACAACACACAAAAAGCACGCACCACACAAAGCACACATCACACACACACACAACACTCACAATCCTGGGGCCTCCTGGAGCCTCTTCTGGTATCCAAGTCGGGCCTCCTGAGGATTCCTGGGGGGCCCTGGTACACACATCGCAAGGTGTGGCAACCCCACTTGCGCTCGAGTGCGACTTCGCTGTTGCATGTCACTCCTGCTTCAAACGCCCCTTCAGCTTGTTGTATGAGCCTGGGCACACACGTGCCACTTGTATATATATATATATATATATATATATATATATATCTTTATATCTATGGGTTGCCGCGCCGCACGGGATTTTTCGTTGGCGGATTCCCCAAAATGGCCATTTCGCTCGAGACATCCTCAAAAAATCGAGGTGTGGTCTGCCGTGCTCCTGTGTGGTCTGCCGTGCTCCTGTGGTCTGCCGTGCTCCCCCCAGGAGCACGGCAGACCGCGCGCAGGAACCGAGAGGAGCACGGCAGACCAAGACGAGGAGCACGGCAGACCAGGCACTGAAACCGAGAGGAGCACGGCAGACCAAGACGAGGAGCACGGCAGACCAGGCAACAAGAGCGCCCTCAAGACGACGGAAAGGATGACCAAGACGAGGAGCACGGCAGACCAAGACGAGGAGCACGGCAGACTATGCCCTAAGAGTGCCCTCAAGACGGCCGAACAATCATCAAACAAACAATTAGTCTAACGTCGTCTTGGAATCGTTTTTGAGGGCATCAGTACGGCCCCCCAAAAACAAAATCGGCCCAAAGATGACCCGCAGAGTGCCCTCAATACGGCCGACCATGACGATTTCGCTGGGGTCGTGTTCAATAAATTAAGAGTGTATCAGCACCGTCTGCTGCAACAACGCTGTGCTGGTCTGCCGTTCTCCTGTGGTCAGCTGTGCTGCTCTGCCGTGCTCCTGCGGTCTGCCGTTCTGGTCTGCCGTTCTGGTCTGCCATGCTCCTGTGGTCTGCCTTCCTGGTCTGCCGTGCTGCTGCCGTCTGTCGTGTTGCTGCGCTGTGCCGTGTAAGCTGATAAACCGGTCAGACCGATGAAGAAAACGAGAGTCGGGTTACAACGGCTACGCAGATTTAAACTGCTAGTCCAAAGGCTCTCCATAGGACCCCAACATCTCCCAAGCACACCCCGAGAAGTCCATCATCATCATCATCATCCTCATCATCATCATCATCATCATCATCATCATCATCATCATCATCATCACCATCATCATCACCATACTCATACTCATACTCATCATCATCATCCCCCTCCTCCTCATCATCATCATTATCATCATCGTACGCATCACCATCACCATCAGCAGCAACATGATCATCACCAACAACAGCAGCGTCAATGACATGATCTGGTCTGCTATGTTCCTATGGGCTGCCGTGCTGGTCTGCCGTGCTGGTCTGCCGTTCCGGACTGCCGTGCTCGTCTGCCGTGTCGGTGTGTTGTGCTGGTCTGCCGTGCGGGTCTGCTGTTCTGGTCTGCCGTGCTGAAGCTGAAGCTTTGGGGGCATAAAGCCAGAGAAAGAGAGAGACATAGAGAGATAGAGAGGGAGAGAGATTCTCTAACTAAGGGGTACGGGCTCCATCCCGAAACTCGTTGGCGGTTCTCTAACTAAGGGGTACGGGCTCCATCCCGAAACTCGTTGGCGGATGACGGGAAGCGTCTGGCTGAATCCTTGAGTAAATATATCTTTTCTTTAACTATATGGGTTGCCGCGCTGCACGGGATTTTTCGTTAACGGATGACGGGAAGCGTCTTCGAGGTACGAGAAGCAAGCGGGACGTTCTGGCTGAATCCTTGAGTAAATATATATATATATATATATATCTTTATATATGGGTTGCCGCGCCGCACGGGATGACGGGAAGCGTCTTCGAGGTACGAGAAGCAAGCGGGACGTTCTGGCTGAATCCTTGAGTAAATATATATATATATATATATATATATATATATCTTTATATCTATGGGTTGCGGGGGTGCACGGGGTTTTTCGTTGGCGGATTCCCCAAAATGGCCATTTCGCTCGAGACATCCTCGAAAAATCTAGGTGTTGGAGGTTATCGTTTAAGACGTCGTATGTCAAAAATGACGGTTTCGCTCGAGACATCCTCAAAAAATCGGGATGTTGAAAAATATCAAAAATTTCTGTATGCATGAAAAATGAGCGTTTCGCTCGAGACATCCTCGAAAAAATGAGATGCCGACAGAGGTGTTTTCGAACCTCTTATGTTAAAAATGACGTTTTCGCTCGGGACGTCCTCAGAAAATGAGCAGGTGGTCTGCCGTGCTCCTGTGTGGAGCACGGCAGACCACGGCCATTTCGCTCGAGACATCCTCAAAAAATCGAGGTGTGGTCTGCCGTGCTCCTGTGTGGTCTGCCGTGCTCCTGTGGTCTGCCGTGCTCCCCACAGGAGCACGGCAGACCGCGCGTAGGAACCGAGAGGAGCACGGCAGACCAAGACGAGGAGCACGGCAGACCAGGCTTAGGAACCGAGAGGAGCACGGCAGACCAAGACGAGGAGCACGGCAGACCAGGCACCAAGAGCGCCCTCAAGACGACGGAAAGGATGACCACGACGAGGAGCACGGCAGACCAAGACGAGGAGCACGGCAGACTATGCCCTAAGAGTGCCCTCAAGACGGCCGAACAACGGCAGACCCCATAGGAGCACGGCAGACCACAGAAGAGCACGGCAGACCAACAGGAGCACGGCAGACCACACAAGAGCACGGCAGGCCACACAGGAGCACGGCAGACCACACAGGAGCACGGCAGACCACAAAGGAGCACGGCAGACCACACAAGAGCACGGCAGACCCCACAAGAGCACGGCAGACCCCACAGGAGCACGGCAGACCCCACAGGAGCACGGCAGAGCAGACCCAAAAGGAGCACGGCAGACCACACAGGAGCAAGGCAAACCACAGGAGCACGGCAGACCACACAGGAGCACGGCAGACCCCACAGTAGCAAGGCAGACCCCAAAGGAGCACGGCAGACCACCGGAGCACGGCAGACCACACAGGAGTACGGCAGACCCCACATGAGCACGGCAAATCCCAAATGAGCACGGCAGACCACAAGAGCACGGCAGACCACACAGGAGCACGGCAGACTCCACAGGAGCACGGCAGACCACAAAGGAGCACGGCAGACCACACAGGAGCCCGGCAGACGCCACAGGAGCACGGCAGACGCCACAGGAGCACGGCGGAACCCACAGGAGCACGGCAGACCGCGCGCGGGTACAACATAAACGCGCCTTTTTGTTGTACCCCGAACGCCGCTGGCGTTTCCCCAACAGGAGCACGGCAGATCTCACAGGCGCGCGGCAGACCCCAAATGAGCACGGCCGACCACAGGAGCACGGCAGACCCCAAATGAGTACGGCAGACCCCAAAAGAGCACCGTAGACGCCTCAGGAGCACGGCTGACCACACAGGAGCACGGCAGCCTGGGCCGGTTCCGGCGCCGGCCGGCGCCGGAAAATTGAATTCCGAGGCGGTGCCGAAAAAAGGCCACTCCAAGACATATTTTTCTTTCGAAAATATTGATTTTCTGCTCCCGGCGCCCGGGAACCCCTTCCGGGCCGCTTCTGGCACCCGGGCCGGCGCTCGAGCCAAACGCCCGGGCCAGCACCCGGCCAGCGCCCGGGCCGGTTCCGGCGCCGGCCGGCGCCGGAAAATTGAATTCCGAGGCGGTGCCGAAAAAAGGCCACTCCAAGACATATTTTTCTTTCGAAAATATTGATTTTCTGCTCCCGGCGCCCGGGAACCCCTTCCGGGCCGCTTCCGGCACCCGGGCCGGCGCTCGAGCCGAACGCCTGGGCCAGCACCCGGGCCAGCGCCCGGGCCGGTTCCGGCGCCGGCCGGCGCCGGAAAATTGAATTCCGAGGCGGTGCGGAAAAAAAGGCCACTCCAAGACATATTTTTCTTTCGAAAATATTGATTTTCTGCTCCCGGCGCCCTGGAACCCCTTCCGGGCCGATTCCGGCACCCAGGCCGGCGCTCGAACCGAACGCCCGGGCCGGCACCTGGGCTGGCGGCCGACGCGCGATGCGCTGCCACAAGCCAGCTTCCCGCAAGATCGGTCCAGAGTGGGAGGGGACGGAGCTGGGCGGGTGAAGGACCACCAGGGCACTGCTCCAGCCTGCCCTCAGCCCTGGGTCTGCTGACCACACAGGAGCACGGCAGACCACACAGGAGCGCGGCAAACCACAAAGGAGCAAGGCAGACCCCAAATGAGCACGGCAGTCCACACGTTCGCACGGCAGACCGCACAGGAGCACGGCAGACCCCACATGAGCACGGCAGACCAAGAAGGAGCACGGCAGACCACACAGGAGCACGGCAGACCACACAGGAGCACGGCAGACCACACAGGACACGGCAGACCCCACGGGAGCACGGCAGACCACACAGGAGCACGGCAAACCACACAAGAGCACGGCAGACCATACAGGAGCACGCCAGACCACACAGGAGCACGGCAGACCACACGTTCGCACGGTAAACTCCACAGGAGCACGGCAGACCCCAAAGGAGCACGGCAGACCACAGGAGCACGGAAGACCGCACAGGAGCACGGCAGACCACACAGGAGCACGGCAAACCAAGAAGGAGCACGGCAGACCACAGGAGCACCGCAGACGCCACAGAAGCACGGCAGATCGTCGTCGTCGTCATCGTCGTCGTCGTCGTCTTCGTCAATAACGATCTCGAAAATTACGACAAAAAACGATGACAGAAAACGACCACAAACATAACACAAAAACCAACCGAACACGGAATCCAACAACAAAAAAACAATCAGAAAAACGACCGCAATCATAAAATGATAACGACGGCGACAGCGAGAACGGCAACAGCGGACGATTATAATGAAAACGACGACCACGACAAAGGAAAGGCACGCGACGACGACGACGGACAAACAAAAGACAAGACAGGCTGGAACAGAAAAAGTAGGCTGGGCGACAACGGGTGGGGGCCCGCGTGGCCGAGAGAAAAGCACGGTGTCGACACCATGATGTGGCCAGGGCAGCAGACTACCTCGACAGACCAGCGCGGCAGGCCACCATTTAGTCTGTTCTGTTGCGTTTATGGGTTTCTCTGACGTTCTCGCCAATACGGTCTCTGACGCACGTGGTGGATAAAAAACGGCGCTTCCCGTTCTTGTCCGGTCAGGTTTTCTTGCTTCCCCCCAAAATTCCCCAAAATGGCGGCGGATTCCCCAAAATGGCCATTTCGCTCGAGACATCCTCAAAAAATCGAGGTGTGGTCTGCCGTGCTCCTGTGTGGTCTGCCGTGCTCCTGTGGTCTGCCGTGCTCCCCACAGGAGCACGGCAGACCGCGCGCAGGAACCGAGAGGAGCACGGCAGACCAAGACGAGGAGCACGGCAGACCAGGCACTGAAACCGAGAGGAGCACGGCAGACCAAGACGAGGAGCACGGCAGACCAGGCACCAAGAGCGCCCTCAAGACGACGGAAAGGATGACCAAGACGAGGAGCACGGCAGACCAAGACGAGGAGCACGGCAGACTATGCCCTAAGAGTGCCCTCAAGACGGCCGAACAATCATCAAACAAACAATGAGTCGAACGTCGTCTTGGAATCGTTTTTGAGGGCATCAGTACGGCCCCCCAAAAACAAAATCGGCCCAAAGATGACCCGCAGAGTGCCCTCAATACGGCCGACCATGACGATTTCGCTGGGGACGTGTTCAATAAATTAAGAGTGTATCAGCACCGTCTGCTGCAACAACGCTGTGCTGGTCTGCCGTTCTCCTGTGGTCAGCTGTGCTGCTCTGCCGTGCTCCTGCGGTCTGCCGTTCTGGTCTGCCGTTCTGGTCTGCCGTGCTCCTGTGGTCTGCCTTCCTGGTCTGCCGTGCTGCTGCCGTCTGTCGTGTTGCTGCGCTGTGCCGTGTAAGCTGATAAACCGGTCAGACCGATGAAGAAAACGAGAGTCGGGTTACAACGGCTACGCAGATTTAAACTGCTAGTCCAAAGGCTCTCCAGAGGACCCCAACATCTCCCAAGCACACCCCGAGAAGTCCATCATCATCATCATCCTCATCATCATCATCATCATCATCATCATCACATCATCATCACCATACTCATACTCATACTCATCATCATCATCCTCCTCCTCCTCATCATCATCATTATCATCATCGTACGCATCACCATCACCATCAGCAGCAACATGATCATCACCAACAACAGCAGCGTCAATGACATGATCTGGTCTGCTATGTTCCTATGGGCTGCCGTGCTGGTCTGCCGTGCTGGTCTGCCGTGCCGGACTGCCGTGCTCGTCTGCCGTGTCGGTGTGTTGTGCTGGTCTGCCGTGCGGGTCTGCTGTTCTGGTCTGCCGTGCTGAAGCTGAAGCTTTGGGGGCTTAAAGCCAGAGAAAGAGAGAGACATAGAGAGATAGAGAGGGAGAGAGATTCTCTAACTAAGGGGTACGGGCTCCATCCCGAAACTCGTTGGCGGTTCTCTAACTAAGGGGTACGGGCTCCATCCCGAAACTCGTTGGCGGATGACGGGAAGCGTCTTCGAGGTACGACAAGCAAGCGGGACGTTCTGGCTGAATCCTTGAGTAAATATATCTTTTCTTTAACTATATGGGTTGCCGCGCTGCACGGGATTTTTCGTTAACGGATTCCCCAAAATGGTCTGGCGTGCTCCTGTATGGTCTGCCGTGCTCTTGTGTGGTTTGCCGTGCTCCTGTGTGGTCTGCCGTGCTCCCGTGGGGTCTGCCGTGTCCTGTGTGGTCTGCCGTGCTCCTGTGTGGTCTGCCGTGTTCCGGAAAATTGGCCGTTTCGCTCGGGACGTCCTCAAAACATCGGCTCCGGAGGGGACTCCGAAGCAGCATTATCTTGGAATCGCTCCCGGAGGGCCTCCAAACGGCCCAAGAGAGACCCCGAAGGCCCCCCAGAGGACCCCCAGAGCGCCCCAAGAGACCCCCAAGAGGCCCCCAAGGGGCGGCCAGAGGCCCGCCAGAGCGCCCAAAACGCCCCAAGAGACCCCCAAGAAGCCCCCCAGGGGCTCCAAAGAGGCGGCCAGAAGTCCCCCAGAACGCGCGAAAAGGCTCCAGGAGTTCCCTGAGAGCTTCAAAACGCCCCATAGAGCCCCCGAAGGCCCCCCCCGGGACTCCCCCAAGAGGCCCCCGAGAGGCCAGAGGCTACGACAGCCCCAAGAGCGTCCAAGATACCTCCAAGACGGCGCCGAAGCCAGGAAACGCAACAGGGATGCCCGCAGGGCGTTCAGAGATGGTCTCACGCTCTGCAGCAACACCATGCTTTCAGGGTCCGCGGATATTCCTTTCTGATTCGCGGCTGCCTGCTTCTTCTCTCAACGGCGGACTGCAGCAACACCGTGCTTTCATGTTCGGAGGAGTTTCCTTTCGATTCGCGGCTGCCTGCTTCTTCTCTCAATCCCGGATGTCTGTGACCCTGTACCTTACGATGTATTTAGCCTCGAGTCTGCTCCGAAGGAGCCGATGCGGACGCGTAGGTGATAGGGGAGGAAAGAGGGAGGAGGAAAGGGAGGAAGGGAGAGAGAGGGGGGTGGGCGGAGAAGGAGACAACGAGGATCATCGAATGGTCAGGGGCGGGGTGGCCAGGAAAAATGGCCGTTTCGCTCGGGACATCCTCAAAAAATCGGCTCCGGAGGGGACTCCGAAACAGCATTATCTTGGAATCGCTCGCGGAGGGCCTCCAAACGGCCCAAGAGAGACCCCGAAGGCCCCCCAGAGGACCCCCAAAGCGCCCCAAGAGACCCCCAAGAGCCCCCAGGACGGCCCCCAAGACGACCCACGGTGCCGCCAGGACGGCCCAGGATGTCCTCAGGACGGCCTCGAGACGGCCTCCAGACGAACTCGAGGATGACGGGAAGCGCCTCCGGCGTGCACCGTTGGTTCTGGGGCTTACTTTTCTCTAACTAAGGGGTACGGGCCCGCACTTCGGAACTCGCTGGCGGCGGCCTGCGGCAGCAGAGGGACGCGGGCACCCCGAGCCAGCCGGCAAAGGTCCTCTTGCTCGTCGTCGTCGTCGTCGTCGTCGTCGTCTTCGTCAATAACGATCTCGAAAATTACGACAAAAAACGATGACAGAAAACGACCACAAACATAACACAAAAAACAACCGAACACGGAATCCAACAACAAAAAAACAATCAGAAAAACGACCGCAATCATAAAATGATAACGACGGCGACAGCGAGAACGGCAACAGCGGACGATTATAATGAAAACGACGACCACGACAAAGGAAAGGCACGCGACGACGACGACGGACAAACAAAAGACAAGACAGGCTGGAACAGAAAAAGTAGGCTGGGCGACAACGGGTGGGGGCCCGCGTGGCCGAGAGAAAAGCACAGTGTCGACACCATGATGTGGCCAGGGCAGCAGACTACCTCGACAGACCAGCGCGGCAGGCCATCATTTAGTCTGTTCTGTTGCGTTTATGGGTTTCTCTGACGTTCTCGCCAATACGGTCTCTGACGCACGTGGTGGATAAAAAACGGCGCTTCCCGTTCTTGTCCGGTCAGGTTCCGGTTCCCCAAAATGGTCTGGCGTGCTCCTGTATGGTCTGCCGTGCTCTTGTGTGGTTTGCCGTGCTCCTGTGTGGTCTGCCGTGCTCCCGTGGGGTCTGCCGTGTCCTGTGTGGTCTGCCGTGCTCCTGTGTGGTCTGCCGTGTTCCGGAAAATTGGCCGTTTCGCTCGGGACGTCCTCAAAAAATCGGCTCCGGAGGGGACTCCGAAGCAGCATTATCTTGGAATCGCTCCCGGAGGGCCTCCAAACGGCCCAAGAAAGCCCCCGAAGGCCCCCCAGAGGACCCCCAGAGCGCCCCAAGAGACCCCCAAGAGGCCCCCAAGGGGCGGCCAGAGGCCCGCCAGAGCGCCCAAAACGCCCCAAGAGACCCCCAAGAAGCCCCCCAGGGGCTCCAAAGAGGCGGCCAGAAGTCCCCCAGAACGCGCGAAAAGGCTCCAGGAGTTCCCTGAGAGCTTCAAAACGCCCCATAGAGCCCCCGAAGGCCCCCCCCGGGACTCCCCCAAGAGGCCCCCGAGAGGCCAGAGGCTACGACAGCCCCAAGAGCGTCCAAGATACCTCCAAGACGGCGCCGAAGCCAGGAAACGCAACAGGGATGTTCTCTGACGTTCTCGCCAATACGGTCTCTGACGCACGTGGTGGATAAAAAACTGCGCTTCCCGTTCTTGTCCGGTCAGGTTGCATCCCGGCCGGGCGTTGGCGGATTTTTCTAAATTGGCCGTTTCGCTGGGACATCCTCTAAAAAATGGAGTTGGCGTTGGCTCCAGGCCGCCTTTGTGTTCAGATCGCTCTTGGAGCGCCCAAGAGGGTCCCTAGAAGGCCACAGGACGGCTCCAGTTGGCCCGCATGACGGCCCCAGAGGCCTCCAAGAGCCCCCCCAAGAGGGCCCAAGAGGCCAAAATCGTCAAATTCCTATGGGAAAACGTATATTTCTAGCATATACAACTTTCTCGTCTTCACGGCGTCGAAGACGGTCCAAGAGATCCCCAAGACCGACCCGCGACGGCCCAAGAGACTCTCAAGAGGCGCCCAAGACGGCCGAAGAGGGCGCCAAGACGGCCCGAGAGGCTCCCAAAAAGGCCCACGAGGGCCCCAAGAGGGGCCCAGAGGGTGAGCCCGAATCGAAAATCTGAGCATCTCGCCCAAAGACGGCCCTAGGAGGCCCCAGGAGGCGCCCAAGAGGTCCCAAGAGGCCCCCGAGAGGCCCCCAAGACGCCCCAAAAGGCCCCCAAGAGGCCCAACAGAGGCCCCAAGAGGACCCGAAACGGCCCGCGAGAAGCCTCCCAAGAGAGCCCAACGAACTTTCACTTCGTCTCATTCACAATACCCAGGCACGGTGGCGGGATGGACCGAGGGTCACTAGATTTTCCATCTCCTTATCCCGAATTCGGGTTACACAGCCCCAAGACAGCTCAAGAGGGCCCGAAAACGGCGCCAGAGGGATCCAAGAGGGCCTCATGTTACAGGCCTCTTGGACCGTCTTGGGGTTATCGCCGGCCGTATTCAAAATATAATGGGCCGTCTTGGAGCATCTTGGAGTGGCCGGAGACGGCCGGAGGCATCCTGGGCATTCCTTGGAGATGTGAGGGATCTAGTCCGTTTAACCAGATCCCCCCCCCCTGCAAGCCAGCCGGACCGAACCCCAAGGGGACGGCGGATAGCTCGGGATCTTGAAGGTGGACGCGGGAGCCGCGTGGTAACTGACCGCTTGCGCACAACACTAGTAGTAGCGGTTCCAGGGCGTGAATCTGGCTGCACTTCTGTGGGTCCTGGTCGCCGAGGCATGAACCCAGAGTACTTTGCAATGGGTCGTGGCCTCGGAGGCGCGTATCGCGTGTACTTTACGAGGGATCTGCGCCTCGGGAGCGCGAGCGTCGTATATTTTCGAGGGGTCCTTGACTCGGGCACGTTTTGACGTCCCCATGTGATGCCACACCTGCAACGAACGTTCGAACATTCGCTTCCCGTTCTTGTCAGGTCAGGTTTCTGTTTTTGTTTTGCCGTTTCGCTCGGGACATCCTCAAACAATCGGCTCCGGAGGGGGCTCCGAACCGACACCCTGAGGGTCTCGCGTGCCGGATCTCAGCCCGGCAGAAGATGGGGGAGGTTTGAGGAAACGGTCGCAATCCGACATAACATATTCATGCCATGTTCAGAACATGTGTTATATAAACGTACATAATTAGCACGCACGTAATATTTAAGTACGGATCAGTACATTGAGATGTAATTTGCAACATATGCATAACAATCAACACGCGCCAAACAGTGATTCGACACGTCTGAAGGACAGGTTTGGGAGGGAAATATTATCATAACGTTTTTTTCTGATAATGCGCACGTTGCGCGGGAATGTGACACCAGCTGCCGAGGCAGCCAACGGCATATAGTTGTGGATGTAAGCTAGATGGCGCAATGATGTACGAAACAACGTATATTGCTATGTGCAGCAATAAGTCGTGACATCAGTTTTGCAATAATAATTCTACGATTAAGTTAATGAGTGCATTACTTACTTCCTTATAAAGAATTATTGTTATTATTGAGACACCTTAGCAATTTCGAACACACGGGGATATTTCCTGTGCTCTGTAATATAGTGAACTTCGGCCCCTGCTCAAGATATCCCTATGAATCTGAGCATGCGGGAATAATTGTAGTCGACGTCGTCGCCGACGTCGTCGTCGAACACGTTCTTATAGTAAGGTTCTGTGTTTGTTATAGTTGTGTTTGTCTTGTGCTTTTGAACTGCAGGCTTTGGTCCCTCCAAGGGGAAAGTCGTGTCGTGGCTCCTGGCGGCAGGCACGGGGTGCCCGCAAAGCTTGCACTGTCGTGCAAGCGGTGACGCTTGCTCACTGTACACGCAAACGTCGGTGTTGCCAGTTGCCAGATTATTGTGCTCTAGATTCTAGATCGTGCTGTTCGGCGTGCGCGTGGTGCTGCGCGGAGTCCTGTCCGATGGCGAGGCTGGCGACTCCACTAGAAAAAACTCTTCTGTTGATGATGTCGACCGCTGGGCTGAGAAGCCCTTCCACTTTGACGGGTCCTTCACCTTCCAACCGTACGGGACCCAGCTCTCTGGGTTGTTCGGGTCCCACGGAATAGATGGTTCCAGCCCGTTCTCCGTTTTGGTAGCTTCAGTCGTGTAGTCGATCCACCCTTGAGGGTTCTTGATTTGCCAGCCGTATGGGACCCACGTTTTCTCGTCATCTGGGTCGAACCAGTGAAGGGAGCATGGGTTCACCGTGCGCTTGTTGTAGTCCAAGTTCTCGTCCTCCTGCGACTTCGCGAAGTCGCGCTCCATGCCAAAGGGCCCCGACATCGATATGTTGTCTGGCAGCACTACCTTGGCACAGCTGATGTGGTCGATGGCCTTGTTGATCGTCTCGAGCTGCATCTTCATCATCGCGATGTTGGTGTTCAGCGACATGCACTTCGCTGGGGTGCCACACTGTTCAGCCTCGCCGCGGACAATGCTCATGACGAGTGATCGTTGGTGCTCCTTCAGCAACTCGTGTCCTGCCTGGAATGATTCCAGGGCTGCGTTCACCACGCCCTTGCTGCTCTTCAAGATCTGCTGCGACTGGTGGATGCGGTAGTCGTCTGATCCGATCTCCTGCGCCCGCGGCCGACCTCCCTGCCCCATGGCCGAGCGATCCATGGATGTCGGCTTGCGGCGCTGCGCCTGGGAAGTGGTGGTGTCCTAGGCTGCGCTCGAAAGTTCGAGCCGAGACTGGCAGCGGAGCGAAGGGCAGACTGAAGCCCTGACGCTTCTTAAGTCCTACGACATTCAACAACCACCACGAACCCCCTGGGCGTAGGTGGTTTAGGGAGCTTACTCTTCCAACCACAGTCTTCCCCTTCGGGAGGGGTTTGCCCCGCTGCCCCACCCCCTCTCGGGGGGGGGGGGGGAAGGGGGGGGGGGAAGCCAAAAAGGCATCAGTTTTATTGAGGTGGTGGCCACGTGATGGCTTCTTTGGGGGGAGGCAGTGCGAATTGCAACCGTCACCGCATGTGACCGATGTCTTCCAACATGGTCTCAATAAACGCCCATCAGGCTCCAAGAGGCCCCGCCATTGCCCCACGATGGCCCGAAGAGCCCCCCCATCGCCAAGATGACCCCACGCTGCCCCGCGAGCCCCCTCCTCGTTCCCCGCGGCACCCAAGCCGCCCACGAGCGCCCCAGGACCGCCAAGAGACACCCACTAAGACAAGACGCACCAAGAGGCCACCGATGGGCATCCACGAGACTTCGGGCCCTGTTGAGTGCCAGTCTCCTCCTGCACCTCATTCATTCTCATATTCATGCTCTCCCCCCTCCTCCGCATCCTCATCCTCGGCATCCTCATCTTTCTCCTCGCCCCCATCATCAGCATCATATTCATCATCCGTGTCCCCACTCATCCATCCATCCATCTAAGCTCACCATTGCTCCTCTTCCTCCTACCTCCTTCGCGCGGCTCGGTCGGTCCATGCGCGCCCCCGCATTTCGTTGATCACCTCAACTTGCGTGGGCGTCGTTTCTGGATGAGCTGGTGGGGATGCGCGGAGCGTCCGCACTTTCAACGGGCTTCATGAGTTTCGCATGAGTTGTGCAACCGATGTGTTGGTTATTGTGTGCAGTTGCTAACTCAGAGACTACGTAAATGCACGCATGCGAGTGCCCATAGCGTTGAGCATGCACGCCATCCACATGCTGTGTTGTTACATCTACCCCAGCTCATCGCACCATCAATAATGATTCCGTTTCAGAACGGACGCGTTAGAGCATATTGGTGTCGTTGTTTCGGTTCGGGGCGATGTATGTTTGGAGGGTGGCCCGGGGGTAATGATGATGTCGTACGATGGGCAGGCGCAGTACATCGTTTGATGATGATGGTGATGATGCGGGGGAGGTGGGCGGATGCATCGCCGATTGGCCCATTGGATGTTGTTGTTTGTTGTGAGGAGGACGGGGCGATGATGCGGATGAGGTGTTGGTCTTACTAGAACTAAGATGACATTGGGAGGTGAGGGTGGCGATGAGGAGGTGGAGGATTGATGCGCCACTGGCGCACTGCAACTCTTGAGCTCAAATAGCTCGAGCGCAACGCCATCTTCAGCATGTCAATCAGATGCTGAACCGTATATCTCGACAGGGCCGTCTGACGGCCGCGTCGGCACAGCGCTGCCAACAGCTCTCAGTGTTAGCTCAGCTAGTCCTTGAGCGAATGCAGTCGGGCTGGGCATAGGGTCCTACGGGTGTGCGCTGATCTCGCCGCTCGCCGACTCTGTGGCCAACCGTCGTCGCCCCCGTGCCTAGCGGTTAAACCAAACAACTAAACATGAGGCCCCAACAGGCCCCATGTGCTGCACCCACTCCTTGATTTTAACAAGCTGGAAATCATGGGCCCGCCAGGCTTCCACGCCCGAAAGTCCGATGAACCAGCTGCCGCGGTGCTGGATGCCATCTGTGGCCTCGAGTCGGCGAGCGTCGAGATGAGGGCATCTGGCAGGTCCGTGGCAATTATCATCTCCACGAGGCTGGCACAACCAAGCTCCGCCTGGTGAGTTGTTACAAGTCGTGCGCCAACCATTTCAACAACCCGCTTGACTGGTGGATATTGGCAAAAACTTGGACCCGGACGACTGCACGATTACGAAATCCACGCCCCTAGTGTGTGCGATCCGCGCGAGCATCGCCACTGCACAAGCAATGGTGTTCGCGATCTTTGCCCGTGCATCACCAGTCGAACCATGAACATTGACATGTCGACCTGCAGTGAACCACTGGGGAGTACTCCAGCACGAACTATTTGGCCTCATGAGAACCGTACCGCCCGCATGCACTGCGTACACCAATTTACATGCATGAGCGATCCCTGTGGTGGTGCTGAGATTTTCTGTCCAATGCCGTGTATCAACATCGAACTCGCGCACTCGGTGGTCGCCAGCGTACCTGAGCCAGAACGAGTAATCTCCACGACCAGAGTACAGCTCGATCGCCATGTAGACTCGCGTCGTGGACGCGTAGTACCGCTGCACATGCATGATTGCCGCATCGACCATGACAACTCTGGAGCATCGACTGGCACATTCGTGTTGGCGTACACATCGTCGCGAAATTCCCAAGGACTGCCTCTGGGCGACGCATGTCTGTCAATCCACACAGGTATTGGCGCGTGAGGCTGCCCAACCAACGCAAGCCTAGATTCATCAGCGTCATATGTCTTTCCATTGCAGCGGAGATCCCTGCCTCGTGGGACCATGGTGGGTGCACGTGGCAGGGCGCTGTATAAAAAGATACATCAGCCATAACATGGCCACGACGGTGTGACATCGATCGGAGACGGACGTCGCTATGACACCTTTGCGGGGGGGAGGGTGGTGGTGGGGCGGGCGGGGGGGGCGAGGATGAGAAGACGGGTGCTGATGCGTTTGGGGAGGGGGCGGGTGTGGGCGACGTTGAAGTGAGGAACTTATGCCATGCGATGGCGTGCCTCCTGTCGGACGGGCAGGACGAGGAATGCACGACCAGTCTCCGATGGTTCACGCTCAACCGATCAGCTGCAGCGACGTTCAACGCAAATCACTGGTACCCACTGAAAACTCAATGATGTTTCAACGCGTGGTGACATGTCTGTCTTAATGATGTAACATGTGTGTTGCTGTAGGATAGTTTGCTGCGCTGACTGTTTGCGATGCTAGGTTTCTGTAGGTTTGTGTATTGCCCGTTCGACCTACTGCTGGTTCACATCATCGCGCGTGTCGCGCTGTGTTTGGTCGTGCGTGGTCGGCGGTTTCCTGTTGTCTTTCGTTTGTTGGTATGCCAACTCATGTTTTCCATAGCACCGCTCGGTGATCATCCTCGCCTGGGCGCACCCTCGCACGCGCGTCAAAAAAGACGAGCCGATCGCAAGGACGGTTGGCTGATGCTGGGGGGGGGGGGGAGTAGGGGTGCGGAGCGAGAGGGCGATAGCACTTCAGCCCGAGGCTTGATACAGGTAGGAGGGAGTGGTAGAGAGAGAGAGAGAGAGAGATAGCATGCCCCACGACTGCGCGTGAGCTCGGCGCTTACGCTGCGCCCCCGCCGAAAAACAGTCTGCCCCTGCCACGGCCGAGGTACCCGAGCAAATCGAGCTTCTCGAAGCATCGAACCTCCCAGTTCTTCTGATGCACGCTTGCCGAAACTATAGCTGCTTGCAAGTTCAGAGACTCGTCTTCAAACGTTGCATAGGACAAAGGGTTGCCGTGCTCGTGTATCCTACGAGACATGTGTATGAAAAAATGATGCTTAAACAGCAGGGGCGTGCCCGACAGCTTCATAAACTCATTATGGCAAAGTGCCAGGTCCAGCAACTGCTGCACCACCTCACGGGGTATCTGCATGGGCGATCTCTTCAAAACTTTCATGTAGTGATGCAGCGCAAGGGCAGCATGATGAAGCGGTATGCCGTGCCTCATTTGATGCGCGTGCAGCCCAGACAAGTACACCGCCCATGGCAACATTCCGTTTGTTTCCGAACTCATTGTTTTCATCATAGGAATACGCTCGTGTCCAACCATAGTTTTTTCTAGGCGTTTGATCCTTTAGTCCTGTGGAATATCATTTTCGTCGTACCAGCTAAATAATTGCTCTTCGAGCCGCTCGATACCACACGACGACACTGTTTCGAAGCCGCCGCTGATATGCCATGGGTTCAATCGCAAGACGCTCCATAGTATTGCTGATTTAACTCTCTGATGGATCCCCAAGTACAAAATGTGCAACGCGCCGAGCATGAAGGTCAGCGTGGGGGACGCATATATTAGTCGGCTGAACATTGGGTTTCTATGATTCAGAGGGTCTATGCACGCTTGACCGAAGAATGTAGGCCGCCAAAAAAACTGCAACAAATGGCAGCTGTATGGCGCTGAACTTTCCTACGTCTGGCTACTGTGGTGTCGGTTCCAATCTGTCGCCTGCTTCCAGGCCGAACCCCGGGACATCCCGTAGCAACACTCACCCGCGGACGTGGGCTTTGCGCTTGTCCCAGAACATCATCCCGTCACGTACCACCTGTCAGCGGGCCGATGCTTAGTTGCGCGTGCCCGGACATTGTGCGGTGGTGTCGTTGTTGCTGCTTATGTAAATGTGTAAGTGCGTGCGTGTGTGGGAGAGGGAGAGAGTGGATGCTGGTGTGTGTGTGCGTGTGTGCGCATGTGTGTTTGCATATGTGTGTACCTGTATTGACTTTCTATAATATATATATGTATGTACACACAGATATGTGAGAAACTTACATGTGTGTAACAGTCGCGTACGCGGTGCCTAAGAACGGGCTGGGGAGGGGTTGGGATGGGCGTAGGGACATGTATACCTATCTGGCTCACACCCCTCCCCGCGCCCATCCAGTCGGTTCCCGGGCACCTGGGCCCTTCCATCCATGGCGTTTATATACAGCACGGACATCGCAGCATCGCCTGCATGCGATCCGCCTCGGTCGATATGAGCACCTGCACTTCGCACGATTGGCAGTCAGCCTCGCAGTCGTCCAGGTCGTCTGGCATACCCCACACGTCATCATACAACGTGACTTCGGCGTAGTCGTGCATGGTGTCGGCGAACGTCCTACACATCATGCACGGCCTCCACCGACTCCCGAGGCCGCGGAGGCCGAATGTGGAACCAGCCCTTTCCGTATGGCATCACCCGCTGTTGTTGCTCTAGGATCGTGTGTTGGCCATTGGCTGTGGTCATGCCTACGGTGCGGCTTGTGGCCGTGGATCAGTGCCACCAACGACCATTTGATTACCGACATGACTTGGTACACCGTGCACCATCCACGGCAGCCACACTTGCATTGTTTTGTTGTTTTTTTTTTCAGGATTGCCAGAGTGTGCCTGCGACGCGTCCACACATTATACATGAAGAGCGCTGTTACTGTATCTGTTTTCCCGACTCGCTCTGGGCGCGTATATCTGATCCCGTCCACATACAAACACAGTAGCAACGGGCAGTTCTCTCTGCCGATGTGTTGAAGCCCTGGGTGCCAAGAGTAAAGGTCATACATATCTTGGACACGTGCGTCAGACTGCATCGATTCCACAGACAATGATTCAGTCGTGTCCACTTCTAACTGGATGGCCTCATGAGCTGGTAGAATCGGCATTTCTTTGATCGTCCGCCCACCACGCCCAGCTGTCGGAACTTCGATCCAGTAGTAGGTAGACTCAGGCTTCCTTGGAATAACTCGGTCGGGATGTTTCTGAAACTTACCACCATTGTTACGATCGGGGTTGAGAGCGAGCGAGGCGGTCTGACCCTCCATCCCAGCTTGTTTGCAGAAGAAGGCAATCGAGCACACGTCCTTCGCCGTCATGAGTCGGGATCCAGCGTGCATCTCCAGCAGATACTTGTAGAGGGCCGAGCTCGCGGCATGCGTTTGCCTGGCACGCGCCTGAGAGGCATCATCCCACGGGCGTGGAGGTTGAAGCCACGGAAACATGCGCAGCTAGCGCTCGGGAGCCAAAATGGCTAGATACGGAAAGGAACCGATCGGGGAGGGGAATGTTGAGGGAGATGACGGGGCGGAGGGGGCGGATGCGGAGGGCAGATGCGAGGCAGGGGCGCCCCCTCTTTTCCGAGTTACCCCTGTTGGCCTGCAGGCGGGAGGGGCGCGCGCCAGGCGCGCGAAAGGAACGCTGAAATCAGGGCCACAAACGATGTCAGCACGCCCAACGCACCTTCCGTTCAGCTCTCCGAACTAGGCTGAGGTTGAGGATGATTGAGTCTGAATGTTAGTGTGTCTGACTGCCGTGAGTGAGTCTGCGAGTGAGCCTGAGAGCCAGTGGGTCCGGATATGAGTGCGTCTGGAGGGGGTGAATAGAGCGCGAGTTGGATGAGGAGCAGAGTTGGAGGTTACGAGTTGTAAATTGTGCGATTTGCCTTTGATATTTTGATATTGGTGGTGTTTTTTCCATTGCCTCCCGGAATGTTTGTACAGTTCTCAAATGTCAAGATTTCAACAAATTTCAACGGATTTCACTGTTTTTTCAATGATTTTTCATGCGTGTTTTTTGCATATATATAGTGTTTTGTGTGGGTTTCAACAAATTTCAACAGATTTCAACGATATTTCACTGATTTTTCAATTCGGTATTTTGGCGTCAGTCATTGCAAAAATTATGGTTGTGCGAGTGTTTTTTGTGCTGACGGCGTGTGGTTGCTCGTTAGGTGTTGTGATTTTCGAGGTGTGCATGTGTTTTTGTGTTTGATGGCGTGTGTTTGCTCGTTCTGTGTTGTGTGTTTCGTAGTTTGACTGTTTGATCATGTGTGTCCATGCGTTTGGTGTGTGTGTGTGTGTGCGTGTGCGTCTGCGTGTGCGTGTGTGTGTGTGTGTGTGCTCTCGTTGGACGTGAACACCTCGCTCATTGCTGGAACTGTACGGCACACATGGGCGAGGAAGACTGTGATGGGAGCACGATGGGGAGCATTCTCTCACGCTGAGATTTTGCTGGCAAAACTGCGGCACCTCTCGTGTCACGCGCGCCGAGAGGACTGCGGTGTGCGAACGTCTTAATCGCACCGAGCTCCGTGAGCCACCACGTGAACCCGAAAGAGCACGTCACATGGGAGAGTCCGAGGTACCGCATCTTCTTGCATGAACTTGTATCCACTGCCACATGTCGGCTCCCCCCATGTGTTCAAACGAAAGCTGAACACGTGCCTATATACATACCTATGCTACTAAATGAGCTTGGCGTTGAACGCCACCGAGCAGCGCATGGATCGCGTCGCCTAGATGTTGGCCAGCCTCTGCTTCTCCCTGTGCATGTTCTGCAGGCAGGTGATCTCGGCCTTAAGCTTCTTCAGCGGCGACTCCAGGGCAGGGGTCACGGACGCGATCTTGTCGTCGAAGGTCTCCTTTGCCATCTGGCTCTTCACTTTTGCGATGTCAGTGATCAACATTTCCTTGATGAATTGGCTCCCCATGGCGGCCGAGACCAGCGCGTTCAGGGTCTCCTGCAGGCCCGACACGCCCTCGGAGTTGTTGGCCCACTTCCACTCGGGCAGCGACTTGATGTTATCCAGGATGAGGTTCGCTTGGGTCACGGTCTGTCCGTACTCCGAGATGGACGTCTGCGCGCATTCCATGTTTGCTTTCTGCGTCTTCTTGAGCTGCTTGATCCTCTCCTTCTCCTGCTCGGCGTCGGTAGTCTTCCCGTCGACGTCACCTGTCTGCGCGGTGCCCGCCTTAGCCTTAGCTTTTCCTCTCGGCATTTTCTTCGCCCTTGGTGTCGGCTGTGGTGGTGTCACATTCTCGTTGTTGCGCTTCTTCGTCGGGTCTACCACGTTGTCTCCTCCTTCCGGAACTGCTGGAGCCGCTGGAGCCGTTCCACCCCCCGCGATTGTCATTTGAGCAGCTGGAGTCGGTTGGGCCGTTGGAACGGTTGGAGTTGCGGCGTTTTTTTACATCATCTCAGTGACCTCGGTGTACTGCTTCTCGAACTTGTATTTGTACCCCGATTTCATGTACAAGTACTCCATACGTTTGCTCTGCCAGTTGTACTTGCACCAATACCCGCCCAATTTGATGCAACTGAGGCAGATATTGCGCGCGGCCTCCGCTCCCGATGACGTGATCCCTGGGACTCCTTGCCTGCAATGACCTCGAACGGCTCGTAGGTGCCGAAGTCAGCCCAGCTCTCCGCCATATTCTCCACCACAGTGCGCCTCTTCTTGTACTTGGCCCACTCCTCGTCGAACAACCTCTTGCGGAAGTCTGCTTTCGCGATGTTCCTTTTGGTGGTCTCGTATTTCTTTCTCTCATCTGGGTTCGCATCCACGAAGGTCTG
>CAUYUJ010016374.1:20000-55000 GCA_963575745.1 Prorocentrum cordatum | reverse complement strand
AGTCCTTCTTGATCGGGGTCTTCATGTCGGGGGATGGGCTCCCAGCTGCATCCGTGTCGGTCTTGTCTGCTGCCATTGGTGTCACCTGCTGCGCCGCCGGCTGCTTGGTCGGGATTGCCGCTGGCTTCTTCATCGTCTGTCAGTCGGCAGGCCCCTCGTGCATGGAACGCTTGCGCGTGATCTGGCACGCAGCAGCTGGCTTCTTCATCACGGTGCTGCACTGATTATTCTTCTTCTTCTTCAGCGGGGCGTCGGTCTCGTCGTCGATGGCCTCGTCTTCCTCGTCAGAGGCTGCGTCGTCAGCTTCGGCATCTGCATCCGCATCCTTGTCCTCGTCATCGCTGTCGTGGTTCTCGCCAGCGACCTTCTCGACGATCTCGGCGTCGTCCTTGGTGTGCATGCCTGGGGGTGAAGCTTCATCAATCCTCCTCATCCTCCGTCTCGTCATTCCTCTCCCCCTCTCCCTTATCCTATCTACCATGTCAGAGCCTATATGTGAACCTCTCTCATCCTCACCATTATTTCCTCACCCTCCTCCTCCTCCTCCTCCTCCTCCTCCATCCTCCATCCTCCTCCTCGCCGCTCTCCTCCCAGCCATCTGCCCTCCTCTGCATCCCGCCCTCCTCGGAGAGGAGAGCGGGGTGGGAGTGCGATGTTAGTCCGTCTATGCCTGCAGGCCGCTTGCGAACGACTGCGGCGTGCTTCTTCAGCTCGTTCTGCAGCTCGATCCTGCACTTGTTCGCCTCGGCCTTCGTCTTGATTGTGCCGTCCTTGAACTTCTCGATGATGTGTGTGTGCACGGCTTCGAGCGCTGCCTTCTCAGACTCGAAGTAGCCGCAGCTGATGTTCGTCATCTGCTCCTTGCCCTTGCCCCCCTTGATTGTGCGATGGACCCTGATCAGCTTGTCTGGGGCCGCGGTCGGCCATGATGAATGCCTTGACTTTCAGACCGTCGGGAGTGTCTGTCCAATCGTTCATCCTGGACGACTGCGCACGACATTTGTCAACGTCGGTGAACATCTTCTCGAAGACCCACTTGTCCTCGCAGTCGTCGTCGTTCTCCCAGTAGGCCGTGTGCTTGCCGTTCTCGTCGGGGCCGTCGATTCTTGAACATTTCTCTGGAGGCCCCGACTTCCTGTTGTTGATCATCGGGATGCGGATCGGGGCCTGGTGTGTGATCTCGTCGCATTTGTACACGTACTT
The DNA here is from genome assembly GCA_963575745.1 of Prorocentrum cordatum. Lineage (NCBI taxonomy): Eukaryota > Dinophyceae > Prorocentrales > Prorocentraceae > Prorocentrum > Prorocentrum cordatum. Next base: position 53,797 of record CAUYUJ010016374.1, on the reverse strand, counting down.
CACGCTCGCGAACATGGGGTTTGATTGCTTCGCGCCAACCTTCTCGAGCGGCTCGCTGAACCACTGTGGCCAGGTCTTTCTAGTGAACGTCGTGCTTGCATGCTTGAGCATGGCGCGAATTCTCTCACTCATTTCGATCGACCAGCTCGTCAACACGGCGCCTTGGACGCCTGGCCAGTTCTTGTCGTTCCCTATCAAATAGAGCGCATTCTCGAGGGACTTCTTGCTCAACCACATGTTGGGCGCGACATTCTTCCTGATGCAGTAGACGATGTCGATGTGGGCGGCCATCCTGTCTTTGTCTGGGCCTGATCTGCCCTTCTTCGTCGGGTAGACGACGAACTCTGCGTTCGTCACGAACGGCGCCAGGTGCTCCTTCATGAGGCTCACGTCCACGCAGGCGTGTGGCGAGTCGGCTGAGACGTCAGATGCCGCTCCATCGGCCATGCTTCCGGCACTGGCCCGCGCGCCCAGCTGGCGCTAGTCGCGCCTCCTAGCCAAAATGGCTACTCATCATGCTGTTGTTTGTTATATTTGAGTGATGCTAAGCATGGATGCCTATCGGAGCCTCTTGGGATATCTCTTGGGCGCTTGGTGGCCGCTTGGGACGTCTTGGGGGTCTCGCTGCGATCCTGGAGGGCTCTTGGGCGTCTTGGGTGCATTGAGGGGGTGGGGCGTGGGGGCGCTTGGGGTCCTCTTGGAAGCCTCCTCGTTGCTTCGTAAGGGGCCTCATGGGGCCATCTTGGGACCATCGCGTGGCCTCTTGGGGCCATGTGCGCCTGTTGGGGCCATTTTGTTCTCGAGATCCTCGTCCTCCTCCTCTCTCCCTCGTCCTCCCTCCCTCCCTCCCTCCTTTCCATCCCTCCCCCTCTCCTCCTGTTTCGCGTCCTCTTCTGATCTTTGCGTGTGCGCATCCTACTCACCCACATCCTCCTCGTCCGTCTCAGTTTCCTCATCCTCCCCCTCGTGCCCGACCACGCCATCAGTCCATCACCACACGCAAGCGTGAACATCAAAACACGAATTGAACCAACGTTGAAATTCCAGTGAAAACCGTTGAAACTCGTTGAAACACAACGCATCACACAACTAACATACACGAAACACCTCCATACAGTTCGCGTATCCCCACCAGCCCATCCAGCAACGATGTCCAGGCGAGTGAGGTGATCAGGGAAGTACGGGAGCAAAGAGGTGGGCTGCCGAACAGTGCGAAACAGGGAGGATGTTGACACGGGGGAGGCTGGAGGAATGAATGAGGGAGTGGGGAGGAAGAATATTAATCTGATGATGAGGAGGAGGAGCAGGAGGATGAAGGAGAGAAGTATAATGGTTGCCACCAGCTCTCTGGGCGTAGGTGGTTTAGGGAGCGTCCGCTTCCAAGCCCCCCCATTCTTCCCTTTCGGGGAAGGGTTCACCTCTCCCCTCTCACCCCTCTCCTGGACCTGAACGGTGGGGGGAATTCGTCGACCTTGACCTCTTGAGAAGAATGGGGGGGGGGACTAGGACGAGGAGGAGGCGAACGAGGAGGGCGAGGCGAGGAAGGTTGCGGATGCCCCGTGTCCTTGAGGTCCGCCGCCTGGAGGTCCGCCGCCGAGACGCCGGCTGCAGCCAGCACCTGGGCAGCAATTGGAAACGTACTGTGGCACGGGATATCCCGTGCCACCGTATGTGTCCCGTCGAGGGTGTATTGCAGCATCGATGACGCTCCTCGTCCTCCTCCTCCTCCTCCTCCTCCTCCTCCTCCTCCTCCTCCCTATACTTTCTCTTCCCGTCCCCAACCTGCGCCATGTCGGCTGCTTGCCCGCGCAGCCGAGCTGCCTGGGGAGGGGGTCGAGGAGTGAGTCGATCGATCGATCGACTCTCTCGATGAATCAATTTATTGTTGTTGATACCTAAATACAAACATACTAGTATCTAACATACACATATGTAGATCAACAAACATAATTCAGCACTCGCTGCTCAGGTGGAGGCCCTCGGCGTATGTGTGCCCCTGCTGCAGGGGCTGGATGTAGGGCACCGTCTCGTCGCTGCTGGTCGGCGTCGGTGCCGCCGTGGATGCCGCCGTGGACGCACAGCTAAGCGCCTGCTGGTGCTGCTGGTGCTGCTTCTGCTGCTGCTGCTGCTGCTGCTGCTGCTGCTGCTGCTGCTGCTGCTGCGGCTGCCCGTGCTTGAGCAGCATGTCGTAGACGCCGCCGTCGCCGATCCACGAGAGCGGCGGCATCGCCGCGCCCACAGCTCGTAACCGATCGTGCTCGGACTCGAACATAAACGGCCACAGAGGGTGTGTGGGGGGGGGGGACATAATCAGCACGTCTGTGTATAACCAACGTGCAGAGTGTCTATTCAACACGCGTAACTGTTTCCACGCATTTTCAACATTTGATGATGTATGTTATGATATACATAGTGGTGCGTTCGCATGTAATTGTTGATGTTGCATAATCGCGCGTGTAGTGATCCAGCCCGGGAGACCCTCAGGGCATCCTCTTGGAGTCGCCCCCGGAGGGCTCCAAGACGGCCCACGGAGGGCCCCAAGAGACCCCAAACGGCCCCCAGGGGGCCCCCAAGACGGCCCACGGAGAGCCCCAAGACGGCCCACGGAGACCCCAAGACGGCCCAGGCTGCCCTCAAGACGGCCTCCGACCTGCTGGGACCGTCCTGCCTCCCCTGGTGACGGGAAGCGCCTCTGGCGTGTACCGTTGGTTCTGGGGGGTTAAGCACCCCCAAAGGCTCCCATTTTTCGTTGGCGGATGACGGGAAGCGCCTCCGGCGTGCACCGTTGGTTTTGGGGCTTAATTTTCTCTAACTAAGGGGTACGGGCTCCATCCCGAAACTCGTTGGCGGATGACGGGAAGCGTCTTCGAGGTACGAGAAGCAAGCGGGACGTTCTGGCTGAATCCTTGAGTAAATATATATATATATATATATATATATATATATATATATCTTTTCTTTAACTATATGGGTTGCCGCGCTGCACGGGATTTTTCGTTGGCGGATTCCCCAAAATGGCCATTTCGCTCGAGACATCCTCCAAAAATCGAGGTGTTGGAGGCTATGTTCGCAACATCATCTTGAAACCGAGAGGAGCACGGCAGACCAAGACGAGGAGCACGGCAGACCAGGCCCCAAGAGCGCCCTCAAGACGACGGAAAGGAGGACCAGGACGAGGAGCACGGCAGACCAAGACGAGGAGCACGGCAGACTATGTTCGCAACATCATCTTGAAACCGAGAGGAGCACGGCAGACCAAGACGAGGAGCACGGCAGACCAGGCCCCAAGAGCGCCCTCAAGACGACGGAAAGGAGGACCAGGACGAGGAGCACGGCAGACCAAGACGAGGAGCACGGCAGACTATGCCCTAAGAGTGCCCTCAAGACGGCCGAACAATCATCAAACAAACAATGAGTCTAACGTCGTCTTGGAATCGTTTTTGAGGGCATCAGTACGGCCCCCCAAAAACAGAATCGGCCCAAAGATGACCCGCAGAGTGCCCTCAATACGGCCGAACATGAGGATTTCGCTGGGGACGTGTTCAATAGATTAAGAGTGTATCAGCACCGTCTGTTGCAACAGCGCTGTGCTGGTCTGCCGTTCTCCTGTGGTCAGCTGTGCTGGTCTGCCGTGCTCCTGCGGTCTGCCGTTCTGGTCTGCCGTTTTGGTCCGCCGTGCTCCTGTGGTCTGCCTTCCTGGTCTGCCGTGCTGCTGCCGTCTGTCGTGTTGCTGCGCTGTGCCGTGTAAGCTGATAAACCGGTCAGACCGATGAAAAAAACGAGAGTCGGGTTACAACGGCTACGCAGATTTAAACTGCTAGTCCAAAGGCTCTCCAGAGGACCCCAACATCTCCCAAGCACACCCCGAGAAGTCCATCATCATCATCATCATCATCATCATCATCATCATCATCATCATCATCATCATCATCATCATCATCATCATCATCGCATGCCCAGGACCACGATCATCATCGTCATCATCATCCACACCATCAGCATCATCATCACCATCGCCACCATCACCATAAGTATAATCATCATTCGTATCATCATCGTCATCCTCATCGTCATCGTCATCGTAATCATCATTATCATCATCACCACCATCATCACCATACTCATACTCATACTCATCATCATCCTCCTCCTCATCATCATCATTATTATCATCATCGTACGCATCACCATCACCATCAGCAGCAACATGTTCATCACCAACAACAGCAGCGTCAGGCCAGAGGCCCGCCAGAGCGCCCAAAACGCCCCAAGAGACCCCCAAGAAGCCCCCCAGGGGCTCCAAAGAGGCGGCCAGAAGTCCCCCAGAACGCGCGAAAAGGCTCCAGGAGTTCCCTGAGAGCTTCATATCGCCCCATAGAGCCCCCGAAGGCCCCCCCCGGGACTCCCCCAAGAGGCCCCCGAGAGGCCAGAGGCTACGACAGCCCCAAGAGCGTCCAAGATACCTCCAAGACGGCGCCGAAGCCAGGAAACGCAACAACAAATTTCTCTGACGTTCTCGCCAATACGGTCTCTGACGCACGTGGTGGATGACGGGAAGCGTCTTCGAGGTACGAGAAGCAAGCGGGACGTTCTGGCTGAATCCTTGAGTAAATATATCTTTTCTTTAACTATATGGGTTGCCGCGCTGCACGGGATTTTTCGTTGGCGGATTCCCCAAAATGGCCATTTCGCTCGAGACATCCTCCAAAAATCGAGGTGTTGGAGGCTATGTTCGCAACATCATCTTGAAACCGAGAGGAGCACGGCAGACCAAGACGAGGAGCACGGCAGACCAGGCCCCAAGAGCGCCCTCAAGACGACGGAAAGGAGGACCAGGACGAGGAGCACGGCAGACCAAGACGAGGAGCACGGCAGACTATGCCCTAAGAGTGCCCTCAAGACGGCCGAACAATCATCAAACAAACAATGAGTCTAACGTCGTCTTGGAATCGTTTTTGAGGGCATCAGTACGGCCCCCCAAAAACAGAATCGGCCCAAAGATGACCCGCAGAGTGCCCTCAATACGGCCGAACATGAGGATTTCGCTGGGGACGTGTTCAATAGATTAAGAGTGTATCAGCACCGTCTGTTGCAACAGCGCTGTGCTGGTCTGCCGTTCTCCTGTGGTCAGCTGTGCTGGTCTGCCGTGCTCCTGCGGTCTGCCGTTCTGGTCTGCCGTTTTGGTCCGCCGTGCTCCTGTGGTCTGCCTTCCTGGTCTGCCGTGCTGCTGCCGTCTGTCGTGTTGCTGCGCTGTGCCGTGTAAGCTGATAAACCGGTCAGACCGATGAAAAAAACGAGAGTCGGGTTACAACGGCTACGCAGATTTAAACTGCTAGTCCAAAGGCTCTCCAGAGGACCCCAACATCTCCCAAGCACACCCCGAGAAGTCCATCATCATCATCATCATCATCATCATCATCATCATCATCATCATCATCATCATCATCATCATCATCATCATCATCATCATCATCATCATCATCATCATCAGCATGCATGCCAGGACCACGATCATCATCGTCATCATCATCCACACCATCAGCATCATCATCACCATCGCCACCATCACCATAAGTATAATCATCATTCGTATCATCATCGTCATCCTCATCGTCATCGTCATCGTAATCATCATTATCATCATCACCACCATCATCACCATACTCATACTCATACTCATCATCATCCTCCTCCTCATCATCATCATTATTATCATCATCGTACGCATCACCATCACCATCAGCAGCAACATGTTCATCACCAACAACAGCAGCGTCAGGCCAGAGGCCCGCCAGAGCGCCCAAAACGCCCCAAGAGACCCCCAAGAAGCCCCCCAGGGGCTCCAAAGAGGCGGCCAGAAGTCCCCCAGAACGCGCGAAAAGGCTCCAGGAGTTCCCTGAGAGCTTCATATCGCCCCATAGAGCCCCCGAAGGCCCCCCCCGGGACTCCCCCAAGAGGCCCCCGAGAGGCCAGAGGCTACGACAGCCCCAAGAGCGTCCAAGATACCTCCAAGACGGCGCCGAAGCCAGGAAACGCAACAGGGATGTTCTCTGACGTTCTCGCCAATACGGTCTCTGACGCACGTGGTGGATAAAAAACTGCGCTTCCCGTTCTTGTCCGGTCAGGTTCCGGGAAATTGGCCGTTTCGCTCGGGACATCCTCAAAAATCGGCTCCGGAGGGGACTCCGAAACAGCATTATCTTGGAATCGCTCGCGGAGGGCCTCCAAACGGCCCAAGAGAGACCCCGAAGGCCCCCCAGAGGACCCCCAAAGCGCCCCAAGAGACCCCCAAGAGCCCCCAGGACGGCCCCCAAGACGACCCACGGTGCCGCCAGGACGGCCCAGGATGTCCTCAGGAAGGCCTCGAGACGGCCTCCAGACGAACTCGAGGATGACGGGAAGCGCCTCCGGCGTGCACCGTTGGTTTTGGGGCTTAATTTTCTCTAACTAAGGGGTGCGGGCCCGCACTTCGGAACTCGCTGGCGGCGGCCTGCGGCAGCAGAGGGACGCGGGCACCTCGAGCCAGCCCGCACGGGTCCTCCTGCTCGTCGTCGTCGTCGTCGTCGTCGTCGTCGTCGTCGTCGTCGTCGTCTTCGTCAATAACGATCTCGAACATTACAACAAAAAACGATGGCAGAAAACGACCACAAACATAACACAAAAACCAACCGAACACGGAATCCAACAACAAGAAAACAATCAGAAAAACGACTGCAATCATAAAATGATAACGACGGCGACAGCGAGAACGGCAACAGCGGACGATTATAATGAAAACGACGACCACGACAAAGGAAAGGCACGCGACGACGACGATGGACAAACAAAAGACAAGACAGGCTGGAACAGAAAAAGTAGGCTGGGCGACAACTGGTGGGGGCCCATGTGGCCGAGAGAAAAGCACGGTGTCGACACCATGATGTGCCCAGGGCAGCAGACTACCTCGACAGACCAGCGCGGCAGGCCATCATTTAGTCTGTTCTGTTGCGTTTATGGGTTTCTCTGACATTCTCGCCAATACGGTCTCTGACGCACGTGGTGGATAAAAAACGGCGCTTCCCGTTCTTGTCCGGTCAGGTTTTCGCTCCTATTTCGGCCTAGCTACACGAGGATCACGCGCAGCTTCGCCTCGCCCGCACGCACGACACGAACGCGAACCGGAAACCGAGTTCCCGGTGGGGTGTCTCCGATTCACTGCGATCTTGCGGGACGGGAAAGTGACCACAGCCATTGCTTCTTGTTTACGCCGCCTTCCAGCCGGCCGAAAAAGAAGCAGTGGTTGTGGTCATTTCTCTGGTGCCAAGCTTAAACGAAAATGACCACCACCACTGCCTTGCGTCTGCCGGCTGGAAGGCGGCAACACAAGAAAAGCAGTGGTTGTGGTCGTTTTCACGTCCCGTATAGATCTCACCCCCCAGCTTCCGGCCGCGGCACGCCGGGGTGCAAGCTTTTCCAGCCGCCCCATGGGGCAGGCGTTCCCACGGATGTGTGGGGTCGGTGGATCGCGCCGCATCGCTGATGCTTGGGCCGGACGAAAGGGGGGGATTGGGACAGGGAGGGTTACGAAATTTGCTGCATGCAGCTGGTTTCGGCCCCCCCCGAGGGGCCCATTCCTTGATACATGGCCGCCTCCGGCGCCGGGAGGCGCCGGGAAAATCAGCTACGTGAGCTGATTCTCAAGCCCCCCCTTTGCTATCCCGCCCGTTCGCCGGACCCGAGATGCAGCGCCGATGTGGTTCGATGTGGAGCCCGATGTTCTCCACGCCGATGGCGCGGATCCATCGCCGACGTCGCCAATGCATTGGCGATGCATCGCCGATGCATCGCCGACGCGTTAGCAATGCGGTCCGAGCCTCCAACCAACCACATCCACTCGTTGTCGTCGTCGTCGTGATCGTCGTCGCATGCGTGCGACGACGACGACGTCATCTTCTTTCCGCGTCATACATCCCACGTGCGACTTGCCGGGACAAACTGTTGATTACCCCCCCCTGGACGCCGAACTTTATCATCCCCTGGGTGTTATTATCAGGGGTAGTTTTCAGTCGGGCGTGACCCCACAGGGGAAGCATTCAAACATAGTCAAGCAACAGCCTGGGGACGCTGGTTCGACTATCTTGGATTGCTGTTGATCAGTTGTTTGCATAGTTTCTGATTGTCTCCCAAAATCCGCCTGTAGGAGGACGTGCGCCACCTAAGTCTAGGCCGCCTAGATGGGGTCGGAGTAGATGGGATCGGAGGATCGCGCCGCATCGCCGATGCGTCGCCGATGCGGGTCGATGTCGAGCTCGATTTGCTTCACGTCGACGTCGCAGATACATCGCTGACATCGACGATGCGTCGCCAGTGCATCGTCGGTGCATCGGCGATGCATCGGCGATGCATTTGCGATGCGGTGCGATCCTTCGACCCCATCTGCTCCGACCCCATCTAGGAGACCTCTACTAATGTTATGTCGGGCGCGTCTCCCTACCGGGGGACTGTTAGACGAATAATAAGAAATACCAGCATAAATACCCCCAAAAGGTAAAACAATACTGGAACAATAGTTGAGAATGAAACGAATCGCGGTGCGTCAAGCCAACATTGAGCTGAAGCCAGCTCCACCACAACCCAGGGGGCAGATCCGGAATCTCTCGAACGTCTGTGCTCCAAGGGTTGGCGGCAACAGTGCAACGGATCGAGCACGACGTACAGACGATGCGACAATCAGCGGGCCCAGGACTCAGCAGGAGTGATCTTCGTCCCCGGTCTCTTGCAGTGTTGGACGGAAGCCAGCGTAGCGCAGGGTGTCTTGATATACGCTACCAGTTGCGATCATGGCCAGTGGCAGCAGACAACAGGCACACAGGTTTGCAGACAGCACAGCAGACATCAGATGTACAATCGACTGCGCAGCAACCCCTTATTTGTCCGTCCTGTACAAGGGCGGACAGAGTGGTGCATCAAGGAGTGGCCCAAGAAATGGTGCATGAAGAAGGGAGCGATGCCCAGGCGACATCAGCTACAGAACAGAACGCGCGGAAGCAGACAGCAAACGCAGGCGGAGGCAAGACGGGGGTACCACGGACGCAATCAGATACAGACCAGCACGCGTGCGAGTAGTGACGACCGGGGTTGCGGGCAGTGGCAGCGCGCAGCCGGTGCGAGAAGTCCCTGGCTATGGAAGCAGGCAGTTGATCGAGCAATGACAGAGTGGGCAGTGGTGCAATGGCAGCGAGCAGTGGTGCAGCACGCAGTGGTGAGAGAAGTGTTGACAGTGGCAGCCTGCGTAGCGCGCGAACAGGACTGACAGTAGCAGACAGTGGTCGCACTGGCTACGAGCATGGCGCCGAGAACACACAAATCCGATGCAATCATCCATGAGAGTGGCGCACCGAAGCGCGAGCCAAACACCATCAGGTATGAGGTCGGCGCCACGAAAACAAGCACGACGTCCCCAATCGCGACGATGGCGACGTGCAGCACGAGCCCGATGGCATCAGCTATGATGTTGGACGCCCAACTTCTGAGAGCGGACTCGCGAGGCACGAGCCCGGTGCCATCGGTTACGCAGCAAGCGTTTCGAAGCACGACCCCGATGCCACCAAATGCGCGGGCCCCGTCGAGGTGGCCAGGCGGGCGCGGAGGGCCTCCCTCGCGAGGCGCCAGACCATCGAGTGCCGGGAGTGGCATGCTGCAGCGGTGCGAGAAGACCCGGCGCTGGGGGCAGGCAGCGGTGCGAGGACAGGCGACCTGGGAAATGACGCATTGGCATCTGGCAGCGGTGCAGCTGGCAGTGGTGCGACAAGAGCTGGCGGCGGCAGTGGCAGTGGCATTTTTTTGCTGCAGTTCCGCGCGAGCGAGAAGAGCAGGCGGCAGCAGTGGCAGCAGGAAGCGCTGATGCAGTTGGGCAACATGTGTCGTCCGATCCTGGTACACATGCGGTCTGGTGCGCTGTGTGGGATCGACAGTGGCAGCAGGCAGCGGTGTAAGCGAGCCTGCAGGCAGTGGCGCGCGATCCATCAGCTACGGCAGGAGGACGAACGACCGTCAGTGGCAGCAGGCAGTGGCGCGCGAAGACCGGGCAGTGGCAGCAGGCGGTGGTGCGAGAAGAAGCAGCGTGGGCAGTGGTGTTGTGGCAGCTTGCAGGGGTGCAGCAGGCAGCGGAGCAGGCAGTGGCAGGAGCAATGGCAGCTGCAGCAGGCAGCTGGCAGTGGTGCAACAGGCTGTGGTGCCCGCCGTCTATACCGGGCCGTAGCATGCTTGTCTGCCGCTCGATATGCGTGCGTATTCGGGCAAATAGGATGCGCTGACGTCGCGAGGAGCAGGCGGGACACATCGGAACACCACATGCGAGAAGAGGCGGCAGTGGCAGCAGGCAAAGGCGGCATCGACAAGTCTGACAGCTACGGGTCCGAAAGCTGCTATGAGGAGAGCGATCGCAACAGCTGCGCGTCGATGGCGCCAGAGATCCTGAAAGATTGCGTGTGGCTATCGCGAAAACAGCCAAGGCAGGCAACCGCGACTTCCCAGGCTCCTGCTGGCAGACGGGCCCCAACAAGGGCCGGCAGTGGCTGCAGGCAGAGAAGAGACCGAAGACCACGCGTCATCAGCCACCTCCGCGGGCCAGCGCGTGCGAGAAGAACCAGCTGTGGCAGCTAGCAGCAGCGAGAGAGCTGAGCACCAGACACCATCATCGACATGCGTGGGCCAGCAGGGGCGAGAGCGGCGGGCAGCCGCAGCGGGTTGTGGTGCCGCGCGCTGGGGCGAAGGCGGCAAGGGCTCTGGCCGACACAACGGTGCCCACGGCGAGCTGATTATGATTGGTCCATCCCCAAAGGCCACATGAGGCAGGCAGGCACGGCGGGATGTAGCAGAGTGGCCGCCGAGAACGGCGCCGTCTACGGCAGGTCGATGGGACATGGAAGCGTGCGTTTCTCCGCCGATGCTGAGGTCCAGAAGCGGTCGCCACTCTCGCCGAGACGGTGTTCATTGGCCGTGGGATATTCATCAAGCGGTGAAAGATGGCGTGAACGATTTGAATGCCCAGTCGTTTGTTGCGTTGCATGTGGACCAGCATCGGCATGCGTGCTAGAAGAGCCGGCCGCGGCAACAAGCTGAGTACCTTCCGTCATGAACCACATGTGTGGGCCAGCGCGCGCGAGAGAGGCCCGCAGCGTAGTGGGACGAGCAGCACCGCGGGCAGCGCGCGGCCATAGGTTGCGTTTTGGGGGACGGCGACGCGCTGCTAAGGAATTGGGGGGCACCTACAGGGCAATGAGGAGAGGCCTGGAGAAGAGGGGGGGGGTTCTGTATATTTGCATTTGTGCCGTTCTCTTTTCGGGTGGCCCGGAGGGGCGACGCACCAACGTAGAACACGCGTAGCACATAGAACCGCGCCCGCGAGGTTCCTTTCGTGCCTGCACCGCGGGCTATGTAGTTGCCTTCCTGGTTCTGGTCTCGGTCCCGTTGCAGGGGGTCCCTCCTTCGTCCTCCACCCGCTTTGTAGAGGGACCTATTCACCACCGCCGTGCGCGGTCATGGCCACCCAGGCCCCAGGATGGTGCACGGGCCTTCCCCGCTTCGGCCACGATGGTACACTCACCATGCCAGGGCCAAGGAGTCGGACCATGATAAGTTTAAGTCGGGCGTGTCCCTCTACACGGGGAATATTCCAACATAGTCAAAAATAGTATGGGGACTATTGTTTTAGTATTTACCGTTTTGGAGCACTTTTTGAGTTTTTATGTTTCGTCGACAATCCCCCTGTAGGGGGACACGCCCGACTTAAGAATAATTGCAGGAAGCTCATGCTCGAAACTCCGCGCGGATTTGTTGGACTTGGGTTTGCGCTGGCCCCCCTGGCGGCGCCCGTGGCTCGTCCCAGGAAGGGGGCCCAGGCTCCGATCGAAAAAGTTCGCGCGGACAGCCGAAAACTGAGTCCCCACCCGCCTGGACAGGGTCCGTTGGCTTACAAGAGGTAGCCCCCGACCCGCTTCGCACACCCTGCATACCGCCGTCGCCAAGCCCAGAGTGCGCCTCTGCTCCTAGTCTGCGCTGAGCGCCGACCGCGTACCGCGGCCGCCAAACCAAAGGTGGCCCGGTGCTCCCTGGGGGTCCCGTCTCGCGCTCTCGGATGATGATCGCCCAGAGCAGGATCATGCGCATTTTGTTCGGAGGTTGATAGACCTCCTACCCTGATACGTCGATTAGCGAATTGGCCGTGTTCGGTTCGCGAGAGGGCGTCGCGGCCGTCATTTTTGCGGGTCCAGGTCCGTCGGTTTCGGTCCTCGGCCGTGTTCACTCAGGGGAGGCTCACGACAGGGAGGTTTGTCCACCGCCGACTTGTCTTCCTCGTGCTGTGGCCTTCGCGCGCCCTTTCTCCCATTTTGTCCTGCTGGCGGGAAGAGGGAGGGGCACCCGGCAGGGATGGATCATGTGCGTTTTGTTTTCCTCATGCTATGATCTTCGCGCGCCCTGCCTCCCATAGTTGTCCTGCTCGCGGGAAAAGGGAGGGGCACCGGGCAGGGAAGGATCATGTGCTTTTTGTCTTCCTCATGTTATGATCTTCGCGCTCCCTTCCTCCCATGTTGTCCTGCTGGCGGGAAGAGGGAGGGGCACCGGGCAGGGAAGGATCATGTGCGTTTTGTTTTCCTCATGCTATGATCTTCGCGCGCCTTGCCTCCCATAGTTGTCCTGCTCGCGGGAAAAGGGAGGGGCACCGGGCAGGGAAGGATCATGTGCTTTTTGTCTTCCTCATGCTATGATCTTCGCGCTCCCTTCCTCCCATGTTGTCCTGCTGGCGGGAAGAGGGAGGGGCACCGGGCAGGGAAGGATCATGTGCGTTTTGTTTTCCTCATGCTATGATCTTCGCGCGCCCTGCCTCCCATAGTTGTCCTGCTCGCGGGAAAAGGGAGGGGCACCGGGCAGGGAAGGATCATGTGCTTTTTGTCTTCCTCATGCTATGATCCTCGCGCTCCCTTCCTCCCATGTTGTCCTGCTGGCGGGAAAAAGGGAAGGGCACCGGGCAGGCACGGCGGCGCCCCTGCGGCCATCTCGGCGGGGAAGCATGTCGCCCGCCCGTGGCGCGCGGATCTTGCCCACCTCCACGCCGCCTCCTCGCCTGCCTCGTCTGCCCTCCTTTTTACCCCGGCCTTTTCTCCTCCACGCCGTCCGCCCCCATCCATCCCATTGTCGTCTCCGTTTCCTCCTCCTCCTCCTCCTCCTCTTCCTCATCCTGTTCCTCCTCCCCCCCTCCGCCTCCCTCCTCCTCCTTCTCCTCCTCCTCCTGCTCCTCCTCCTCCTCCTCCTCCTCCTCCTCCCCTCCTCCTCCTCCTCCTCCTCCTCCTCCTCCTCCTCCTCCTCCTCCTCCTCCTCCTCATCCCCTCCTCCTCTTCCTCCTCCTCCGCCCCCTCCCTCCCCTCCTCGTCCTCCACGCTTCCTCCTCCCTTCCTCCCTTCCGCCCTCCCCCGCGGGGCCATGCCGCACGCGGGGTTTCGGCGCCGAGTGCGGGGCGGTTGTGCTTCGTCTGTGGCGCGTGGCCCACTTGGGCCTCGTCGTGGTAGCAGAACAGGCCAAAGCAGTCCTCCTTTCCCACCTCGCCCTCGTGTGTTTCCGCCTCCTTTTCCTGCTCGTCCTCCTCTGTCTCCTCTCCTCCTTCTCCTCCTCGTCCTTCCCTGCCTCCCCCGCCTCCTTTTCCTCCTCTGCCTCCTCCTCCTCCTCCTCCTCCTCCTCCTCCTCATCCTCCTCCTCTGTTTCCTCTGCCTCGTGTGCCTTTCTCATTCCTCTTCCCTGCCGTCGCTTCCCGAGGGCAGTCGGGAGGGCGGGTTGGACGTTCCGCTCGAGATTGCTTTGCCCTTTCGGAGCCTGGATCTGAACACTCTGCAGCCGCTTCACAGACGGAGGGCTGGACGCTTCCGACACGTGGCTCCCTCGTTGGCGCCGCGCACCAAGTGTGGCTCTCGCCGTAGCGCTGCGCGTCTTCCATATTTTGTTATCGCGCATCCTGCTGCTCGGAGGCGGGAGGAGAGCCTGGGCTGGCGGAGGCAACGGGGGGCGGAGAGCCCATTGGGGCGGGGCATCCCTGCGTGCAGTGGACCCTGGCTGTGGAGGACACGCGAGGGTCCTTGGGTTAAGTCAAGTCGGGCCTGTCCCTCTACAGGGGGAACATTCAAAAATAGTCAAAAAATAGCCTGGGGACTATTTTTTGAGTTGTTTGAGGCTATGTTGGCGTATTGTTCTACCATTTTTTATTTTTCGTCGAAAGCCCCCCTGTAGGGGGACATGCCCGACTTCATCCTTGGGCCCGGAGCGGGGCAAACACGTCCTGGCCACCAGATCTGAGGGTCCTCCTCTCGGTGGTCCAAAGAACTCAGGACGAGGTGCCTCACAGAACGGACACTCGGCCTCGGGTTCCCGAGTCCTGCCTACCCTTCGGCTCGCGTCCCTCGGGACCCCCTCTTTGAACCACCGATCTTCCTTCTCCCGCCTCCTTCCCCTTCTCTTGCTTCCCTCAGCCTCCCTTCTGCCACCCGGCGTCACCTCTCGTCACCTCCTCCTGGCCTCTGGCTTCGCCTCCCGTCGCCTCCAGGTCGAGGTGGTTGGCACCTCCATGGCCGGGTCGATCGGCGTGGCCGAAGAGTTCTTGGAGGCCAAGGGGCGCTGGAAGGCCAGACCGTGCGTCTCTCCTCTTGCCCCTCCCTCTTCCATCCTGGCGTGTCGTCCTCCCCCCTCCTCTTCTCTCTCCCTCTCCCTTTCCTCCATTCCTCTCGGGTCGGACCAAGGGGGGTACGAACTCGGCTGCGTCCAGCTGGTCTCGGCCCCGCCGCCAGGTGCTTTCCTGGATTCATGCGCCGGGGGGCTCCCAGAAAACCAGGTACGTGAGCTGATTCGGCCCCCCACCCTTTTGCTACCTTTTCCAACCCCATCTCCCTCTCGTCCGATGCGATCCTCACTCTGTGTTTCTCCGTCCTCCGCCGTTCACGTGCACTTCAGATGTCTCGCAAAGCTTTTAGGACGCTTGGCGTCGCTCGGACGTGTGCATTTTCCCTTCGGCGAGGACCATCGAGGAGCATCCTTGATCATTTCGCGAAAAAACCACGCACGAAACCTAAAAACACACAGAAAATGGACGTCCGAGCGATGGCCAGGACGTTTCCCCCCGTCTTCAGATCTCGCTCCTGGAGGGCTGAAGGCGACGATGGAACGAGCCTCGGAAACGTGAGTGAGCATCATGACACCCTTGCGGCAGAAGACCCGAAACATCTCTCCGCAGGGGCCCGGCCATCCACCTCCGCCTCCTTTTTATCTCGACTATTGTCACTGTTGCGATTTAACTACGGCGTTTACAACCACGTGTTGCCAACCACGCACTGCAAGTGTTCGACAGTTCATGATATCAATGTTCAGACGACTGCGGATAGCCATGCTGATACGAAAGCGACTATCGTTTAAGCATAACAGAAATACGAATCGCAGGAGGCAACGGGAGACCATGTGAGGCAGCGGGAGGCGTCGGAAAACAACGAGGGGCAGCGGGACACAACGGGAGGCAGCGGGAGACAGCATCGGGAGGCAGCGGGAGGCGACGGGAGGCAACGGGAGGCAACGGGAGGCATCGGGAGGCTTCGGGAGGCAACGGGAGGCAGCGGGAGGCAGCGGGAGGCAGCGGGAGGCATCGGGGGACATTCGGAGGCTGCGGGGGGCCATTTGAGGCATCGGGAAGCAGCGGGGGGCAGCGGGACACAACGGGAGGCAGCGGGAGACAGCATCGGGAGGCAGCGGGCGACAGCGGGAGGCGACGGGAGGCACCGGGAGGCAACGGGAGGCAACGGGAGGCAGCGGGAGGCAGCCAATGCGTGATGATCTCGGGGCAGCCCGCCTATCCTTTTCTTATAGTTCGTCTGACAATGTTCCACAGAAGTTGGTTCGGGAAACGCATGGTAGTTCTGGCACGTGAAAGAGCGGTCAGGTTGTGAGATAAAGAACACATACCAGTCGTGTATCGAAGTATGGAGATACTTGCGCGTTCTGGGAAGGGCCTCCCTGGAAAAATTGAACATGAGCGCATTCAGTGCTTACCGTCATTTCCCGAGTCGGAAATCACAGTGCCGACAGTGGAAAAATTTCGTGAGAGCTCAAAGCAGGACACAAAACACCCCAAGCGGTTTGGGAGTTTCGTCTTCTAGTCCTATTATTGTTGTTGCTTATGATCTTCCTCTGGGCACTCGCGCGAGAGGTGGTATTCGCCAGCGGGGTCGCCAAGAACTTCAAGGGGGACAGCCTGCGGCTGGTGCCCGAGGCTCACGTGACCGCTGCGAGGGGGGGTGTAGGGAGGAGCGTTGCAGGGCCCTGCTCTTGACTAGCCCCGCAAAGGAGTCCCCAGTTGGATCCATGGGTTCTGGTTCTCCTCATCCTCCTCCTCCTCTTCCCCTTCCTCCCCCTCCTCCTCCTCCTCCTCCTCCTCCTCCTCCTCTTGACTGGCCCCGCAAAGGAGTCCCCAATTGGATCCATGGGTCCTGGTTCTACTCGGTTCGCTTTGGCTCCTCAGGGACCCACGTACCTCAGAGGAGGAAAAAGTACCGATCGATACCGCTACCCTTCGCCCGTTTTCCCCTTTTTCGGCCTCCTCGGAGGCTCGCGTTGTCACCGCTGGATTGTCCTCGAAATCTTGGTCAGAACGCACCCCAGCAGAGGTCCGGGGAGTAGCGGTATCGGTACCTTTTGGTTTCCCCAGTACCCTCAGCGATCTCAGTCAATAGTCGGATGGCCTCCTCTTCCCTCAATGGGAGAGGCTGGCCCAAACTCCCGTAGTTTGCAGAATGGGCCCGGAGCGCTCGACACACCGACGTATCTGCTGATATCACTAGGCGGTTATGCAATCTTGTCTACTGAAAGGATGGTTTGCGCGTAACTTTTTCCACTGGTCTCGCGACAACGGTTAGACACTTGAGCCAAGCAGCTCCGGACATACATTGTCCTTCCGCGAGGGTGGCATTGCTACGCACCCACGGCGGAGCGGAGGTGGCATAGCTACGCCCCCCCGCGCCTAGAAGTGAAAACTACACGCCAAAATATACAATTGGCGGGCACACGTAACCGGTGACATTTTGGGAGCCGTTTGGGGTCCAAGAAGGTCACCGACGCAAGTTGTGGGAACCCCTAGCTGCTGACCGCAAGAGGTCCGCGATCCCAGACAAACCTGTACTTTTGGCTGTGCCAGCCTATCCTCTGCTCCATGCCGTACTATGCTATGCCTCGCGCGCTGCATAACACGGCAACAACGAAAAGGTAACGAATTTGTCTTGGCGGCCCCCGATTCACGGGGCGGAGGAGGGGGGAAGGAGGGGGGCAAGGAAGAGAAAAGGAGGGGGGACGGACCTGTTCCCCACACCCTATGATGGGGCTCCTGTCATTCCCAGGCTCACTCACACTCAGACTCGCTAACACTCAGGCCCACCCTTACTCAGACTTACCCCTGCCCAGACTCAGTCCCACTGGCAGATTCGCTCATACCCAGACTCACTCACACCCAGACGCTCACGCTCAGACTTACCCATAAACAGATCACCCACAGCTGGACCATACAAAATACACTTGCTTCCACTCATACTCAGAAACACTCACACTCAGACTCACTCATATTCACACCATGGGTGTTCATATCCAAGCATGCTCAGCTTAGTCATACCCTGAATCGTACGCGCAGACCACTCTCACGTTGATCAGTCACACCCAGAGTCACTATTCGCCTGTACCAGAGCGGTTGAGAGAAATTGGGGTCGTCGTCGTTGTCGTCCTAGTCGTCCTCGTCGTCGGCGTCGGCGTCGGCGTCGGCGTCGGCGTCGGCGACGTCGCCGACCTCGGGTAGGGAGGGCGGAAGGGGGGAGGAGGGAGGGCGGATGGGGGAGGGAGGGAGGGAGGAGGGACGAGGAGGGAGGGAGGGAGGGAGGGAGAGGGAGGGAGGAGAGAGGGAGGAGTAGGAGGGAGGGAGGAGGGAGGGAGGGAGGAGGGAGGGAGGAGGGAGGGAGGGAGGAGGGAGGGAGGAGGGAGGGAGGGAGGGAGGGAGGAAGTGAGGAGGGAGGGAGGGAGAAGGGAGGGATGGAGGATGGAGGAGGGAGGAGGGAGAAGGGGAGCAGGGCGCCTACGAGGACGGCGGGCTCCTCGGTGCTCCTCTCCAGACGACGCGGCCGCCCGCTCCCCCCCCCGCCCTGGCTGCCCCCCAGGGCCGAGCCCCCAAGGCCGCGGCGCGGCGGCCGCCACAGGAGCCCGCCGACGGCGGCGGTGGCGACGACGACGACGACGACGACGCCGACGGCGACGACGACGACGACGACGACGACGGCGGCGGCGGCGGCGGCGGCGACGACGACGGAACAACGACGGAACGACCACGACGTCGACGAGGGAACGACGTCGACGACGACGGAACGTCGCCGCGGCCGCAGCCGCACGCGGCCGTCCGCCTTGCGACCATGGCGACGACCACGGGACGACGCCGTCGGCGCTGACGAGATTTGGACGACGGCGTAGACCACGACGGCGACGGAACGACTACGACGGCGACAACGATGAAAGAAATGATGAAAGAACCCAACGGAACGATGACGACGATGGCGACGGCGACGGAACGGATCGCCGACAGGGGCCTGATAGCCCACCCCACCAAGGATCCTTCGGGTTCGCTGTCTGGGTCCTGTAGCCGATCTATCGCCGACTCCAGGTTGATACTCCACCCCCTGAGCAAATGCCCCCTCGAACGTTCCCCCCTACACCAGCGGCAAACTTCTCCATATCTCCAGATCTCCGACGATGAGATATTTCAGTTTAGACGCGTTTTTCTCGATTGCGGCCTTTGGGGTCCGTGTGATCGGGCCCCGAGGGTGACGCCGACGCCGGGCCGACGTCCCCTCTTGGTGCCCATCGTGTCCTCTCCAGCTCCACGAGCGGCGAGCGTATGCATGTCGTCGCCCTCGTGGTCTCACCGCGTCATTGCGTCATTGTGGCCACCCTGTCCAAGTTGATGGGCGGACGTTTGGCGCGTCGATCGTGTACGGTGTGAAACCAGGTGTTGGACGCCGATGGGCAGCTCCGCGCGGGTGACGGTGCCGCTGTCGTTGCCCGATGCACGCTTGCACCTGCGTGGTCTTCGGCAGAGGTGCATTCTCACTGGTCCAGCAGAATTCTTTCAGAGCCAGTTGGATTGTTCTTGCGAAGGCCTGAAGGCTGGTGCCGCCGACCCTGGAGGCCTCGGCCTTCGACGGAAATGGGAGGGAGGGGGCGGGCCATGGGCCCCGGGAGGGTGGTGTTCTGACCTGGGACCCCCCCCGGGGACCACCCCCTGGGACCCCCCTCCCCCCCCTCCGCGGGGAAGGGATCAAAGGGAAAGAGGGTTCCCTTCGACTCAATGACAACGTTGCTTAATTTCGCTGTGGAAGAGCTGGTGTATTTCGCTTTGGGTGACGTGCTTGAGGGCGAGGGCCCAAGGGAAGGGGGGGGAGCGGCGACGGACTCATTGGAAAGAGGGGACGTGATGGCGGCGGCGACGCGACGGCGGCAGCGACGGCGATGGCGACGGAGTAACCCCCTGTCACACGCCGACAGGGTCGGCTGATTTTCTCAGAGATGTTCCACATGTCACGACATAAAAGTAGCCTGGCGAAGGACCCAACCATATGCAGTCGTGGATAACGCAATTGTGAATATCATCTTCGCTCGCGCTCCCTATGGGGTCACGAACCGTGCGAGGGGGCGTGCCGAAATGCGAAGCGGGGTCCACAATACGAACAAAAACGGCCGGGTCGGTCTGAGTGCGAGAGATTCAGGAGCCTGAGCGCGAGTGAGTCTGATTGTGAATGGGTCTGCGTTTGAATCAGTCTACGTGTATGAGTGCCGACGCCCATGCCGGCACGCTCCTCACGAGGATCGCGCCCCGTGCGCGCCGTTGTCCATGGCTGCGGGCGCGGCGCCGCACGGAGTCCCCGCGACGTACGCTGGTCGCCCCGAACGGGTCCTGGCGACGCGCGCGGGTCGCCCACTGCGCGGGGCAGAGAAAGCCAGCTGGTTGGCTGATAGCGGGCAAGGTTGTGGCCGCTGGGCAGAGCGACGACGGGGGCGGGCGAGGCTCTTAGCAGAGCGCAGTGCGGAATTCCCGCGACGCGCGCTGGTCGCCCCGAGAGGGTTCCAGCGACGCGTGCGGGTCGCCCGCGGCGCGAGGCCAAACAGTCAGACTGTCGAGGAATGGCGAGGCTCGGGCGGGCCGCCTCTCAGGTCAAGCCTCGCGGATAAACTCGGTGAAGCCCAACTCCCTGGCGAGCGCCGTCGCCTCCCTTCTGCACCGCTTCGTGCGCGCCGCAAGCTGCCCCAGCTGCTTCCGCAAGCCTTCCGGCGGCCCTGCCAGGAAGAACTCGATGCGCGGCGCCCGCATGAGCAGGATGTCCTCGTGGCTCGTGGCGCGCGAGAGCAGCGCGTAGAGCTCCAACCGCCAGTCGTCGTCCTTTTTGCCGTTTCCGACCTCGTGGCGGCCGCAGTCCAGGATCACGTCTGGGCGATGTCGGCCGAGGGAGCAGCGCGCCGGACAGCCGACCGCCCAGGGCGAGAGTCCACGGGACCGAGAGAAGGTCTGGCTGCGGACTACCCGCGCCCAGCAGGTCTGGCCGCAAACTACCCCAGAGCGCGGTTCCCTCGCCCCGTCGCCTTCGCGCACGGTGCGCCCCTGGCACGCCACCGCGGTGATGACCTTGCCGTGCCAAAGCGGGGCGGAACCGCCATGCGCGCCGCGCCACTGGGACCATCGGTGGAGCTCCCTACGAAGCCACGAAGCGTGTGAGGGATGTGCCACAATGGGGCCAGGCCGCCACGCGAGTTCCGCCACTGGAACCTGACGTGGGGTTCCCTATGGGGCCACGAAGCTTGTGAGGGGTGTGCGCCAAAAGTGGGCGAGGCCGCCGTGCGAGTTCCGCCACTGAGACCTTAGGTGGAGCTCCTTATGGGGCCACGAAGCGTGTGAGGGGTGTGCCAAAATTTGGCGAGGCCGCCGTGCGAGTTCCGCCACTGGGACCTTAGGTGGACCTTCCTATGGGGCCACGAACCGTGTGAGGGGTGTGCCAAAATGGGGCGAGGCCGCCATGCGAGCTCCGCCACGGGGACCTTAGGTGGGGCTCCCTATGGGACCACGGAACGCGTGAGGCGTGTGCCGAAACAGAGACATGCGGAGAGCAAAACCAAGGACGAGGAGGAATGATGTGGGGCAGCGGGAGGAGGAGACGCGCGGCGCTGTCTCTTCATAACGAGGACCCAACACCACAGGATGGCAGGGAACAAACAACAATTCGCATTGCTCGCTTCGCCGCGTGAATTATATCACGCGTTTTTTGGCGTCATTACGCCGACTTGTTGGTCACAGTCTGGGTTTCCATCCCTTCTCTCCACGCCCGTCCCCCGCACTCTTTCCAACATATCCATAAGAAGAGGCACGAACAACAAAACGAGGAAGAAGGTGATGAGGATGAGAGGGGGAAGGCGAATGGAGGAGGAGGGATGAGCGGAGTGAGTGAGAGGGGAATGAGGAGGGAGTGAACAAATGAGGACGGGTGGGTGGCAAGTGTGGCGGGCGGAACAGATGAAGTGAGGGGGGCAGGGCGAATCTCTTCACGGATCTCCTCCCCGCCGCCCGTTCCATTTGTTTTTGACCGCACCGTTTTTCGCGTATCTGCGGCGCCTCCGTTTCCTCCTCCTCCTCCTCCTTTTCCTCCTCCTGCTCCTCCACCTCCTCCTCCTCCTCCTCTTCCTCCTCCTCCTCCTCTTCCTTGACATCCGCATTTCGCTCCCCACACCCTTCCTCTCTTCCCTCGTTTCACTTCTCGCCTCGCCCCCCCCCCCCCCTTTCCCCCCTCTCCACTTCCCCTTCCCCTTCCTCCCGCTCGTCTTCCCGTCGCTCTCCAGCACATCCTCCTGCTCCCTCCTCCTCCTCCTCCTCCCTCCTCCTCCTCCGCCTCCTCCTCCCCCTCCTCCTCCTCCTCCTCCTCCTCCTCCTCCTCCTCCTCCTCCTCCTTCTCCTCCTCCTCCTCCCCTCCTCCTCCCCTCCCTCCCTGGGTCTCGCGAAGAGTGTCCGGCTTCGACCGCCCGCGCAGCCCCCCTCAACGCCCCCTGGGGCGGGCCCCTTGCGCAGAGAGGCTACCCCCCCATGCGTGCAGGACGCGGCCCCGGCGCTGAACATGCACGAGGGCAACATGGACAGGGGCTCGCGAAGAGGCGGGGCCTCTCCTCGGCGAGCGGGGGGGTCGAAGAAAACATGCCAAGAAACACCCTGCTTGCGTCTAGGGTGCCCTGGGTTCCCTGGGTTTCGATGATTTTGTTGTGGAAAACGCGACGCTCCCACGCCACAAACCCATCGACGTCCTGGGGTGTCAGGGTTGGGTTTCTTGTGGAAGGCTTCTTGTGGACTGTCGCCCACACTAAGCATAAACTTTCCGGGCTCCGCGCGGATTTCTCAGATCGGTGCCTGAGCTCCCTCGGGGGTCCAGCGCGGATCCAGGCAATCCGCGCGGACCTCCAAACGTTTATGCTTGTGCGCTTTTGGTTCCTCCAGGGAAGCAGTCTTCGCCGCTCCCCCCCGCTCCTCCTCGGGCTTCCCGATTCCCTCTCCCCCCAGCCAGATCCCCCGCTGTTCCGCTGCTGTTCCCAGGCCAGTTTCGTCCTCCTCTCCTTCGTCGGCACGCCTCAGCACCCGCCTTGCGCACTCCCTCTTTCCCCCCTGTACTCCTCAGACGCAGATCATTTTTCTTCTTGTGCTTCTCCTGCTCCTCCATATCCTTGTCCTCCTCTTCCTCTTCCTCTTCCTTCACCTCATCCCATTTCATGCTTGTCCTTCTACTCCCTCCCATTGGCCTGTACCGTGTCCTCCTGATATTGTTCCACCGTTATTGTTCTCCATGCACGGTCTCACATCTGCAATGCCTATAAGTTCCGTTGTATGAACGATCTTGCCATATCATACGTTGTTATGTTGTGGTGTGTAACGTTCTAGTCTTGTATATTTTTTGAATGTATTCGTTGTTTGGTGTTGATGTGATCTGTTAGGTTATGCCACGTCATAGCATTATAGTATTGCTCTGGCATTGCAATCGCTGTCATGGTGTGACGTGGTTTGCCATGGTTTGTCATGGTATACAATGCCATGTAATGTTGTCATGCGTCATGCTGCGACATGTTATGTTGATGTCGCTCTGTCATTGCATGCGCTGTCATACTCTGTTATGGTATGATGTGTGATGCCACGCTGTGTTATGTATGACCCGTTCCGTCGTATATATCATGTTTTTCTATGTTGGTGCGCAACAGTAGTAGGCTATAGTATGTGTTCATGCGTGTTGTTATGCGTTGTCATGCCATGCCATGTTATGTTATGTGGTCTTCTGCCCTATCATGTTATGCCATGCTCTGTTCTGTCAGACTCTGTCGTGCTCATCGTCGGTGCGCGGCGGGTGTCTCGGGGATTCTCGGTGGACCTGGGGATCTGCAGGCCGCGGTATGCAGAAGAATGGCCGTGTCGGCGCGAGGCGGGCGTCTAGGGGGGATCTTCTGGGAACTTCGGGATCTGGCGGCCGTGGTATGCAGAATGGCTGGGTCGGCGCGAGACGGGCGTCTCGGGGGATGCTCGGTTGACTTGGGGATCTGGTGGCCGCGGTATGCAGGGTGGTCCGGCTGGAGAGTCTGTCCTTAACATCTAAGGACCACAGTTAGTCATGTTGGAAAGAACGTCAACACGCATCGAAAAATTGGAGCAGCCCGATGTCTGGGGAGATCTGGGCGGTGCAGTCTCGGTGCACGGGGCCGTTTCGCGCCCTCTCGGGTCCTGGGGGGCCATCGCCGATATCGGCGCGGCTCCAGACCTGCCGCAAGGGAGGGGTCTATATAGGGCTTTGGTCGTGACCGTTTGCGAGGTTGCAGTGCTGGCGTAACGCCGGCTCCCCAGAGATCCAAGGTGTTGAGAAATCAGGACGGCGATTTCTCTGAGCGTTCCTCCTCCTCCTCCTCCTCGTCCTGGGGAACGGGTCGAGACTTCGGGGGCCCCGCATGGAGAACGGCACGGCATCGGATCTTTTGGAGCCTCACGGGGCCCCAAGCGGCGCGGTGGCCGCGCCCTGTGGTGGGTCGGTGGGGCTTCGGAGGCGGCCGCAGGGCCTGGGGAGTTCACCACCCACCAAACCACCCCAACCCAACCCGAAGGCCTCAATTTGCCTTCCATTTCCAGTGGGGGGGGTCGGGGAACGTTGAAAAAACACATGGGACCCGTACCCCCCCCCAACCCGAAATTCGGGTCAAATTCGGGTCTTCGGGTTGGGTTGGGGTGGTCTGGTAGGTAGTCAGGAGTTGGGTCGCTCTCCGAGGGCGCCTCGGGCGGCCGGGGCCTCCCACTACCAGCCTGGAACATATCCCTATCCCTATGCTGGGCACCTCCTCATCACGATGCCAATCTTGGGGATTCCCTTCTTTTTTGATGGCGGATCCCTAAGATCGTCATCGCCTTTTGGCGTGTCAATCTTAGGGGTAGGGATACGTTCGAGGCTGGTAATCCCAGGTCCCCGAGCGGTGCGGTGACGGACACCCTGCCGCGAGACCTCTGGGGGTTCCGAGGTCGCCGCGCGGCTGGTCACCGCACCGCCTCGCGACCCCCCTTTGGGGCGCCGGGGGCGCGCGGCACATCACTCGGGGGGGGCCTGCTGAGGCCAGCCCGGCGGCGGTTGCCTGGAGACCTTCTGGGCTGGTGTTTCGCCTGCACGTAAGCTGTGTGTTCGCCTGCACGTTGTGGGCCCCGGAAACGGCAGGGCCGTTTTTTCACCGTGTCCAAAAAAATGTCCCTTGAACATGGAAGCGGCAAAAAAACGGCGACCCGAAACGGAAAAAAAACGGCTCCAGGATTGGAACCGGAGCCGGAACCGGTCAAACAATGGCGACGGATCCGGGTAAAAAACAGCGTCGGAACCGGCAAAAAGATTGCAAAACGGAACTGGTAAACAAACGGCCCTGTCGTTCCCAGGGGCCATTAAGCGCCTGCATTGGCCCTTCGCTGGAGTGACCCCTGGTGCTGCCCCGCTGGGGCCTCCCGAGGGCGGACCGCGATGCGGCGGCAGCGGCTTGCGCGGCTGGGCATTGGGCCCCCCCGGTGCCCACCTGGGGCCGCGCAGCGACGGCCACTCCTGCCCAGAGCCACTCCTGCGTGTAGCCATGGGGGGGCACAGGTTCCTCCTCCTCCTCCCCCTCCTCCCCCTCCTCCTCCTCCTCCTTCTCCTCCTCCTCCTCCTCCTCCTCCTCCTCCTCCTCCTCCTGGCTGGGGGGTGGGACGCCTCCGGGCCCAGGGCCCGCCGCCCTCGGGGCCTGCCTCCCGCACGCGCTGCGCTTCTCGTGCTGGCCTCGTCGCCCTGCTCCTCGGACCTCCGGCTGCTGCCGACCTCTTCGGAGCGTGGGCCCGGGAGGTCCGGGCCACTTCTCTGGCCGGACGAAAGTGGGGGATTGGGAAAGGGGGGGGTACGAAATTGGCTGCATGCAGCTGGTTTCGGCCCCGCCGAGGGGCCCATTCCTCGATACATGGGCGCCTCCCGGCGCCAGGAGGCGCCGGGAAAATCAGCTACGTGAGCTGATTCTCAAACCCCTCCTTTGCTATCCCCCCCTTTCGCCCGACCCGAAGTTCCCCAGGCCCGGTTCTTCGTCCCGAGTCGACGTCTGACGCCCCCGAGGCCTGGCGAGAGCTCCTCGAGTTCGAGAGCGGCCCCAAACCCCGCCGCCCCAGTTTTTCCGGATCATCGGACCTCTGGGCTTGCGGCTTGCGTTGGCCTCGTCGCCCTTCGCCGCAGCCGCTCCTGCTCGAGCAAGCGGCAAGCGTGGCCGGAGCCGGAGCTCCAGCCTCGCCGCGCCGGCGCTGAGCAGCCCTCCTTGTGCGGGCCGGCGCTCGCTGCCCAGGAGAGCAGAGAAGCGGCACAGCAGGCACCAGCCTTTGGTGGTCGTCCAGGGGCAACGCTCGGGAGGGATGGGCTCCAGGGCGGGAGGCATCGACCCCTGATCCCCCACGCATCGCCGATGGTGGCCCGCGCGGTTTCGGCATCGGGGGCCTGTCGCCGACCTCTCGGCGATTAATTTCCGATTCCAGGTCGACGCTTCCCCCTGAGCCGACTCCAGGTTCATGCCCCCCCCCCCTCCCCAGAGGGATAGTAGGCTCAAGGGGGGGTGGGGGGGGCACTCCCGATCGCCCGAGGAGGAAGTGGAGAGAGAGGGGGCGGAGGAGGAGGAGGAGGAGGGAGGAGGAGGAGGAGGAGGAGGAGGAGGAGGAGGAGGAGAGAGAGAGGGAGGGTGGAGGGAGGCGGGAGGAGGAGGAGGGAGGAGGTGGAGGTGGAGGAGGAGGGAGGGAGGAGAAGGGAAGGCGGGAGGAGGCAGAAGGAGGGAGGAGGGGGGGGCCCCGCCCGCCCTGGGCTCAGGATCCCGCCCCGCCCAGGGCTCGGAGGGACAGGCTCGGCGGGGGGGGGGGCGCGCGGAGCCCCGACTGGCCAACGCGTCGCCAGGCCCGGGGCCCCGCCCCCCCGCCCGGACCTGGGCGCGCGGTGTCGCCGTCGGTTGTCCTCCTCTTTCTCCTCCTCCTCTCCTCCTCCTCCTCCTCCTCCTCCTCCTTCTCCTCCTCCTCCTCCTCCTCCTACTCCTCCCCCTCCTCCTCCCTCCTCCTCCTCCTCCTCCCTCCTCCTCCTCCTCCTCCTCCGCCTCCTCCTCCTCCTCCTCCTCCTCCAGCCGATCCCCCCTGCGTTCGGGCCGAGGTGTGAGATCGAGGTCGGCTCGGGGCACCCTCGCGATCTTCGTGTTCGTTGGATGTGCTTGTGCATCCTGGGGTTGGGGGGGGCACCCCTGCGGTCTCCTGGCGCCAACATCGCAGAGTGGATTCCGCTCGGAAAAAACCGTCGGATGGGCCCGGAGCGTCCTTGGGAATTGCGTTCCGGATTTCGGAGTGATTTTTGTGCGGATTTTGCTTGGCCAGGAATGAAGAGCCAAACAGATCCATGCGAAATTGCCTTCGTTTTTTCACTCGCCGTTTCGGGGCTTCGCTTTGACAGAAATCCGCGCAACAATCCGCTGCAGCACGTCTGCAAGGTCGGTGCAGCGAGCGGTCGGACCGAGGTCTGAGATCGAGGTCGGCTCGGGGTGTCTTGGATGTCTTCGTGCTCGAGGTCCTCACGTCCTTCGTGCTCGTTGGATGTCTTCCTCCTCCTCCTCCTCCTCCCCCTCCTCCTCCTCTTCCTCCTCCTCCTCCTCTTCCTCCTCCTCCTCCTCCTCCTCCTCCTCCTCCTCCTCCTCCTCCTCCTCCTCCTCCTCATGCTCCTCCTCCTCCTCCCCCTGCTTCTCCTCTTCCTCCTGCTCCTGCTCTCCTCCCCTCCTCCTCCTCCTCCTCCTCCTCCTCCTCTCCTCCTGCTCCCCTCCTCCCTCCTCCTCCCTCCTGCTCCACCTGCTCCTCCTGCTCCTCCTCCTCCTCCCTCCCCCTCCCTCTCCCCTCCCCCTCCCCTCCTCCTCCTTCCTCCTCCTCCTCCTCCTCCTCCTCCTCCTCCTCCTCCTCCTCCTCCTCCCTCCTCCTCATCCTCATCATCATCACATCCATCATCATCATCATCCGCCGAGGGACGTGTCGCCGCTTCTCCGGGGCTCGCGCTCCCCGCCCCCCCAGTCCCTTGGGCCCCGCCCCGCCGCCCAGGACCTTGGCGCGCGGTGTCTCCGTCGAGGCCTTCTCCTCCTCCTCCTCCTCCTCCTCTCCTCCTCCTCCTCCTCCTTCCTCCTCCTTCCCTCCTCCTCCCTCCTCCTCCCCCTCCTCTCCTCCACCTCCTCCCTCCGCCTCCTCTTCCCTCCTCCTCCTCCTCCTCCTCCTCCGCCTCCTCCTCCTCCTCCTCCTCCTCCTCCTCCTTCCTCCTCCTCCCTCCTCCTCCTCCAGCCGATCCCCCCTGCGGTCGGGCCGAAGTGCGAGACCGAGGTCGGCTCGGGGCACCCTCGCGATCTTCGTGTTTGTTGGATGTGCTTCGGAGGAGGAAAAGGTACCCATACCGCTACCTTCCGCCTGTTCTCTCCCTTGGGGCATCCTGGGAGGCCCTCGTCGCCACCGCTGGGTTCGCCCTGAAATTCTGGCCGGAACGCACCCCCAGGAGAGGTCTGGGGAGTAGCGGTATCGGTACCTTTTGTCGGGTCGGGCGAAAGGGGGGGATTAGGAAAGGATGGGTTACGAAAGTTGCTGCATGCAGCTGGTTTCGGCCTCACCCAGGGGCCCAGTCCTCGATACATGGGCGCCTCCGGCGCCGGGAGGCGCTGGGAAAATTAGCTACGTGAGCTGATTCTCAAACCCCCCCTTTGCTATTCAGGAGGGGAAAAAACACACAGACACAATTATTCGTCGATTCCCAGAAAATATGCGAAAATATGGGAAGGGGGGGGGAAGACAGAAACCCACAAAATATGGGAGAATATGGGGAATTGTTTTCTTTGTATGTATTTATTTGTGTGTCCCAGGGCCCCCTCAGCTATCCCCCCCTTTCGCCCGACCTGATTTTGGTTCCCCCCGTGGTTGTGCATTTTGGGGGGGGGGCAGCCGCCAAGGCTCTCCGGTGTGGCCGGCGGAGGGCCTTCGGTGTTCTTGAGAGGGGGCCCTTCTGTCAGCATGAAAAGAACCACACAGACACAATTAATCGTCGACTCCCAGGATAATGGGAAAATCTGAGAAGTGGGGGGGAAGACAAACATCGAAAACAGATGGGGAAAATATGGGGGGTCCTGTTATTTGTGTGTATTTATTTGTGTGTCCCAGGGCCCCTTCATTCTGTCCCAGGCCTGGCCGCATCTCAGCCACGCGCAGAGGACGGCGGGGGGAGGGGGGAGGGCTTCTTAGAAGCACCCCTGCTTCTTAGAAGAAGGCGCGGGCCTTATCTATAGATGTGAGGCCGGCGCCTTCTAAGAAGCAGCCTGCTTCTAAGAACCCCTCCCCCCTCCCCCCACCCCCTTGTGCGCGCCGCCAAGCATCGGTTTTTCCTCGGTCGACCTCCGACAAGTTTGCGCTTGCATGCGGCTTCGATCCTTTCCGGCGTCTCAGCGCCATGGATCATCCTCCCTGTGCGGCAGAAGAGTTGCCCGGGGAGCAGCGGGGCGCTCGCGTCGGGGAGATCTGTAACATGTTGGACGCCCTCGGCTTCGACCTGCGGGCCGGCTTCACGGAGCGGCGTCTGCGGGAGCTGGTCGAGCAGGCTCGTTTCGAGCATTCCGGTTCGATTCGATTTCGATTTCCATTGCTTGCGATTCCGATGTGTTTCGATTTGGGATTCTGATCTGGCTTCCGATTTTTCATTGGAGGCATACTGGCCTGCCGATAATTGCCGATTCGACTTTCCCCGACGTGGCTGCCGATGTCCGCCGATCCGATTCATTTCGACCGCCGATCCGACTTCTCGATTCGATTCTGGGCTCGTCTGGCAGGAGGTCGACCGGCTTAGGCCGGAGTTCCGGGACCCGTCTCACGGCTATTACCTCGCCGCCGACATCAAGATTTTGTTGGGCGGCGGAGGGAAGGGCGTCACTTTGCCGCGTGGTTACAGCGTCGACGTGCGTCTGCGGCGCGGCGCAGTGATTGTGACCCTCCTGGCAGGCCAGCACGGGAAACAGCCTATGCTGGAGGCGTGCCGCATCAATTGCCGAGCGACCGTTTTTTTGTCGCACTGCCAGGCGGAACCTGTCCGAGACACACTGCACGGCATAGAGGACTTCGTGCAGAGGGCAAGCAAGTCCAGCGACGGGCCACCGTGTTGGCTGGACTTCTTTGGCTTGGACCAGAACAACATTACCTGGACGAAAGACAAGGAACGCACGAAGCGCACGATCATGGGGCCGACAAGTCTAGCGGTGATGATGAGCCCGTGGGAGGGTGGTATGATCTTGCAACGGGCATGGTGCTGCTTGGAGATCGCTCTGCATGCCCTCGCTGGCCATGGCATCATCATCATCATCATCATCATCATCGTGCTCACGCCGGATGAGAAGGAACGCTTCCTCGAAGTGTTCCGCAAAGACTGCGACAGCATCATGAGAAATGTGTGCATGGTGGATGTGCTGAAGGCAGAGGCGTCGAAGCTGGAGGAGAAGGAGTCGGTGGTGATGGAGATGCAGGCCGTGGAGGGCGGCGTGCCGAAGATCCACCAGATGATCATCTCCTCGATGTTCGCTGCCCTGACGCAGGTCGCACGCAATGCAATAGAGAGTGCCGCTTATGGCAAGGACGCCGCTGCTCAGGTGGCTACCGACTGCAGCAACCTGGCCACGCCCCTCCAGGCCCAGGGCGAGTGCGGCGCGCAGACCGAGGAGCTGATGCGGCGGGCCCTGGCCATCGACGAGAAGGCTCTCGGGCCGCAGCTCCCCAGGGTGGCTACCGGGTGCAACAACCTGGCCACGCTCCTCTGCGCCCGGGGCGCGTGCGGCGCGCAGACCGAGGAGCTGATGCGGCGGGCCCTGGCCATCGACGACAAGGCCCTCGGGCCGCAGCACCCCAGGGTGGCTACCGGGTGCAACAACCTGGCCCAGCTCCTCCAGGCCCGGGGCGAGTGCGGCGCGCAGACCGAGGAGCTGATGCGGCGGGCCCTGGCCATCGACGAGAAGGCCCTCGGGCCGCAGCTCCCCAGGGTGGCTACCGGGTGCAACAACCTGGCCCAGCTCCTCCAGGCCCGGGGCGCGTGCGGCGCGCAGACCGAGGAGCTGGTGCGGCGGGCCCTGGCCATCGACGACAAGGCCCTCGGGCCGCAGCACCCCAGGGTGGCTACCGGGTGCAACAACCTGGCCCAGCTCCTCCGCGCCCAGTGCGGCGCGCAGACCGAGGAGCTGATGCGGCGGGCCCTGGCCATCGACGACAAGGCCCTCGGGCCGCAGCACCCCAGGGTGGCTACCGCAACATGGCCACGCTCCTCTGCGCCCAGAGTGCGGCGCGAGACCGAGGAGCTGGTGCGGCGGGCCCTGGCCATCGACGACAAGGCCCTCGGGCCGCAGCTGGCTACCGGGTGCACAAGGGGGCCCGGGCGAGTGCGGCGCGCAGACCGAGGAGCTGATGCGGCGGGCCCTGGCCATCGACGAGAAGGCCCTCGGGCCGCAGCTCCCAGGGTGGCTACCGGGTGCAACAACCTGGCCCAGCTCCTCCAGGCCCGGGGCGCGTGCGGCGCGCAGACCGAGGAGCTGATGCGGCGGGCCCTGGCCATCGACGACAAGGCCCTCGGGCCGCAGCTCCCCAGGGTGGCTACCGGGTGCAACAACCTGGCCCAGCTCCTCCAGGCCCGGGGCGCGTGCGGCGCGCAGACCGAGGAGCTGATGCGGCGGGCCCTGGCCATCGGCGAGAAGGCCCTCGGGCCGCAGCACCCCACGGTGGCTCATGCACCATCCCAGATGTCGACGTAGAAAAAAATGGTGGTCGGTTTCTGTGTTCTGATCAGTGTTGTTGGTCGGTGCCACGTGCTGGTGGTCAGTGTGGGTCCGTGGTGGTCGATGCTGGTGTTCGGTGGTGGTCGGTGGCGTTTGGTGCTGGTGGCGCTTGGTGCTGGTGGCGCTGCTGGTCGTTCGTTGGTGTCTGTGGTCGGAGCCGAGTCGGTGCTGTCAGTGTTTTGCTGCTGCTGCTGCTGCTGCTGATGTGGTCGATGCCTGTACTGGCGCTGCTGGTGCCGCTGTTTGGTTTCGCTGCCGCTGTTTGGTTTCGTTTTTTCACCACCCACCAAACAACCCCAACCCAACCCGAAGGCCTCAATTTGCCATCCATTTCCAGGGGGGGGGGTGTCGGGGAACATGGAACAAAAACACATATGGAACCCGTACTCCCCCCAACCCGAAATCCAGGTCTTCGGGTTGAGTTGGGGTGGTTTGGTAGGTAATTAGTCATATTTGAACGACGAGCAGCGCGCTGCACGCTGCAGTGCCACCAGGAGTGGTGGCCAGGGCCTCCCGCCTCCCGGCTCCCCCGGCCAGCTCCTCGGGGGGGGGGGCCCTGCTCCCCGTGGGCGCCCGGCGGCTTCCCCGCAGGCGGCAGACGAGCAGGGCAAGCCACCTAATGCCCAGTCGTTGCGAGTTCCGGACGTGCCACGCGCGAAGCGAGACGATCCCACGGACCCGTAATCAGTGTCAGCGTGCGCTGAAGAGTTGGACCCAGATCGGTTTCTCGTCGTGGGCCGTGTTCGTTTGGGGCGACGGCGAGGAGGGGGGAGGTACGCGGGGCGTGGCATGGACGCATGGCGGGGCCCTCGGATTCTCATCGGGAGGGAAAACGAAAACACACGGACAGAATGCATCGCCGACTCCCGGGAAGACATCGGAACATGTGGGAAGTGGGGGGGAGGACGAACGTCCAGAAAATAACGGGGAAATGTGGGGCATCCTGCTATTTGTGTCTACTTGACCACTCCAGCCCTCCCAAGTCATGAACGTGTGGCGGGGCCATACGGTTTTCGCCATTCTGAGCTTCAAGGGCTATGGGTAGAGGGGGCAGGCCCCCTTGAATGGTCGCTGTGCCCGGGTGGGACACCGTCACAGCAGATTTTGGACCGGCCTTTAGGGATGTTGTCCGGCGAACGTGGCCGCAATTTCCATCCCCCCCGTAGCCCCGACCTTTTGTTATCCCCGGGGTCGTAATTGCCGGGGGGCTCACGGTCAGGGCCCCTGCAGTATAATTTGTTTGTTGCTCTCCACCGCCCCCGCTTCTTTCCCCCCGTCAACGCTCAGCCTGCTTTGGGCGTCCTCAGGCCCCGTTATAGTTAAGTCGGGCCTGTCCCCTACAGGGGGATTTTCGACGAAACATCAAAAATACCCCAAACATAGTCCACAAATGGTTCAAACATAGTCTTGGGATTTTTTTGTTGAGTATTTTTTGACCTTCTTGTCGCCGAAAATCCCCCTGTAGGGGGACAGGCCCGACCTAGCCCTACTGCTCAAGCTCCTCCTGTGCCGATGTCCCCCGCGCGTGTCCACGGCACCGCAGAGGCGTCCTCCGCACTCTATCGGTGCGGCTATCTCCGCCCGAGTGTGTGTTCGCATCGGGCGGGGGGCATTGTCGGCATAGCTGCAGCCAGGACAATCACTTGGCATCGCTCGGACGTGTGCATTGTTCCTTCGGCGAGGGCCATCGAAGAGCATCCTTGCTCATTTGGCGAAAATTGCCACGCACGAACTCAGAAAAAAACACAGGGAATGGACGTCCGAGCAATGGCCAGATCACCCCAACTATGGCGGATCTGGAGCCCGTGTGGAGCAAGCCCTGCTCTCCGACAGCAGGAGCCCAGACATGCCCGCGCCGTTGCAAACAACAGAAAGGTCGCGACCGAAGGGCTTTGGTGATCCTTTTCTCATTCACTGTTTTGCCGATCGGCGCGGGCCCTCGCCCCACCCATGGAGTAGGTCTTGACTGTCTCTGGCGCCCGTTTCAAGCCGGTGGAGTCTCCCCCATAGGACGCACTGTTGCAAACAATTGCGTCAACCAGGGTTCCGGGGCTCCCCTCCCCCCCCGCCTTTTCTCGGGGGCCCCCAAACGGGGCGGTGACCACACCGTGCGGTGAGTCGGTGGGGATTCGGGGTCACCGCACGGTTTTGGGACTCCGGTCGTTCTCCGAGGACGTCTCGGGCGACTGGGGCCTCCGAGGTCCCAAGGCCGTACGGTGACGGACCGTGCGGTGAGGTCTTGGGGGGTTTCGAGGTCACCGCACGGTCTGTCACCGCACCTTTGCGGGACTCCAAACTCCCCCCCGCCCTTTCCGCCCAGTGTCGAGACGCCGAGGAGGAGGAGG
>CAUYUJ010016374.1:0-17500 GCA_963575745.1 Prorocentrum cordatum | reverse complement strand
ACACGAGGCCCCCCAAAACCGTGTGGAGACGGACCGCGCGGTGAGGGCGCTGGCGACTCCGAGGTCACCGCGCGGTCCGTCACCACGCGGGTTCTCCGATACCAGAGGTAGGAGAGGGAGGAGGAGGAGGAGGAGTAGGAGGAGGAGGAGGAGGAGGAGGAGGAGGAGGAGGAGCAAGAGGAGGAGGAGGAGGATGACGTCCCCATCATCCCTTCGCCCCCGCCCTAGCTATGGTAGTGGTGGCGGAACATCTGCCCATCGTCCTCCTCGTCGTGGGCATCGCGTCCACAGGGCCTCGGAAGGGATGCGGGAGCTGCCCCCGGGGGCTCGTGGCCGGGCCCCTCGAGGCCCCTCCCCCCCCAGCGTGGCGCCTTTGACCTCCCTGCCCCTCCTCCTCTCTTCCCTTCTCAAGGGCTACCACGAGGGCGCGAAGTTATTCGCGCTTCGCGGTCCTCGTTCCTTCTCCCCCTCCTCCTCGTCCTCCTTTTCTCCCTTTAGGGGGGCGGCGCGAGAGCGCGAAGTTATTCGCGCTTTGCGGAGCGCGAAGCGCGAAGTTGGGAGCCCTTGCTGCTGCCCTCTGCATCGGCTGAAGTCGGCCGTGTCCCTGCACAGGAGGAGTATTCAACAGTTTGCAGGAACTGGTATGGCGACGATATGGTTTTCACTAGTTTTGCAAAGCTGGGTGCATTTTTTGGCTATCCTCTTTGTTTGTCTTGCAGAATGTGCCTCGAAGCCTCGGGGACGCGCCCAGCGGACAAGAAGCTGCCGTTCGTCGGCGGCGTCATGGACGTGCTCTCGCGCATGCAGGCGGACGCGCCCTTCCGCGAGGAGGCGTTCGAGCTCCCTCTTCGCCCCCCGCCGCCCCCGCGCAGCAGTGGCGTACGCAGTCGCAGCAGTCCACGTCGGGCGGGCGTCAGCAAAGCCAGTAGTACCGGGAGGAGTGCCGAGAACCCGAGTGGCAAGTAGTTGGACATACCTGGAGATTCGAGGATCTGTGTTTTTCTATCCAAACGTTTTTCTTAGGTTTCGGCCTCTGGGCCTCTTTTTCGTCCCCCCGGGGCCGTCGAACGTGGATCCGGGATGGAACACTGACCCCCGGGGAAGTGGTCAGGTCTCCTTGGTGCCGCGCATGGTAAACAACACGTCGTCCGATGTCTGGGAATACATTTTCTCTGGCAGCGCTCCTGCACTTTGGGGTTTCTTGCAGGTTGTACAGTCGGGGCGCTGAAGAAGGAACCCTTTTCGTTTGGGAGTGGCTCCGTGTTCCTTAGTTGCTTTGCAGTGCTCCTTGGGTTTTCTTGAGGTTTTCCATGGGAAGTCGGAGTTTACTATATGGGAAAAAGGAGCCTCGTTCCTTATCTATCGTTCCTTAGGTCAACGCCCCGACTGCAGTGAGGACTTCGATGGGCGCCCCGAGGGCTCTTGGAGTGGCCGCCCCGTGGCCGCCCCCCGCGATTGCCCCCGTGGTCGCCCCGTGGCCGCCTCGCTGCCCCAGGGGAGGCGGGCCCGCCGAGGTGTTCGCGGGTCGCGCGTGGCGGCTCCCCCCTTCTGTCCACCCCTAGCTACCCTGACCTTCCAGGAGGGCTAAACAATAGCACGCGACTTGAAAACCTATCCCAGAGCTGTTAAATGTCTTGGTTTTCGGCTATTTCGTTTCGTTTTTTAGGTTTTTAGGTCTCCCGTGCTAAACAAAATCCGATGGGGCCACGAAACGTGTGAGAGGTGTACCGAAATGGGGGTGGAACCGCATGCGGGCGCTGCCGTTGGGGCCTTCGGTGGAGCACCCTATGGGGCCACGAAACGTTCGAGGGGTGCGCCAAAATTGAGGTGGAACTGCATGCGGACTCTGCCACTGGGGCCTTCGGCGGAGCACCCTATAGGGCCACGAAACATATGAGAGGTGCGCCGAAACGAGGGTGGAGCTGCATGCGGACCCTGCCACTGGGGCTTTCGGCGGAGCACCCTGTGGGCCACGAAACGTGTGAGAGGTGCGCCGAAATGGAAGTGGAACTGCATGCGGACCTTGCCACTGGGGCCTTGGGTGGAGCACCCTATGGAGCCGCGAAGCGTGTGAGGGGTGTGCCGAAATGGGGGCGGAACTGCATGCGGACCCTGCCACGGGGGGCCTTCACTGAAGAACCATGTAGGGCCACGAAACATGTGAGGGGTGCGCCAAAATGGGGGTGGAACTGCATGCGGACCCTACCACAGGGGGCCTTCTGTGAAGCACCCTATAGGGCCACGAAAATATATGAGGGGTGCGCCAAAATGGAAGTGGAACTGCATACGGACCCTGCTACTGGGGCCTTCGGCGGAGCATCCTATGGGGCCACGAAACGTGTGAGGGGTGTGCTGAAATGGGGGTGGAGCTGTATGCGGACCCTACCACTGGGGCCTTCGGCGGAGCACCCTATGGGGCCACGAAGCGTCCGAGGGGTGCGCCGAAATGAGGGTGGAACCGCACGCGGACCCTGCAACTGGGGCCTTCGGCGGAGCACCCTATAGGGCCACGGAACGTGTGAGAGGTGCGCCGAAATGGGGGTGGAACTGCATGCGGACCCTGCCACTGGGGCCTTCGGCGGAGCACCCTATAGGGGATACGAAACGTGTGAGGGGTGCGCCGGAATGGAGGTGGAACTGCATGCGGACCCTGCCACTGGGGCCT
The DNA here is from genome assembly GCA_963575745.1 of Prorocentrum cordatum. Classification (NCBI taxonomy): domain Eukaryota; class Dinophyceae; order Prorocentrales; family Prorocentraceae; genus Prorocentrum; species Prorocentrum cordatum. The sequence goes on along the minus strand of CAUYUJ010016374.1, from coordinate 14,835 downwards.
TCGGCGGAGCACCCTATGGGGCCGCGAAGCGCTGTACTAGGTGGGTGAAACGCAGGGAGGAGCGAGAAGGGGGAGGAGGGAGGGGGCAGCGGGAGGAAGGTGGGAACGCGGGGCGCTGTCTCTTCAAAACGAGGACCCAACATCACAGGATGGTTGGGAAAAAAAATCTTAGTACGCGAATTCCACCACACAGCTTGCACCACATCTCTAGGCCTCCCAGAGGGGGTCGGAGGATCGCGCCGCATCGCCGGTGAATTTCCGATGCGGCTCGATGCGAAGCCCGGTTTTCTTCAGGTCGTCGCCGATGCGTCGCCGGTGCATCGCCGATACGTCGCCGGTGCATCGCCGATGCATCGCCGATGTATCGCCGAGGCGGCGCGATCCTCCGGCCCCATCTACTCCGACCTCGTCAAGGAGGCTTTTTTTAATATCGCTTGCGAAACATAACTTGCACACGCCAACATCCTGATCGGGGTCCACACGGGTAAACATGATGTGTATCGAAAACGCCTACGGCGAATCACCGCCGCCCCCTGCCTGTTTGGAAGCGCCTATGTGGCAGAACGTTGAGGCCAGACCTGCCAAGCTATCGGGCCATGATTCGGGGAACACGTGGGCATCTTGAAGGTCATCTTGGCCGCCTGGATGCCATGTTGACATTTGTTCGGGCCTTTTTGGAAGACGTCTTGGGGGGTTCTTGGGCCGTCTTGGGCGCCATCTCGAGCGTCTTGGAGGCGTCTTGGGCCGTCATGGGGGCCTCTTGGGGCCGTCTTCGGCCTCTTGGGCGATCTTTGGGGACACTTGGGCCGTCTCGGGCTGTCGAATGCCGGAAACCAGCAGCTGTCACAATCCTTCACAAACTCACGAGGGATCAATGATGTTGGCCTTTTCGGGCCTTCCTCGAGGCCCTTTTGGAGGCCTCTTGGACCGTCTGGGGCCATCTTTGTGCCATCTTCGGCCGCCTTGGTGGGCCCCTGGCCCGTCCGACGCCGTCGGGAACCGTTTGGAGGGCCTCTCTGAGCCGACTTGGGGCATTCTTGGAATGTCCCATGGCCGTCTTGGAGGCCATCTTGGGCGTCTTACAAAACCTCCTGGGCCGTCTTGGGGGCCTCTTGGGCCGTTCTGGGGCCACCTTGGAGGCATTTTGGGCGATCTTTGGGCGATCTTCGGGGGTTCTGGGGCCGTATCGGGCCGTCGGAAGGCCGAACCGAAACAAATATCACAATCCATCAAACGCCTGGGGACAAAACAAATGTTTATGTTGCCTTTTTGTGGCCTTCCTGGAGGCCTCTTGGGCCGTCTTGGGCCAGCTTCGAGCCCACTTCGGCCATTTTGGTGGGCTCCTGGCCCGTCTGACGCCGCCGGAAGCCGTTTGGAGGGCCAAACTGGGCCGACATGGGGCCTTTTTGGGGCGCTTCGGGGCCGTTTTGGAAGACATGTTGGGCGTTTTGGAGGTCTCTTGGGCCGTCTTGGGGCCCTCTTGGGGCCGTCTTGGGGGCCTCTTGGTTGCCTCTTGGAGGCCTCGTGGGCGATCTTGGGGGCCTCTTGGGCCGTCTTCAGCCGTCGGAATGCCGAGAAGAAAGAAACCCCCAAATCCTTCAAAGCCTAGTGCAAATCAATGAGTTTGGCTTCTTCGGGCCTTCCTGGAGGGCCTCTTGGAGGTTTCTTGGGTCGTGTTGCGCAGTCTTGGAGGCTTCTTGGGCGACCTTTGCGGTATCTTGGCCTCTCTTGGGCCGTAAGGGCGGCCGTCTTGGACCACCTTGGGCGGACTTGGAGGCCATCTTGGACCATCTTGGGGTCCATCTTAGGCCAACGTGGCCATATTGGAGGCCATCTCGAGCCGTCTGGGAGAAAAATAATTGGATTTGGGCTTTGGGCAGTGGCCAGCGGGACGGGCCGAAACCCCAGGGGGAGATCTGTAGGAAAAGTAACCACAAGCCAAACCGATAGGATCGAGCATGCCAGGCACCCCTGCGATGAAGCAACAGGGGGCGGCGGATTTATTAATTGCCCTCGGCCCATCCCGCCACAATGCCTGGGTTGTGGGTCAGAGTTCTCAGGGATGTTTCTCCGGGTCTTTCCGTAGCGCTCTCGGGGGCCTCTTGGGAACAGTTCGGGGGCCTCTTGGAACCCTGCACGGCGGGGGGTGTTGCTCGTTATGCGCCCCGCCCTCCTCCCCCTCCCCTTCCCCCCCTCCCCCCCCATGTCACCCGTCATCGCCGCGAAGTACAAGATGGCTTACATGCCAAGCGCGACATGGAAGGATTGCGTGCCCATCCCCTGCCTCGCGACTATCCCTGCGTCGCTGACTCATTCCGTCGTTTTTTTTTTTTTTTTCTTTCTCTCTCTCTCTCTCTCTCTTTCCCTCTTGCCTCCCCTCCTCCATTCCTCTGTTTTTGGAGGTTCACGCCATTCCGCCGGCTCCCACAGGAGAGGATTCCACGGTTGTCGCCCAGGTTCAGGCAGAAGTTGCAGTTATTGCGCCCGGCGTGGGTCCACAGGCCGTGGAGTTTTTATGACAGTGTCGCCGTTTCCGTGCACGGTGGCGCTAGGGATGTGTGGCACGAGCTAATATACAGTGGTTTTCGACCGCGCATTGGTCGTAACAGAACAGTTTCTTGAGGGTACTTCGTAAAGGCTTTCGGGGGACTATTGCAGTCGTTTTTGTTGTGTGCGTGCGTCTTTGTGTGCGCGTTGAGGGCATCTGGGGGGCCTTTGGGGGGCACCCCGGTGCCTATCGGAGCTTCTGCCGGCCTTTGGGGCGCTGCTTGGGGGCTTGCCGACGGTCATTGGGGACCCTTCGAGTTCAGCTTCTTGGCTCCTACGGCGGCGACCCCAAGCAGCCTCCTCCTCCATGTTCATGCCCCTCCTCTCTATCTGACGACGACCACGAGGGGAAGTCGGATGTTGGATGGGGATGGGGGATGCTGGAGGGGAGCGAGAGGAAGGGGAGGAGGGAGGAGGCGTAACGGGGAGGACGATGAGGAAGAGGATGAGGGGGGGGGGGGGGAGGGGGAGGGGGGCGGGAGGGGGTGGAGGAGTGGAAGGGGGGAGGTAGGAGCACGAGGAGGGCGAAAGGGATGATGAGGAGGGAGCCAGAGGGAGAGGAAGACGGAGCCAGCGAGCAGATCCGGCGACGACGCCAACGCCCCCCCCCCCATCGCAGAGGCTGCCCCCTCGGTGGCAGACCGTTCGCGAGCGCCGGAGTCGCCGCCCGCCGCGGCGCCCGTCGCGGCGCCCGCCGCGGCCGCCGCAGCGGCGCCCGCCGCGGTGCCCGCGGCGGCGCCCGCGGCGGCGCCCGCGGCGGAACCCGCGGCGGCGCCCGCGGCGGCGCTCGCGCGTGCGGGCGCGGCGGCGGGGGCGGAGGCCGCCTCTCGTCGCTGCCGTACTCCCTGCCTCTTTCTGGACCTCCCAGACGGGGTCGGAGCGGAGGGCGTCGGAGGACTGCGCCGCATCGCCGGTGCACCGCCGACGCGGCGCGATGCGGCGCCCGATGTTCTCCACGGCCACGTCGCCGATGCATCGCTGGCGTCGACGATGCATCGCCGGTGCATCACCGATGCATCGCCGATGCATCGCCGATGCGGTGCGATCCTCCGGCCCCATTTGCTCCGACCACATCTAGGCGGCTTCGGCTCCTGCAGTCAAGGAGTGGCGAAGCGCCCTGGCTCTCCGAGAGGCCGACCCCGGGACTGCTCTGGGAGCTCCTCTGTGGCTATACCCGCTCTACATTCCATAAGAGCGATGTCTCTGTTGTTCAGCTTTTTGGTTCCAAGAACACGTCGTCGTAGACCTGCGGGAATGCCGGGGCGATCGGGCCCTGCTCAATGCGGGAGCGTGTTTGGGCGGTTCTCGCTGGCTCTCCAGCCTCGGGCTGCCCTCCGCAGCCGCGCCTCGCCGAGAGCGGCCCCGTGGTGCCTGGGTCGTCCCGAAGGGCGTCCCGAGATTTTCAGGAGGGGGAAAACACACAGACACAATTCATCGTCGATTCCCCAGAAAATATGGGAAAATATGGGAAGTGGGGGGAGGTCAAACACTTAGAAAATATGGTAAGATATGGGGAATTTGGTTATTTGTGTCTATTTATTTGTGTGTCCCCGTTCCCATCCAGATTTGAGGTCCCCAATCGCTCAGTGGTCCCACATGGGGGCCCGCTGGGCCGAGGTTGTCGTCGACTCGGAGCAGTGGCTGGCGCCGAGCCAGAGGTCGTCGAGAAAGGTCGTCGCGGAAGCGGAGGCCGACTACCGTCGATCCAGAAAGTCGTCGATGTCGCCGCCGAGGTCGTCGAGATCGCTTCTCCTCCCTGCCTGGGTCGGGCAGAACGGGGGGATACCCTAGGCCTCCTAGATGGGGTCGGAGTGGATAGGGTCGGAGGATCGCGCCGCATCGCCGATGCATCGCCGATGCATTTCCGATGCGGCTCGATGTGGGGCCCAGTGTCCTCAACGCCGACGTCGCCGATGCATCTCCGACGTCGCAAGAGCATCGCCGGTGCATCGCCGATGCGGCGAGATCTTCCGACCCCATCTAGGAGGCATCTAGATTGGGACAGGGGGGGTGTATGTACGAGATTCGGCCCCGCCGCCGGGCGGTTGTTGCTTCGATGCGCTGTCGCCTCCCGGAGCCCAGAGGCGCCAGGGAGAGCCAGCTATGCCCGAGTGGTTTCGCACCTCTGCTCTCGGCCGCGGCCTGCCTGCATCCCGGCCTTCTCGATGGAACCAGGGGGCACTCCAGCTGTCAGCGAGCTGCAGAGTCTGGCCTCGGCGGCTCGGATCTAGAAGTCTTCCAGCGCGTCTTCGGGCCAGGCAGGGAGAATACTTGAGTTCTCTCAGAGCTTGAGGGTTCTCCGGTTTCATCCAGGTTGCCTCTATCCCTCTCATCCGAGAAAAAACCTTAACCCTTTTTGGGAGGGGACCTACGTTAGGAGGGCCAGGAACATGAGGGGTAGTGGGTCTTTTTTGCAGATGTGTCGACGACGGGGGCCTCAATTAGGCCACGTCTTCATCGTGTTATTAGGGTTAGGGGTTATTTGTTCTCGATGACTCCCTCCTCGTGCCCACCACCCTACTCCTATTATCCTTGTCGAGGACTCTTCCACCTTGTCCGGGGCAACGCTGTCGGAAGATAGGCCTCTAGGGGCTCTGATAGCCCACCCCGCGAAGGAACGCACGCTTTCGCTGTCGGGGGGCGTCTCACCAATAACCCGAGTAAGCGATTAAGGACCCCCCCCCCCCCTCTCCGGTGAAAGGATAACGCACCCGGCACCCGGAAGCGTTATCCTGGCACCAGGAGGGGGTACACCAGATCGCAGGGGGTATTCTTATTCTCGTTACAATTCTAATTGGGATGCCACCCGAGGCGGGGCGCTGGAATTATTTATTTTCCTTCTATTTGCGCGGTGCTAATAATATCGCTCGGCGAAAACCCCCCCAAATAATTATTTAATTACGGCGCGGTGCTAATGATAACGCCGGGGGGTTCCTTAATTGCTTCTCCGGGTTATATCGGCGATGTATCGTCCATTCCAGGTTGATACCCCCCCCCTGAGCTGGTCCCGCCCTATCGTTTCCCCTCGCACTTGTTGACAGAGGCATTCGGCATGCTGGTCAAGCTGGGCTTGGGTAGGAGTCATCCTTCAAGTCAGTTGTCAAGGCCCTTATCCTAGATCTTATCACGGGAGTCTCTCCTCCCGATGTGGGCGGTCCGCTAGTTGTTGATCGTGCTGGCGAGCGTCATGACGTTCTGACGGTCTTGAGGTAGTGCAAGAACATTTTGAGACCGCTGCTAGTGTTCTTCCTGGAGGTACCGTTCCTCCTGCTGAGTTGAATGGTGGCCGTTCTGCAGGGACCGTCTTCGTAAATGTGTCCACGCTGCCGGCGGAGGCGCAGCTGCATGGTGGTGCTGCTGCTTTGGCGCTGTCGCAGCCTCCTCCTGCCTCTGGCCCTCCCCCTGATGCAGTCCTCGGCGGCTCTGAGGCCCGGCCAATATCTGCTCAAAATCGGTTCCCCGACCGTTCCTGGGGTCCAGAATCATCATCACGATCATGAGCGTCACCATCATCATCACTATCATCGTCATCATCATCACCATTACCATTATCACCATCACCATCACCACCACCCTCATCATGAGATCATCATCATCATCATCATCATCATCATCATCATCATCATCATCATCATCATCACTATATGATGCATCAATCTCATCATCATATACAGATTCGGCTTCATCTTCTCTTCAGCTTCATCGTCAGCAGCATCATTATCATCATCACCATCATCAATCACATCACCATCACCATCACTATCATAATCATCATCATCACCAGCATCCTCGTCCTCATTATCGTCATCATCGGCATCATCGTTACCATCACCACCATCATCATCCTTATCATCATCACGATTATCATCAATACCATTTGCAGCATCAGCAGTATCACTTCCATCATCATCACCATCATACTCATAATGCCCATCATCCTGATAACCATATTGCACATTTTCATTCGTATCACCACCATCATCCTCGTCATCACCATCACCATCATCATCATCATCATCATCATCATCATTCGCATAATCATCAGCATCGTCACCATCATCGTAACCATTATCATCACTATCCTGATCTGCACCATTATCATTCTCATCATCACCATCTCCGTCACTACCAATATTATCACCAGCATCAGCATCATCATCACCATCATCATCAAGGCTCATCATCATCATCATCATCATCACCATCGTCCTCATCGTTATCATCGTTAACCTCAACATCATCACCATTCATATCATTTTCCTCTGCATCAAGATCATGATCGGCATAATCACCATCCGCATCCTCATCAGCATCACCAGCATCGTCACCATCATCTTCATCATCATCTTCCTCATCATCACCATCGACAGCATCGCCACCAGTATCATCACCATCACCACCACAACCATCATCATCATAATCATCACCATCTCCATCCTCAGCCTCATCATCATCAGCATCATCATTAGCAGTGCCATCAGTATCATCCTCCTCATCCTCATCCTCCTCATCGTCATCATTATCATCTTTACCTGAATCATCATCATCAGCATCATAATTCTCATCATCATGAACACCACCATTCATCATCAGCATCATCATTAGCATCATCGATATCATCATCATTATCATCATCATCATCGTCATCATCATCGTCATCATCATAATTATCGTCAGCATCATCATCATCATCATCATCGTCGTCATCATCATCGTCATCATCAGAATTATCGTCAGCATCATCATCATCACCACCACCATTACCATCACCACCATCACCATCAACATCATCATCCTCGAAGCCCGGCCCACATCCCCTCAAACGCGCTCAACATCGGTCCTCAGACCCCTGCCGGGGTCATTCTATGCCGTTTTTCGAGGCGGACCCAGCCGCGGCGGCGAGAAGCCCCCTCGGAGGTCACCGTCGCGCCGCTCCGCGCCCGCCCTCGTCGTCGTCGTCGTCGGCGTCGGCGTCGGCGTCGGCGTCGGCGTCGGAGTCGTCGTCGCCGTCGCCGTCGCCGTCGCCGTCGGCGTCGGCGTCGGCGTCGGCGTCGTCGTCGTCGATTTCGTGGCCGCCCTGCCCGGGCCATCCTGCCGCGCCTGGCCAGGACCATTCCTCGAAGCAGAAAGGATCGTGGGCGAACAGCCTGCAGTCAGCTTTGATTGGCAGGTCGACCGTGCCAAATCGAGGGTGCCCTTCAGTCCTGTCTGCAACGACCTGTGTAACCCGCATGTTCTCTGTCTAGCTCAGTCCGACTGGTCCGACGGCCGGCCCGCTTTGGGCTCAGGAGGGGCTCGAATTTTCGGGCCGTTTCTTAGGCTTATGTCGTGGAACATGCTTTTTGCTAGGCCCGCTGTGGCCACGTAGGCCGCTTCGCTCCTTATGTTGCGTTCGTACTGGTAGCACGATTGCGGTATCCGAAAGTTTGTGCTTATGCAGTGTTTTCTTTTTGGCCGCGGAGGATTCCGCGCGGAGCCCCCAGAGCTTATGCTTCTGCCGTGCTCTCGTCCTTCAGCAGCGCGCCGCTGCCTTGCGGCCTCGCGGGCCGGGCCCCTGGGCCGAGACCCCGCGGGTGAGAGTTTCTTTTGTTGTCGCGGATGCCCCGCGCGGAACGCATCCGCGCGACCGCGTATCCGCGGCATCGCGCCAGACCGCGAGAGCGTGGATACGGATATGTTTGCCGGTCCAGGAAGGACGAGGAGGGAGAAACAGGGGGAAGGGATTACGCAGAGGGCCTTCCTGACGGCGCTTCGGGCGCCGGCCCCCAGGGCGCGCCGCGCGCCAGGGAGGGGGGTCCATCGCCGATTCAAACAAATCCTGGCGGACGTGGCCTCCGAGAACAGATGGTTTTGCTGCTTGCTGCTCCTCTCATCCTGGGCCCCACGATGGTGTGTGAGTGGACCTGCCAGGTCTCGGCCAGGGCGGCTCTCTCTCTCTCTCTCTCTATGTATCTCCCCTTTTTTATGTTTGTTGTCCTCTTTCTTTCTCTCTCTCTCTCTCTACATATATGTGTAGATGTACATGTATGTATGTATACACACATATATATATATATATATATATATATATATGTATGCGTATGTGACTCAATACCTTTATACATACACATACATCTACATACATACACACATATATACATATATCTATATGTATATATATATATACACACCTTGCGAGGGCCCAGGATGGCCCTCGTCCTTCGTCCCCTCCCCTCTCGTCCAGTTCGGAGGGTGCCGTCGAGGACTGCACGGGAGGCAGCCCAGCTCGGAGGCGAGCCGGCGGAGTCGGGCGGCTCTCCCGCCCGGCCCGGATCCGCTCGACATCGGTCCCTGGACCACCTGCAGGAGGGGAAAGAGCACAGGCACAATCAATCGTCGATTCCCCAGAGAATCAATCGTCGATTCCCCAGGGAAGAGAAAACAGGCACGATCAATCGTCGATCCCCCGGAGAATTTGTGGGAAAGCACGGCAACGAACACACACACAACACACACAACAAACACAACACACACACAACACACAACACACACACACACACCACAACACACAACACACACACACACACGCGCACTCACCGCACTCACGCACGCAACGCACGCACGCACGCAACCACACACGCACACAACGCACACACGCACACGCGAACGCTCACACACCACACACGCAGAAACCGCACACACGCACCCACGCACACAACTCACACAGCTCCCACCGCACACACCTCACTACGCACACCGGCACACACTCACACAACAAAACCACCTACACGCACACACGCACGACACTTCACACACTCACACACGCACACACGCACACCCACACAACGCACACACTCACACACGCACACACAGGAACTGGAAGCTACGCACACACCCCCCACTCCAATCGCAACACACGCACACACTCACACACGCACACAACTCCACTACGCACACACGCCGCACTACGCGCACACACGGCACACACCAACTCACACCAGGCCGCACTACTAACTCACCACACGCACACAGAATAGCTGCACACACGCACTCACTTCACGCACGCACGCACGCACGCACACACACACGCATCGCACAGCTCACACTAACGCACACCCTCACAATCGCACCACGGCGCACGACGCTCACACTCTCACCACGCGCACACTCGCACACGTGTCGCACACTCTCACACGCCACACTCCACACGCTACACGCTCACTACTCGCACGACATCTCACACGCGCACACGCGCACGCCGCGCATACGTCGAACAACGCTCACAACGCGCACACGCGCACAAAATACCAAACGCGCGTCACGCGCGCGCACCGCGCGAACGCGCGCACGCGCTCACGCGCGCACGCTCGCACGGAGCGCATCGCGCGCAACGCCGCGCCTACGCGCGCACAGCGCGCACAAGCGCACACGCGCACAACAAATGCGCACACGCGCACACGCGCACACGCGCACACGCGCACACGCGCACACGCGCACTCGCGCACTCGCGCACACACGCGCACACGCGCACGCACACGCACACGCACACGCACACGCACACGCACACACACAAACACACGCGCTCGCGCACACACACACACAAACGCACACACACACACACACGCGCTCACACACACACGCACGCACGCACGCACGCACGCACACACACACACATACACACACATAGCCTGGCGAAGGACCCAACCATGCGCAGTTGTGAATACCGCAATTCTGAATATCATCTTCGCCCGCGCTCCCTTAGGGGCCACGAATCGTGTGAGGGGCGTGCCGACATGCGTGGCGGGGCACACAACGCGAGCGGAGACGATAGGTCTGTGTGCGAGAGACTGAGAGCGAGTGCGTCTGATTGTGGATGAGTCTGCGCGCGCGTGAGTCTACGTGCGTAAATGTCGACGCCCATGTTGGCGCGCCTCTCACGAGGATCGCGCCCGTTTCCTTCCCGTTTGTCTTCTCCCTCTTTGCCCGTGCACGCCCACGTCCAAGGGTGCGGGCGCGGCGCCGCACGGAGTCCCCGCGACGCGCGCTGGTCGCCCGAAAGGGGTCCCAGCGACGCGCGCGGGTCGTCCGCTGCGAGGAGCAGAGAGAAAAGCAGACTGGCTCGCGCCCGGGATGCACGGCCCGAAAGCAGCTTCAACACGTTGAATACGACGACAAACTTCTGGAAATCGAAAATCTCTGCCATGCGAACTCCGCCATTGGGCTGCTATGCGAGTTCCGTCACGGACATTTCAGGTGGAGCTCCCTATGAGGCCACGAAGCGCTGTACTGGGTGTTGGGTGACGCATGCGGGCGGTCCCACTGGGGCCTTGTGGGGAGCTCCCTATGGGGCCACGAAGCGCTGCACTGGGTGGTGGGTGACGCACGCGGGCGGTCCCACTGGGGCCTTCGGTGGAGCTCCCTATGGGGCGACGAAATGTTGTGCTGGGTGGTGGATGACGCATGCGGGCGGTTCCACTGGGGCTCTCGGTGGAGCTTCCTATGTAGCCACGCAGCGCGATATTTGGTGGTGGATGACGCACGCGGGCGGTCCCACTGGGGCTTTCGGTGGAACTCCCTATGGTGTCACGGAGCGCTTTATTCGGTGATGGATGACGCACGCGGGCGGTCCCACGGGGGCTTTCGGTGGAGTTCCCTATGGGGTCACGAAGCGCTTTGCTGGGTGGTGGGTGACGCACGCGGGTGGTCCCACTTGGGGCCTTCGGTGGAGCCCTTTTATGGGCCACGAAACGCTGTACTGGGTGGTGGGTGGCGCACGCGGGCGTTCCCATTGGGGCCTTCGGTGGAGCCCCCCATGGGGCCACGAAGCGCTGTACTGGGTGGTGGATGACGCATGCGGGCGGTCCCACTGGGGCCTTCGGTGGAGCTTCCCATGTAGCCACGAAGCGCTGTACTTGGTGGTGGATGACGCACGCGGGCGGTCCCACTGGGGCTTTCGGTGGAGCTCCCTATGGGGTCACGAAGCGCTTTACTGGGTGGTGGATGACGCACGCGGGCGGTCCCACTGGAGGTTCGGTGGATATGTTTGTGGGGCCACGAAATGCTGCGCATGGTGCTGGATGATGCATGCGGGTGGTCCCACTGGAGCCTTCGGTGGGGCTCCCTATGGGGCCAGCCACGAAATGAGGGAGGAACTGGAGGAGGAGGAGGAGGAAAAGGAGGGAGGAGTAGGAAGGAAGGAAAGAGGGAACACGGGGACCGCTTTTTCAAAACAGGGACCCAACAACACAGGTTGGTTGGGAAACGATCCTGGCGACGGACCCAACCATATGCAGTTGTGAGTAACGCGTTGTGGAGACGCATGCGGGCGGTGCCACCGGGGCTTTCGGTGGGACTCCCTATTGGCCACGACATGTTGTACTTAGTGTGGTTGACGCATGCGGGCGGTGCCCCTCGCTGGAACTCCCGATGAGGCCACGAAGCGCTGTAGTGGTCAGGGGAAACGCATGCGGGCGGTGCCGTTGGGTTCTTTCTCTGGAACTCCGTACGGGGCCACGAAACGCTGTACTGGGGGGGGGGCGCGTGCGAGGGGTGCCAACAGGGCCTTTTGGTGGAGTTCCCTGTGGGGCCACGGGAGGGGGGGACGCATGCAGGCGGTGCCACCAGGGCCTTCGGTGGAGCTCCTTACGGGCCCACGACGCGCTGTACTAGGCGTGGCTGACGCAAGCGGGCGGGTTACTAGAGTTCCCAACGGGGCCATGAAACGCTGTATTGGGGGGGGGACGCATGCGGGCGGTGCCAGTGGGACCTTCGGTGGAGCTCCCTACGGGTTCACGAAACGCTATAGTGGGTGGTGGCTGACGAATGCGGGCGGTGACAGTAGGGCCGTCGGCGGAGCTCCCTACGGGCCCACGCAGCGCTGTAGTGGGTGGTGGGTGACGCACTCGGGCGGTGCCACGGGGACCTTCGGTGGATCTCCCTGTGGGGCCACGCAACGCTGTACCGGGTGGGGGGGATGCATTCGGGGGTCGGTGCCGCACTGGGTTTGTTGGAGTTCCCAAACAATGGGGCCGCGAAGTGCAGTATTGGGTGGTGGACGATGCACGCGGGCGGTGCCATTGGGGTCTTTTTGGGGGGTCCCTACGGGGCCACGAAACGCTGTGCTGGGTGGTGGCTGACGCATGCGGGCGGTGCCAACGGGACTTTCGGTGGAGCCCCATGGGGCCACGAAGCGTTGTGCTGGGTGGTGGCTGACGCATGCGGGCGGTGCCACTGTGACCTTCGGTGGAATCCCATTGTGGGGCCACGAAGCGCTGTGCTGGGTGGTGGTTGACGCATGCGGGCGGTCCCACTGGAGGTTTCGGTGGAGTTGTCTGTGGGGCCACGAAACGCTGGGTGGTGGCTGACGCATGCGGGCGGTCCCACTGGGACATTCGGTGGAGCTACCTTTCCAGCTACGAGATGTTGTGTGGGGTGGTGGCTGACGTATGCGGGCGGTGCCACTGGTTCCTTCGGTGGAGCTCCCCATGGGGCCACGAAGCGCTGTATTGGGTGGTGGCTGACGAATGCGGGCGGTGCCGCTGGTGCTTTCGGTGGAGCCCCCCTACGGGCCCACGCAGCGCTGTAGTGGGTAGTGGCTGACGCACGCGGGCGGTGCCAGTGGGGGCTTTCGGTGGAGCTCCCTATGGTGTCTAGATATGGCCCCTGTTTCCCCCGTCTCGCTCCTCCCATCCATTCTTCCCATCCATGCCCATTTCTTCGCTTGCTTTGCGTTTGCTGAGCTTGCTGTCATGTAGCCGCTGTGGCTTCGAGTTCTGTTGCGAGAAAATGATTGCCAAGATGGCAGCGGAGCGCGGTTGGCAGCCATGATCGTGGAGGCCTTAGCACAGGATGTGCTAGAGGCCAAGCTGGAGATCGGGAGGCCTTTCACGCTGATCGAGCGCCAGCACGCGACGATTGGCCAACTCCAGGAGGCTTCGTCGACGGCAACAGTGGCGGCGGAGACGGGCGAGGCCAGTCAGCAGCGCCAGGACCAGATCATGGGTGCCCTGATTAGCGACAAGGGCAAGCCGCTGCCCTTCGACAGCGCGAAGAAGGCCGACTACTTCGACTGGGGTTTCAAGTCCAAGGCCTTCATAAGCAACCAGAGCAGGAAGGCGCTGGAAGGCATGAGCCAGGTGGGGGCATAGCCAGAACGCACTGAACGACGGCAACTACGGCGACGAGCGGCGGCAGATGGCACACAGCCTGTATGTCATGCTCGCGATGCACACGGAGGGCACGCCACTCGGCATCGTCAGAAAGGTCAGCAACCAGGGCGGCTTCGAGGCGCGCAGGAGGCTGAGCTACCAGTACGACCCGCAGAAAATGGGTAAAATCTTCTCGCGGCGGATGAAGGTGTTGGAGTTCGATTCCGGCGGCGAGTCGGAGTTCCTCGACAACCTCGCAAAGTTCGAGAACTTGCTCGAGGGTTGCGGGGAGCTGTCCAAGGAGACCCCCGGCGACAACATCCGCTCGGCGGTGCTGATCGCGCGGGCTCCTGAGGCGCTGAAGAACCGCGTCCCCTTGTCGATCCCGAAGGAAGATGTCGAACGGGGCGCGATCGAGAAGGTCACTTTAGACCACCTGCTGACGAAGCAGTCCATGCTTGGAGGACCCGCGCCGATGGACGTCGGCTGGGCCCAAACAAGCGGCAGGTGGGACCGACGGCCTGGCAAGTGCGCCGACTGGAAGGGCGGCAAGGGCAAAGACTGACAGGGATTCGAACGGCAAGGGCAAAGGCGCAGGCGACGAGGGCGGCAAGGGCGACAACAAGCCAAAGTTCCAGGGGCAGTGTGGTCGACGCGGTAAGCGGGGCCACAAGTAGAAGGATTGCTACGCCAAGGTCAACGAGGTGGACGCGGGCGTCTGGAGCAGCTGGAACGAGGGCTGGAACACCGACGTTTGGGGCAAGACGTGGGGTGGCCAGCAGGGCCAGCGCCGCGGCGAGCCCGCCCCAGCGCAGCCCGGCGAGGAGACCACCATTACTGCGGCGACGGCCGCGTCGGTTGAGCGCCAGGTGTGCGACGACGAGTCGGCGTGGATCTTCGCGGTCGCGTGCGACGGCTCTAAGGGCGCGCGCGTGGGGCAGGTGGTCGACATGATGGTCGAGACAGGCGCGAATCGGTCGGCTCGCGGCCCCCGGGACTTCCCAGGTCACCCAATCTTCCAGGGCGCGAAGCTGGAGACCAAGGCCGCGAATGGGACGGAGATCATGCACTACGGCGACAAGCAGGTGAACCTGAAGACGGAGTCCGACGACGAGATCAATGTGCAGATCCACGTGACAGATGCGACGAGGCCGATCCTGAG
>CAUYUJ010016373.1:215369-281677 GCA_963575745.1 Prorocentrum cordatum | reverse complement strand
TTCCTCCGCCTACCCTGTCACATTGTCCTTCAGCTCCTTCCTGTGATCACACATCCTGTCGCCATCGACGGCCAAAACCTTCAGGGTCGGCGGCACCAGCCGTAAGGCCTTCACAATAAGAGCATATAGATACATGGACAGGTAACTAAGCTGTCCCTTTGAATGGCCCAATGACTGTCTCGACGGTTGCCCCGACAGGTACATATGAGGTCGACAGATAGGGACATCGAAGAACCGATCGATACATGATAAATAAATGGACACGTCGAATGAAAACGGTATATAAATATAAGGTATAGGAAGATGGCGAAAATATACCTACACATATATACACATGTTTCACGCGTACACATGCATACAGGACAGATGTGCTCAAGTATAACTACATGGAAGGATGGGCATATAGACAGCTATGTACCTAGCAGTCATTAAATTGTCCCTGGGCGCGAAGCTGAAGTGGGAGGGAGCGGGTTTCATGGGCAGTTGCCTTGTGACCCTTCGGAGGCGCGTTTGAACCAGGTGGGGCCCACCCACCCCGAACATTCGGCGCCGTCGAACAAACCAGGGGGACTCCCCTCCCCATCCCTCCCCCCGAAGCCCTCCCCCTACAGGGGGGGGGCGGGTTCGAACCCCCTCCACCCCCCACCCCGCGCGAGGGGGGTGGGGGTTCGAACACCCCCCCCTGGCGCCAGCGGCGGCGGCGGCCGGCACCGCCGACGGCGGCGACGCGGCGACGATGACCAGAACGAACACGACGATGACGCGTCCCTTGTTGTCGTCTGTCCTCGGCCTGGAGTGTCAGAATACTGACCAGACCCGACCTGCAAAATAAGCTTTATTCGCGTTGGTGCCTCCCGCAATTTCCGTCGTCGTCGTCGCCATCGCCGTCGTCGTTGTCGTCGCCGTCGCCGTCGTCGCCGTCGCCGTCGACGTCGACGTCGTCGTCTTCGTCGTCGTCATCGCCATCGTCGTCCTCGTGCTTGTCGTCGTCGTCGTCGCCGTCGTCGACGTCGACGCTGTCGTCGTCCTCGACGTCGTCGTCGTCGTCGCCGCCGTCGTTCTCGACGTCGTCGTCGCCGTCAACGTCGCCGCCGTCGTCGTCGTCGTTGCCGTCGGAGTGGCCGTCGTCGTCCTCGTCGTCCTCGTCGTCATCGCCGTCGTCGCCGTCGTCGTCGTCGTCGTCGTCGCCGCCGTCGTCCTTGTCGTCGTCGTCGTCCTCCTCCTCCTCGTCGTCAACGACGTCGTCGTCGTCGTCGCCGCCGTCGTCCTCGACGACGTCGTCGCCGTCAACGTCGCCGCCGTCGTCGTCGTCGCTGCCGTCGGAGTGGTCGTCGTCGTCCTCGTCGTCCTCGTCGTCGTCGCCGTCGTCGCCGTCGTCGTCGTCGTTGCCGCCGCCGTCGTCGTCCTCGTCGTCGTCGTCCTCCTCCTCCTCGTCGTCGTCGTTGCCGCCGCCGCCGTCGTCGTCGTCGTCGCCGTCGTCGTCGTCGTCGTCGTCGCTTTCATCGTCGTCGTCTCGTCGACGCTTCCCGCCGACGCCGCCAGCCGCCGCTGGCGCTGGCGCTGGCCCTGGGGGGGTCGAACCCCCCCTGATCTGGAATCGTTGTTCTAGTCGACGCTCCCCGAAGCCGCCGTCTGCCGCCGCCGCCAGCCGCCGCCCGCGCCAGCGCCGCTGGCCCAGGGGGGAGGGGGGGTTCGAACCCCCCCTTCCCTTGAATCCAAGGGAGGGGTCAGTTCCGAACCCCCCTCGCCCCTCCACGCGCTCTTTCTGAAGCATGGTATCCGCGGTGAGGACTGTTGTTGCTGTTGGTGTTGCTGTTGTTGTTGTTGTTGGAGAAAGCACGTTTCGCGGGCGCTTAAGCGAGAGCACCAAAGCGGATTAAAGGGGCACGACAAGAATTACTGTTTAGTCGTTAAGATGCAACCATCACTTAAATGCTGATCGTTTCTATCTTTTTGCGTGCCATTCAACAGCAGCAGCAACAACAACAACAACCATACTAATGTTAAGGCTGCTCGCTCTGACCTGCTCGCATGCCGTTCAGCACGTATAATCCCAAATCGTCGACACCCGCCCTCTAGGTCTTCGATCGCACCCCTGGGGATCTACCTTCCTCACCTGCCGCGTGTAGTTGGTACAGCCCCTAAACAAAGGAAGAGGGAACCGGATGGAAAAGGGAGGGCGAGGGAGCAAGAGATTGAACAAAAGGGGACTTGGAGCAGAAAACACGTGGCAGAACCAGACTGGCTGATCGGGTGGGTAGACCCTAACAGCTGGGCCGGAAGGCGGGCCCAAGCGGCCAGGTCGGGCCAGCGAGCTGAAACGCGAATGCTGCATGAATCGCGTTGAGGTCTCGAGCGGTCGCACGATTCCCAGATGAATCGCGAGAGAAACAAAAGCGAGAGCGCGACTACTGAGAGTCGAGGGCGCGGCGTTTCAATGAATTGCGAGGAAATCCCACGCGAGAGCGCGATGCCCGCATAAATTATGAGGATGTCCCGCGCGAGAGCGCGATTTCTCCATAAACTGTGGGAGCATATCAGGCAGGAGCCGTCGTTGTGGCTGTTGTTGTTGTTGAATACTCACTTCTAAAGAATGATTATTGTTGATCTCCTGAAACGGTTCCGCGCGCTCTCGCCTTGACGCCGGCTACAGTTCCTCTGAAAACGAAGCTCCCGTTCGAGCGATGGCTTGAGCCTAAATGTGGGCATTTGGAGGCCTAGCTACGACAACAACGGCTCCCGCTCGATATTTCCTTACACTTTACCCCGAGACACCCTGGCCAGAGAGGCCCACGAACTCAGGAACGGCGCTCTCGCTCGAGACTTTCTCGCAATTCAGTCAAGTTGGCGGAGGCCCAGCCACGACGACAAGGGCTCCTGCTCGATACGTCCTCACGATTTACTCAGAGAGCCCCTGGCCAAGAAGGCCCCCGAGTTCAGGAACGGCGCCCTCCCTCGAGACTTTCCCGTAATTCAAGCAAGTTGGTGGAAGCCCGGACACGGCGACAATGACTCACGTTGGATATTTCGCCACAAGTATTCCGAGAGCCCCTGGCCTGAGGCCCCCCAACTCAAGAACGGCGCTCTCGCTCGAGACTTTCTCGTACTTCAATCAGTGGCCGACAAGGAAGAGATGAGCGCGTTTCTTTATGCTCGGCGATGACGGACGTCATGGGGGGGGAGGCGACGGGGGGTATGACGTAATGCCCCCCCCGCCGTGTGGCTCCGGTACCGTAGCCGCGCCCGCGCGCGCGACGCGACGAACGACGAGCGACGACAACGACGACGACGATGACGACGACGACGACGACGACGCGAGCAGCATGTAAGTGGCGATATGCCCCACTGCGCCTGTGTACACCACAACGCTCGCGTGCACCACAAAGCGCGTGTACACCACAGCGCCTGCGCACACCGCAACAACCGTGTCAACGCAGCGCCTGTGTACACCACTGCGCGCGTACACTACATCGCCAGTGTACAAGTGTACACCGCAGCTACCATGTGCAACACAGCGCCTGTGCACACCACAATGCTGCAATGCTTGCGCGCACCGCAGCTCCTGTGCACGCCACAGCGCGTGTCTACACCACAGCATTTGTGTGCAACGCAGCGCTTGTGTACGCTACAACGCCTGCGTGCATAGGACAGGTAGTAAGAGCATGTATGTGAGGATCTGCTGCGGACAAGTAGACGCCACGGCAGGAAAGTGCTGATAATCGAAAACGACGTTTTTCCCTCCTCCCTCCTCCTCCATCTCCCCTCCTCTTTTTCTTCCTCCTCCTTTTCCTTCTCCTCCTCATCCTCCTTAACCCCTGTCGTTCGGATTGGCGCTGCATTGCACGTGCGCATGTCAGCACGCACCGCTGACTGGTTTATTGGATCGGTACATTTGGTTTTCGGACGGCCACTTTAGCTGGAGCCTCCTGGACACAAATGCGATGAGTTACGGTGACGCGGGTGGACTCGGGGAGACTCGTAGATTCCAGCGGCACTCCGTTGCCCATAAGGATTATTATCCAATGTTTAATGTGGAATCCACAAGCGCTCCATTTTGTCATAAGGATTCGTTCTAGCATTCTATATATACAATGGTGGTACTGTGTTGCACACGGTTGGTGTGGTGCACACAGGCACCGTGGTGTACACCGGCACTGCAATGCACGGAAGAATTGTGGTGCACACTGGTGCTGTATTGCACACGGCTGATGTGGTGTACGCAAGCGCCGTGGTGTGCACAAGACCTGCTTTGCCCGCAGGCACGGTGGCCCAAACTGACGGTGTGTTGCACGCAACTGCTGTAGTGTACATAGGCGGCGTGGTGTACGCAAGCACTGTGGTGTACACAGGCGTTGTGGTGCAAATCGCCACCTACATGCTGTTCGCCACCCGTCCTCCGTCATTCCTCGGCATTCCCAGACGCCGCCGGCGCGAAACGTGACGTCATCGACCCCCTCCACCCCCCATAGATGATTGCCGTCATCGGCGCACGACGACTATTTGCGACGAGCGACAAGCCACGAGAGACGACGACGACGACGACGACGACGACGACGACGACGACGACGACGACGACGACGACGGCTGCGGACCAGACTCCTGTGCGGATTCCTACGCGGACACCTACGCGGATCCCAATGCGCACGGCGGCAGTTCCCGGAGCGCACTGGGGGGGGAGCGTTACGTTACAAGGGGGGGGGCGGGGACCATGACGCCCGTCATGCCCCAAGCAGTAAAGAAACGGACTCGATTCCCCCCGAAAGGGGGGGCAATCGAAAACGAAGTGGGCGGGCATCGAGGGTTAGGGTATACGGAATGCAAGACAAGCGTGCCAGTAAAAGCGAACAGTCTTGAAATGATTAGTGCGGTTATTGTTGTTGTCATTCGGTGGCCATGGGCCCAGTTTGGTGACACCACGCTCTCCCTTGTGAGACGTAAAGTACAAATCTCGGGAGGAACATTGCAATCGCAAAAATACCCTGGTCACTGGAAGACGGTCAGCAATGAATATTCTTAGAAACGCGAACTCAACGGCTCCAGCGTGATACTTCCTCACGACTTATTCCCAATTGCGCTCTCGCGAGGGGCTTCCTCACAATGGATTCAAGAATCGTGCTCTCGCGTGGCACTCCCTTACGATAGAATGAGACGCCGCGCCTTCGACACTCAGGAACAACGTTCTTGCTCTGCCCGTTCTCACGATGTATTTGGGAATCGTGCTAATGCTCTAAATAAACTCCTCGCGATTCATGTAGGACTCACGATTCAGCGACCCGCCTGCTCGACCTGGCCGCCTGGGCCCGCCTTCCCGACCCGCCCGTTAGGGTTTACCCGCCCGCACTGTCCGTATGGTTCTGCCACGTGTTTTCTGTTCCTAACCTCCCTCCTGCTAATATCTCGTGTTCCATCAGTCACTCTCCCACGTGCACCTTCTTTCCATTCATCCTCTCTTTCCCTGATTTAGTGGCTGCGCCAAACACACGTGGCAGATAAGGAACATATACCCCTCAGGGGGCACGATCGAAGACGAAGAGGGCGGGTATCGAGGGTTTGGAATATAGGAATATACGTGTTGAATGGCACGCGAGCAGGCAAGATCGAACAATATTAAAATGATGAATGTTGTTGTCGTCGTCCTCACCCGCGACCCGCCCGCGACCACCCACTCTGCGACCCACCCCGCGACCCACCCACGACCCACCCGCGGCCCACCAGCGGCCAACCCACAGTGCTTTGACAAAAATTCAACGCCTGCGGCGGGCTTTTCGTATAATTTGAAACAAGAACGGGGCCTGCGGCAGGCTTCTTCAAAGTCTTACGGACTGCCGACGGCCCCGCCGCACCCTCAGTCTTGTCCGAATATAAGACAATACATTTGGATGTCCCGACGCGCGTCCACTCGTGATTTGAAATGTGCGTCCAATACAAATCAAAGATAACGGCACGCCCTCCCCAAACCTCTTTATCACCCGCAAGGTGGGCTAAAAGGTCACCTTGATTTTGCAGGGTCGACCTCCTAATCAGACCCGACCGAAACTGGCTGGTGACTCGCGGGGCCGCCACAAGTTGCGCCAAGCCTCGTGGGGGACCAGGGAGCACAGAACGTCCCCCTGCTGCACTCGGACGGACTTCCCCCGCGGGGCCGAGAAACTGCGCCGTCTCACGCTGCCTGCCTGCCGACGGAGAGCGAACCGAAGGGGCGGCTGAACGCAAGACTAGCCCTGGGCAAGAGTGACCGTTGGCACCCGGCTCTGGGGGGGCCGCGGGGAAGCCAAATCTCAGCTGGCAAGACAACGCTGGGGGGGGGGGCCTGTGGGCGCCCGTATCAGATGTCCCTCTGGCGAAGGGTCACTCCTACACGTAGTCGCAGGGGCTCGGTTCGCAAAGCACGCTGCCCAGTCCTTCCAAAGCCTCCCTGGCCTCCGCTCGGGGTGGGACGCGAGGGGTAGGATGTGGGGCGAGGGGGGCTGTGCTGTTCCAGCGGCAGGAGGTGCCCGAGCCTGTCATGCCCACCTGTCATGCCCCGAGGACTGTGCATGGCGGCGGGGCCGACCTCTCCGACCCTTTACCCCTGATCTCGGGGAACCACAAACTGCCTAAACATACGCTTTCGGGGGTCCGCGCGGACTTCTTGGGTCGGCGCTGGACCCGACGGCGCCTCCAGCGCCGCGCGCTGGGCAGGTGTGTTCCATCGCCGACCCGGAGGCTGCGCTCGGACCTCCGAATGCCGTTGTCCTTCGACGACCCCCTGGGGCGCGACCCCGAGCCCCACCGCGACGGCCGAGATGGGCGGTGCCAGCACCTGCAGCTTCGGCGGCAGCTGGTCCGGGCGCGGGCGGGGGCCGCCGCCCGCCCCCGGCCCCGTGGCCGGCCAGCTGCTGCGGCGCGGATCCGCCCAGTTCGTCGCGTGGCTGGCGGGCGGGCCGAGGCCACATCCCCGCCAGTCGCCTCTGGCCGGTGCTCCCACCCTCGCTCCTCCATCGGCCCCCCAAACCTCCCCTTCCTCCGCCGCATCCCCTCCCCTCCCCTCCCCTCCCCCGAACCCCTCCCGCTCTGCCCTCTCCTCCGCCGCACCTCCCCAACGATCCTCCCCGCACGCTTCTCCTTGGTTTCGCCAGTACTCCGCACTGGCCACGTGGGCGGTCGAGGTCACAGAAGGGCGAGAAGAAGACACAGGGAAGAAACCGAGGCTGGGGCAAGATGGGCACGATCCTCGTGATGGAATTGCCGAAATGGGTTTGGGCCCGCATGCGAATTGGCCAACAACAGATAATCAGGTAAAGTTGGTACGAGTTGCCTGACTGGGAGCGTGACTGAATCTACGCATGCCTGGGGCGACAGCGACAGACGACGAGGGGGGCAGAGCCGATGAAGGCGACGACGACGACGACGACGACGACGACGACGACGACGACGACGACGGCGACGTCGGCGACGGCGACGGCGACGGCAACAGCGGCGGTAACGAGGGCGGCGACGACGCCGGCGACGGCGAGGTCCTGTGTTCAGAACGCGCGACGGGCAAAACGTTGGAACCCACAGGAGAAACAAAGTAAAATTCTAGTCACGCCTGCCCCGTGCCCCTCGGAGACCTTCGCTGCCCTTACTTCATTATTTTCCGAAGGCAGAACGGTCCAACAAAATCGGTTCCAACACACACTATTTGTTCACCACTCGGATCCGTCAAAAAACCATCGGATTCGCATAGGATCCGTCCAAGAAGCATCGGATTCGCCGTAGCGGATCCGTACCCAGAAACGAGGCCCGAGGCGAGGTTGACACTCCCGAACGGGGACCGTCTTCAATGCCCCTGCACTCGTTTTCGGGTGCCCGGTGCTGCGCCCACCGCCCGCGATCTGCCGCCAAATCCCCTTTCCCCAGGCTGGCTGGGCCGACGGCCCCTGCACTGGCTGGACCGACAGCCTGGTAACTGCGTGCGATTTGAGCGTTCGGGCCAAATTCACAAATCGTACCAACTTACATGACTGTCTGTAGGGCCGTAGGTGAAACTCCATGTTGGGCACGATCCGCGCGAGGGATGTGCTGGATTGGGCGCGCCGCGGCATGCGAACTGGCCCACTCGGGCCGTAGGTGGAGCTCCCAATGAGGGCACGAAACGTGTGAGGGTGTGCCTATGGCTGCATGCGGTCCACCCCCACTCCACTTAGGCTGTAGATGGCGCGCGCTCGCGCGGAGAGCGCTGGGGCGGCGCCAGAGGCGCCGCCAGGCGGGGGCACCGCCGACATAGAAAATCGGTGCGGACCTCCGAAGGCCGACAAAAAGATGCACCGCAAAAGCGAAATTGGTTTGAAGGAAACGGGTCCTGAGGGACACGGGTTTCTGGACCCCGGGAGCCTTCTCCTGGGACCAGCTATTCCTCCCAAATGGTTTTCTAACGGCCCCGAGGCCCAGGGAGAGCCGTGGAGGGCCTGGAAACGAAGGAAAACCTCAGGACCCGTTTCCCTCAGGACCCTTTTCCTTCCCTGGACCTCTGCAGGGGCGCGGTCCGACCAAGACTTCGAGGCGGACCCAGCCGTGGCGACGAGGGACGGCCAGCGACGTCGGCATCTCGTGACTTGAAGGGAAGGGGCTAAAAATGGCACACGCACAAATTTTGGTAGGTCCGCACGGATTTCTTGGATCGGCGCTGGACCCCCCCTCCCTGGCGCGCGGCGCGCCTGGGAGATCCAGCGCACATCCGAGAAATCCGCGCGGAGCTCCAGAAGTTCACGTTCAGGCCGCTTCTCCTGGTCTTCGGAGAAAGCGGCGCCGCGGGAGCGAGGGAGCCTGGCGGCTCTGCCGCCGACATCGGCTCCGGGGCGGCCCACGCGGCCTGGTCCTGCCTCTCTGGCGGCGTCAGCGAGGGCGGCCGCGGCTCCCTCCCGCTGGCACCCGCAAAGGGCGGCGGGGGCGGCGGGGGCACTGGCGCGACGGGGCCCACCTGGGGCGGCATGGAGCGGGAAGCATCCCTCCCGCCTGCCGAGGGTCCGGGCGCCCCAGAAAGCACGAGGCGGCCGGTTCGTCGTATGTGTTACCCCTGTTCGAGGCGGGCCTCGGGCCTCGGGACCGTCAGACATGTGCTCGGGGTGGGAAACTGGCCCTGGGGGGAAGGGTCGAAAGGCCCAGGAGACCATGCTCGAGAAGATCGTGCCGCTGGATTTGGGCGTTCGCCCCCAATCCCCCCCTTGCCACGCTCACTCCCTGCCCTCTTCCCCATCCATCGCCCATCCCGCCCTCTCCGCCATCCTCCCAACAACTGCTTCGCATGATTAAACAAATTCCAATGCGACGCATTGCTAACCAATCCACCCCGCGAAGCAGCCAAGGCATCATGGACCCCTAAACAGTTGTTTTGTTTCATCCGCGGCCGCTTAAGAAGTCGGACGCCAGTCGAGCAACGGGAGGGGCGCTCTGGAAGCGGATTGAGCACACAGAAGCGGCGGACAGAAGGGATGGAGGCGGAAAGGGAAGAGCCGCGCTCGCGCTCAGAACGTAAGTCTCTCCCGCGGGCGCCAGAGGTAGATACACAGCGGCGTGGAAGACCAGGTCCACGAGGAGCGAGTACAGGGCAAAGAACACGGCGAGCACGAAGGTGATGCCGAGCGTGCAGCCCGTGAGGCAAAGGTGACGGTAACCCATGCGGCGACGTCAGTCGACCCGGAGCAAAACCAGGTGCAAGGGACCGCCAGGGAACCCAACCAAGATGAACTGAGAAGACGAGCCCGCGCACGAACCCTCAAAGCGCGAAAACCGCATAAGCGAAGGGCACTGACCGGGAAGCAACGACCAGGGAACGGTCGGGGCAAGCGACGAAGTCGAAGAGCACCATGGCAAACCGAGGACAAAATTACCTGCGATCGGTAGGGGGACAAAAAGGCGCCGTCGAGCTTGCCGAAAAAACACCGGCTTGAGCCCTGTGACGGGCTCGGCCGCGCAACGCTGGCAACCCAAAGGCTGCGGCCAGAAGACTGGCGGGGCCGCCGATGATGAGGCTGCGCCGGCGGGGGGGGAAGGGTAAGGAGAAAGAGGGAGGGAAGCAGGGGCAGGCGGGAAAGCAGCGCGAGGACGAGGCCAGGAGACCAGGGGGGCGAAAAAACAGAACAGCGCGGGAGAAAACCAAGTAACCAGGTGGGCAGAAAGACCCACCAGAGTGGGAGAAGACAAGGCCAGGGCGGCGTGGACAGAGCGCACTCGGTACTGGGACCAAGTGCGCAGCGGCCGCGACCAAGGCCAATGGGCCCCGGCACGGCCCGCGGACCGCCTCCCGCGCTGGTGCCGGGTCAGCACCACACCCTCTCGCCCGGCCCACACCGCGACGTCGTGTCCGGCAACTGCGAGCCCGCGGAGGAAGACCAGGCATTGGGCAGCCGACCGTCTCCCTCCATGGTCGAAGGTGACGTGCCGCCTGCCCTCGTCTTGCGACGCGCAGGAAGCGCGCCCAACTGACGAAAACGAGCCCAGCCTCGCGATGGAGCCGTTGACGCAGTCGCCTGGCGTCTCGCCGTCAAGTGGTTCCCACCAGATCAGCCCACGAGGAAGTTCGCACAGAATGTCGTCGTTCCCTGCCAGGGCTGTCTCGCGACGCCCAGGTCCTTCCCTGGGCACCCCCGGGTTCTCGCGGCCGAGGACCGCCCCGCCCGCCCACGCGGCCGCGGCAGTCAAGGGCAGGGCCGAGATGGGGACGCAAGCCGACGACAGGGGCAGGGCTTATACGGGACACGGCTGCCGATTGCGGCCCCCCGGGGCCGCCGGGGGCGCCGTCGGCCGCCGTTTCGAATGAGTCATCGGGCGAGGCGTCGGCGCGGGCGCTGGGGGGGCCCCGGGTTCTCGCGCCCCGCTCGTCCGGGTCGTCGTCGTCGTCGCCCCCCCAGCGAGGGAGCCGAGCAGGGCCGACGCGGACGATCGGGTCGCCAGCCGCCGTCGAGGCCAGGCTACGGCAGAACGTCGGCTGCCAACAGGGGGGCACGCCGCCAGTGGGCGGCACGCACGGCGGCGCGGGTGGGGCTGGGGCCAGGGGAGTCGCGCGCACCACCCCCCGTCGCCCCAGGTGGAACCGAGCGTTGTCCTCGCTCTGCTGGGGCGAGTACCGACCTCCAGCCACCAGCCGGCAGATGGCGGCGGCGTCTGCCTTTTCCGATTCGACAGCGGCCGCAGCGTCTGCCCGCAGACTGCCGTGGCCACCGGCCCCTGCCGCCTGCAGGAAGCACCCGTAGCGCAGGGGCCCGTCTGGCCCCTCGCACGTCGACCCCCAGACGGGCTCGAGACTAGCAAGCGGCGCAACGCAGGGGCTCCGTGCAGCCGCTCCGCCGGCGGACGAAAAGCTGGGGGGCACTGGCGTGCCAAGGGCGGGCCGCCCCGCACAGCGCGTAGTCTGTCATCGTCTGTTCGACCCGCGTTTACGCGTAGAAAGGTCGAGTTCGGCCGGCTGTGCCCCAAGCCCAGCCAGGGGGTCGGGGCACTGGCCCGAGCCAGGGCGACGCCAAACGGACTGCGAGCTAGATACAGCGCACAGTAACAGCAATGGAGTGGACATGCCAGGTGTGGGCGCCGTGCCCCTCCCCCCCCCAGTCACCCCAGCCCTCGTCTGACCTAGGGTCCTCTGCTCCCCAAGGTCCGCGAGTGGCCCGTGGCGTTCCGACGTTCCGCGCCCACCAGGGCGGCACGAGGCCAGGACACCACCCGGGCGGCAAAAAGCTGGAACAGCGAAGGACATAGCCGGTTCAGCCAAGGCGACGGAACGCCCGGACCAGGATTTCGAGGCGAGACGAACCGCGGCGCCAGGGGAAGCCCGTTCTCGCACGCTGATTCCAGGATTGTAGCTGATCGCCTCGGGTTCCAGCTTCGCCCCCCGCATCTTCCTGAAATAGTCGGCTTCGCGCGCGCACTGATTCCCGAGTGGTAGCTGATCGAATCGGGCTCCAGCTTCGCCTCCCGCGTCTCCCAGAAATCGCCAGAAGTAGGCGTGATGACTCCTAAGCAGTATTACCCGAATGCCTAGGGTACCAGCTTCGCCCCCCACTTCTGCCCTGGTTTGTTGGCTCCTCACTCGCTGATTCGTGCAGGGTAGCTGATCGCATCGGGAGCCAGCCAGGCCTCCCACGTCTGCCGTAGATCGCTGGCTTCGCACGCGCTGGTTCCGGGGGTGCGGCCGAAAGCATCGGGCTCGAGCTTCGTCTCCCGCGTCTGCTGGAGAGCGCAGGAGCAGAATACATGCCCTCCTCCAGGGGTGCCTCAACCTCTGCCGAAGGTTGGCTGCGGTCGCTGCTGCCTCAATGGGGCCGCACGTAGCTTGGCGCTGGTCGGGGTGTTGTAGCTCGTGATGATGGCGGGCTCCTCGCAGAGCAGCGATAGGGCCAGCTGCCAGGGCTCGCATTTCTGGCACGCGCTGATGGTGATGCTGTAGCTCTTGATGGCGCGCCCCAGCTACATCGCCCGCAGTTCGCTCCGCAACGACAGGGCCCGCCGCCAGAGCTCGTCCTTCTGGCACGCGCTGATGGGGATGTTGCAGCTCATCGTGATGGTGGGCTCCAGCTTCACCGCCCCACTCTCGCTGAGCAGCGATAGGGCCAGCTGCCAGGGCTTGCCCTTTTCGCACGCGCTGGTGGAGATGCTGCAACAGATAATGGCGAACCTCAGATTCACTACCGCATCTCGCTCAGCCGCGACCAGGCCCGCTGCCAGGGCTCGCAATTTTCGCACGCACCGATGGTCATGCTGTGTCTCATGATGGCGGGCCCCAGCATGGCCGCCCGCATCCCGCTAAGCTGCGACGGGGCAAGTTGCCAGGGCTCGCCCTTCTCTCACGCGCTGATCGGAGTGCTGTAGCTCCAGATGGGGGGCTCCAGCGTCACCAGCCACGTCTCGCTGAGCAGCTACAGGCGCTAGCGAAGGTGTGCTCCCAGCTGTGCAGGCAGGGATGCTGACGTCGGTGCTCCCAGCTGTGCTAGTGAAGATGTTGGCGTCGGTGCTCCTGGCGGCACTGTCGAGGACGCTGGCGTCGGTGCTCCCGTCTGTGCTGGCGAGGGCGCCAGCCTCAGTGTTTCCGAACGCGCTGGCGAGGATGCTAACCTCGGTGCCCCCCGCTGTGCAGACGAGGAAGCTGGCGCGGGTGCTCTCGGCTGTGCTGGCACAGAAAATCGCTTCGGTGCTCCAGGAGGTGCTGACGAGCGGCAGGCCGCGGCGACGCCGGCCAGCACGCCTTCCGCCCCCGCTGCCGCTGGGGGAGCGCCAGCGGCAGCGGGAGCAGCGGCAGGGCAGGCGGCCGCGGCGCCCGCAGCCGGAGTCGAGGGAACGACGTCTGAAGGGCGAGGCCGGAGGCGGCCTTGACGCTGGCCGCGGCCGCCGCTGCGGCGGCGGCGGCAGCAGCCGCAGCGGCGGCAGCGAGCCAGACCGCGTCCAGAGCGCCGCCGTCGGCCGCGGGCAGCGACGGTGGCAGCGGCAGCAGCAGCGGCGGCGCCGCCCGCGACGTCGCCCAGCCGCTGACAGCCACCAGCGGCAGCGGCAGCTGGGCCCGCGTCAACGCCCACTGCCGCCTCCGCGCCCTGCGGCGGCAACAGCAGCGGAGGCCGAGGCTGGGCCGACGCCAGGTGGCAGGGCAGGCCCCTCGCCGCCGGCCGCCCGCGAGGGACCAGCGTCTGGAGGCGGCGCCCGTCAGCACGCCAGCGACAGCGGCAGTGGGACGGGAGAGGAGGGAGCCAGGAAAGGGGCGCAACTGTCCCAGCTCCCCCCAAGAACACCAGAGGGCGGGGCAGCATCCGGCGCTGGGCGGCGCCGCTGCGCCAGAGCTGTTTGAGCCAGAGGCTACCGTAACGACCCCCAAACAAGCATCATCAGCAGCAGCGACGACGCAGACAGCAACGCACCTCGCGATGCAACGCCCGTGCCTTCCATGCCGTCTCCTACCCAAGTCTTTCGGCACTCGCGAGCCCTTCGCTGCGTTTCTGCCCCCCCCTGTGGCCACGACCGCGTACTATAGACATGGATCTGTGTACACGTAAATCTGCCCAAATAGACATGATACACATGTATGCGCAAGCGTCGATCTATACATATCCGTCGATCCAGCGTGTGAACTACAAGGAGCCTCAGCAAGAGCTTGAGTTCTGAGCCTAAGCAAGAGCTTCAGCTCTGCTTGGGGGGTGTCGCTGGGGTGGCTGCGCCAGGGAAGGGGGGGAGGGCGGGGGGGGCGGTCCCCCATCTCTTAATGATTTGCGCATCCCCAAGATGTTTCGGGGGGTACCAAGGAACCCCACAAGGACTCTCCCCTTTTAACCCTCCCCGGACACCCCCCCGGGGAAGGGGGGAAGGGGAGGAGGGCGGTCCCCCATCTGGCGTTTTCTTAATGATTTGCGCATACCCCAAAATGTTTCGGGTTGTCCCAGGGACCCCCCTCAGATCTAGCCGCTACCGCCCACAGGACCCTCCCCTCGGAACCCTCCCCGGACCCCCCCCCGGACCGCTCCAGGCACCCCCCCAGAGGGCACGTCAGCTCCAAAAAGCGTCCCCGACGACTCCAAGAGCGCCCTCCCTCCCAAACAGCGTCTTCGACGACTCCAAGATCACCAAATCCGGAGCCCCCCGGATCGGCGGCACTGGCCGGAGGCCAGTACAATATAGATAGATGAATGTACGTACATCACCCTCACACGCATATATATATATATATATATATATATATACACACGCATACACATATATGTGTATGTAGGTATGTAGGTATGTAGGTATGTATGTATGTGTGTATGTATGTATGTATGTATGTATGTATGTATGTATGTATGTATGTATGTATGTATGTATGTATGTATGTATGTATGTATGTATGTGTGTGTGTCTGTATGTATGTATGTATGTATGTATGGATGGATGGATGGATGGATGGATGGATGGATGGATGGATGGATGGATGGATGGATGAATGTGTGTGTGTGTATGTATGTATGTATGTATGTATGTATGTATGTATGTATGTATGTATGTATGTGTAGAGATGTGTAGATGAATGTATCTAGAATATGCATACATGGGAGGCGGTTGTCCTTGCCCCCCATATGAAGCACCAGATTAAGATACATCTTAATGTACATCATATGAAGATCCATGTACGTCACACTGTGCGACTGGGCGGATGCGACTGAGCGGTTTTGAGCGTTTCTCAGCTTGGTGTCGGAGAGCGCTTAATCAATTCAACTCGACCTTCATAGTGCGCTTGTAAGAAGAATCGACCTGAAAAGCTGATCGATTATATGAGAAGCCAGGAACCTCCATATTTCTATCAATTCCATGAAATGCCAATTTAAAAATCAATTCAACAAAATAATGCTGGGTCTACACATTCCACAAACTCATAGGTTTTCCAAACCATCAGCCGTGACCATCCCTTCGCCCCTCAGATGGTTTGGAAAACCTACGAATGTATAGAACTTGTAGAAACATTGATACTGTTTATTGATTTGTTTGATGTAATTATATTGAAGGTAAAGAAACAGCCAGGTGTTCCTGCTTGTCCTCCCTCTTCCTCCTCCTCCTCCTCCTCCCTCCTCTCTCCTCCCCTCCTCCTGATCCGAAGAAGGCTGAGGAGGAGGAGCGGCATGAGACAATGAGGAATTGTCAAGTCTCGCATGAATATAAGTTGTTGGCTTGTGCTTTGAAACAGGAAAATCTAGCAATGTGGCAAACATGTGTTTTGCTTTGAGAACCGGGCTTAAGCAAGGCAAGAGGAGGGAGGACTGGCAAGGGCTAGCCTTCATTCAACGTTTTTGACGACAATGTTTCAAACATGGGTTTCTGAGGGCCTGAGTAAGACAAGCAAGATGAGGGAGGAGTGACGGAAGCTTGCCTTGCGTCGTGGTCGCGTTCTTGGTAGACCGTTGCGTTGATTTCGCGCTCGCCAGCACGAGTGTAATCGAGGGGGAATGTGTTTTCGGTGTGGCTGTAGGTTGGATTGTTTTTCGCGCCTCAGGAAGCTGCAGCGTCCTTGCAGATCTCGCGATCCGTCGTGGTCGCCACTTGGTACACCATTGTATTGATTTTGCGCTCGCTCGTCCGAGGGTGAGCTGCTCAAAAAACGAAGTGCAATCTCGCCACATCGTTCGTTCTCTCCTTCTCTCTCCCCCTCGCTTTCTGTCTCTATGTGTCTCCTCTCTCACGCGGAGAGGAGTGCGGAGGCAGGGGGAGGAGGAGCAGGAGGACCAGGAGGAGGAGTAGGAGATAAAAAAATAGGCCGCTCGTAGAACAATGGAGCTCCGCCGAAGGGGGGGACAAGAAAGGCCGCCACGCATGTATGTATATATACACACAAACATAGATGTCCATCTATGTATGGCGTGCATGCACGTGCGCGCGTATGACATGTATGCACATGTTCGCGCGCGCATGTGCACGTGCACGCACGCCGCCCGCATGCGAAACTCGAAGGACCAAGGTGCATGGCGTGAAGCGCCACTGCAGCCGTGTACATGTGTATATACGTGTGTGCGTAAATTGACGTACGTCCATACATATACACACATATATATATATATATATATATGTATGCATAGATTCATGCTCGCGCATACAGATGTACTTTAAACGGAAAAGGTTAAAGGCGAGGTATAAATCGAGCATGTACCGCTGCCGTGCCTGGCTCAAGCCGGGCCCGGCCAAATATGTGACTGTGCCTCACCGAGGCGCACTACTTGCATCAGAGATCGGAAAATCCCTTTTCCATTGACGATGCCCATCCTACTCTTTACTCCAGATCCCATGCTTCGTCTCGCTCTCTTGCTCATGCGATATGAGCCAAAGCCTGGGATATGGGAGCGCCTAAGGCGGACTACATACCTAAGCTTACCAGCTTGTTTTCGACTTGGTAGCGGAGCTGGCTACACTCTCGTGTGGCTGGCTCTCGCTCTGATTCCTGTAATCCACGGCACAACTTGGTGGACTACTACTACGGTGGAATACCATGTTGCGCCGGCTCTGCGAGGAGCGGAGCCAGTCCGCGATCGAGCTAGCGGGGCAACCCGCGAACTCGAGACGCTTTCTCCTACTTCACTGCGCTACTTCACTCCCGACTTCCACCAGATGCCAATCGGCAACTCGATCGAGAACGTGGTCACCCTGCGGGGCTACCCGCAGCGGGGCCACCTGCATCCCGTGCCGGTCAGGCGCCTCACGGCTACCACGCCAGAGCCTGACAAACCACAGCCTAAACCAATCACCGAAGCCGAAATGCATATGCATTGGATCAAGATAACTATCTTCGGCATTCTATGGGTGATAATGGGATGTGCTGTGGGATACATGCGGCAGGGGATGGACGACACGCGTACTACTGGCCCTTCATGGGACCCTGCCGGTACTACGCCTTTCCGCGAATACGTTCGCGAAGTACATGCATGGTTAAACGTAACGAGCGGCAATATGACACCACCACAACAAGCTGCAGCACTACAACGAGGCCTTCAAGGTCTGGCTCGTCGTATCGCCATGCAGGTCCCCTCCCAGATCATCAATTATGGTGTAACTGTCAATGGACAGCCAACGGATGCAGTAACCTACATACTGTACTTACTGAGCACCAAATTTGAAAATCTGGAAGATGAGCGCCAGCTCAACTCTGGCACGGCCCTTATCGACTTCCGCGTCGAAAGGGGCGAGCGAATCGACTCAGTATTAGCTCGATTCGAGATGGCCCGTGACGAGGCTAACTCTGTTGGCTTTGTCATCCCCAACTTTCAGATCCTAACGCTGATTCTCTTCAGAGCGTTAGGCGTTGGCGCGTCACGAGCCCAACACCTGCTTGAGCCCTTCAATCATCAGATGCCCCGAACACAAGCAGACTATGACAGGCTGCTGACCAGGATGAGGAACTACGGACATGTTGCCGAGCGCTCTCCTGGTAACATAGCGGGTATCTTCACAGGGCACCACTCACATGCAGGTGTTTACGCCACGACTGCGGGGTCACCCGCTGGTCCTGGCGAGCCAAATCCCTGGGCTGACCCAGCCGATATGCCCAACGAGGCCACTGCCCTTCTAGGGCAGACCGGCCAGGCATCGGCAGAGGCAGCTGAGGCGAACGCCTGGTCGAACTACTCGCCAGGCGCCGCCTACACTGCAAGCCCGCCCTCGGGCACAACCCTCTGGGGCCAAGCGGAGTCATCCGCTCAATGGTCTCAGCCACCCTCACCGTTTGAATCTGGCACTGACACAGATACCTCATCTGACGATGAGCACAATGGAATAGTCTCTGCTGGTAATGACTACCCAGCGGATGACACTCACCTTTCTGAACAGCAAAGGGCGGAAGCCGCCTTTATGGCTTATCGCAAATCAAAACGCCGTTGGAGGCGCTTTATGAAGAAACCAGTCAGAAAGGTGAGACGTGCAGTACGCCGACATTTCAAACAATTTGGAAAGGGTCGTGGTAAAGGGGGTCGCAGACGCCGTATGCATGGTAGGGGTATTACTGCTTTCCTCACGTCCTTAACTGATATGGCTTTTGAAGAAGTTCTTATCGGAGGCAAAGGTCGGGGTCACAGGCGGACCTCCGGTAAGGGAAAGGGGCGGAGGGGCAACCCTAGGGACGCTTCTGGTAATACTATGAAGTGTCATACATGCGGTAGCACAGAGCATTTGCGCGATCAATGCCCGAAGGGGAAAGGAAAGGGATCCGTACACTTGGCTCAAAATTCTTTTATGGATGACATAGATTACATTGACTACGAGTTTTACGTCAATCCAGAAGCGGCTCCCGCTGCGGGCTCCTCCACGTATTACGTGATGGCCCGCTATGCTGAAGCAACTGTGGCCCTGGAAGACTACGCAGTGACCCTCTTCGACGAGTTCCACGGCTGGGACGAGGTCGATGAGATCGCGTACAATGCTTGGTTCGGTCTTCCAGCGGGGCCACCCGCCGGTGACGAGGTCTCCGAAGCCGAGACCGTCCCGGCAACAGAGGAAGAACTCACAGCCGTGCTGGCCCCACAAGTGATTGGCATGCCGTTGCTGCCAAATCCGTCGTGGGCTGGTTCGGAGATGGGAGACGCCGATGACGAAATGCGGGGCCATCCCGCGTATTCCGATTCCGAAGAATCCGAAGAAGATTATACCGACATGCTCCAAGGACAGGTTTCAGAAGCAATTCGACTCTTGAGTGCGCCAGCACAGCAGCAGATGACGATGAACGAACTGCTGTCACACCCAGGAGTTGCCCGTCTACGTCCATACTTGGATTCGAACATGTCAGCATCACAGATGCTTACAGCACTCCAAGCTCTAGCGGGGTCACCCGCTGAAGAGATGCCAGACACAACAGCGGGGCCACCCGCTTGGTCTATGGACGTATTCATGCAAGGTTGTGATCAAATGAACATTAACGACCTCTCGATGGAGCAGTTAAATGACATCGGATACTTCAGAAGCCCTTATCAAAACGTGTTCATGGTCCAGGACAGCTCAGAGGACTCGGAGGACATGCGTTACGCCAAGAGGGACAGGCGACCGTCGCCTCCCCGAGACTCAGAGCATGACGATCAAAGGCCAATGACACGTGGTAGTGCGTCAGCGGGGCCAGCCCGCGGAAGGAGCCGCTCAGCTCCTAGACGCCCTACGCATGATGAAGCGGGCTATCCATACAGTACTGAGCACTCCGTTGGAGTATCTGCTCAGCAGGTGCCGGATTGGTACGTCAGATGGTACCCCGGTTACTCTATGGATACTCTTCGGCATTGGTATTCTAAGGAATACTGCACCAAAAGGGACGAAACTGGCGCGATAATCCGTACCAAGGGTGGCAAGACCAAGACGCCAGAGGCCTGGGACAAAAGGGCGAAGAAGCAGGAGATCATCACTGACCGCAAAACATACAGAAAACAAGTATGTCAGTGTGAGCCCTTCAAAGGCCACATGCGCAGGTGTCCGATGGACCGCCCCTCCAGGAGCCCTCACCATGGAGAGACCCCGTGGAATTGGTCTCATGGAGACGACGCGGGTAACGTCCATGATCCGAACAAAGAGGTTCCTGGAGGAGGAAAGCGCATCACAGAGGCCGATCGCGTCCCTATGACCGAAGAGGTGGCCAACACCGTCAGGGAAAATTGGGC
Organism: Prorocentrum cordatum; assembly: GCA_963575745.1. NCBI lineage: Eukaryota > Dinophyceae > Prorocentrales > Prorocentraceae > Prorocentrum > Prorocentrum cordatum. Next base: position 261,587 of record CAUYUJ010016373.1, on the reverse strand, counting down.
AAAGCTTCCCAATGACCACCGCCTCAAGGAATGGAACCGCCGATTCCATAAGGAAGCGGGGTCACCCGCAGAATCCAGTAAGGAAGCGGGGTCACCCGCAGAATCCAGTAAGGAAGCGGGGTCACCCGCAGAATCCAGTAAGGAAGCGGGGTCACCCGCAGAATCCAGCAAGGAAGCGGGGTCACCCGCAGAAGCAGCACCAGCCGCTGGATCTGCGGACGAGTGGATAGACGTTGCCTCTGCTGCCGGGTCCGCCGCCGGCACTGACCGCACCGAGCTAAATGAAGAGTGGGCGGCGGAAGACGGCTCAGAGAATCCATTCCCTGACGGAAGCGCCTGCTGGTACTACAGCTCTTCGGCGCAGAAGTGGTTCTGCACGAGGGTACTCTACCGCCATGAGAATGGCAAGTACAAGCTGGCCATAAAGGGTACTGCCGACATCGACCAGATGAGGCAGGTCATCCATGATCATGGCCAGCCAGAAGGCCCTCCTAGAGACCCTCCTGGTCCACGACCAGGCAAGAGCAGCAGACCACCGCCAAGACCTAAAGCCGACTCCTCGTCTTCACCGACTCCTGCGAAAAGGCACCCGTCCAAGAGCCCCGAAGGCACACAGGGGCGGGCGAAGGTCAGAGGGATCGCCAAGACGGACGACCCTGAGCCGGCAGATCCTCCTGGTCTGTCCGTGACAGAGAGGAAGAAGGCTTTTGCTGGACCATCGACCCCGATGCCGCCGGCGACCCAAGGCGATGTCAAGGACGAAGCTCGCGACAAGCCTAAGGCAGCTTTCCGAGGTGACTGGACTCCAACTCTGCATCAGCCACGCCTTGCACCACGACCAGGTTCGGCACGAATGAAAGCGCAGCCGAAGCCCGAAGCTGGGATGAGGTCGGTGCGGGCAGAAGCGGCCGCCAAGGCTAAGGAGGACAAGGGCTCTGCGGGGCCACCCGCTAAAGCGGCGCCAGCCGTAGCAGCGGGGACACCCGCAGAAGGCACTCTCTCAAGAGAAGAACGCTTCAGAGTCCTCAAAGAGTTTGGCGACCAACAGAAACTAACCGATGATACAGCTGCTGACAAAGGTCACCCGAACCCTGGCGCGGAGTCATCCGCAGGAGCTGCCTCGTCAGCCGCAGGCTCTGGAGGGCCACCCGTTAAAGCGGCGCCAGCTGCATTAGCGGGGCCACCCGCTAAAGCGCCGCCGGCTGCACTAGCGGGGCCACCCGCACAAGGGCAGCCAATAATGTCTGTTCTCAGGAACATCCCTTTGGGAGCCATCGAATACTGGCAAGGCATTGTCGGCAAGGGCCCGAAGCGCACCATAAACCCACGAGTCACTCCAGACGATACGGACCGATACGAAGTCATTAATTGTCCGGTTCGTCGTAATTTCAAGTGCCACAACGACTGGGAACGTGAACAACAGACCGTGGGAAACATGCTGCGAGACAGGCCGCCACTACGCGCTGCGCAGCATAAAGAAGCACTCCTGAAGGTCATGACACAGAACGGCATGGATCCAACCTTGCCGAGTAAAGAGCAGATGACCAAGGTGTCGATGTGGTTTTCAACGGCTCTACGCCACAGTCCATATTATAAGGACAAACATAACCGATACTTCGAAAAGGTCAGCACTTTTGATCCATACGATGGCTGGGTTGTCGTTGACGATCTGCTGACAAACTGGACTGAAAATGATCAGTATAAGTACTATCGTGAAATGCACGAGGTGCTGATCAAAGGCAGGCCCCACGCGTCATTCGTGTATTGGGTGCTGCTAAACTGCTGTGAGATGATTGACCATCACGGCATGCAGAAGGGCAGGCTCCAGATGAAGTGCGTTGATGACAGCATGCTGCTGCCTCCCAGGTTTCGACCAACGGCACGCAGGCCACAGTACTTCATCAGAGCCACGAACGGCCACAGCAGTCCAGGCATCCACTGTCCCGAGTCGCTGTACAAGCCGATCACAACATGGATGAAAGAACCAGACGACCCAGTATATTTCATCCACGGGACACAGTGGGAGTATGTCAAGGACATTCTTGCTAATGGCCTTTCATGCCTCGCACAGGACAACCCGAAGAGGAAGGGGGGGCGCCAATTTGTGCATGGATGCCCCTACCTCCCGGGCGACCCGAGGATACAATCGGGCATCCGTCCTGACTCGGAGGTGCTCATATTCTGCAGCATCAACAAGATGCTGTCCAGTGGCTTCTCTCTATGGAGATCAGCAAATGACATAGTCATGACACGGGGCCACGACGGACGTATACCGCCCGATCATATCCTCCAGATAGTGAGCATTGCGAAATATCGGGTCGGCGAAGCCTGGAGCAATCCGCTGTTCTATGACAAGTCGCGGAGGCGGGGCCAACCCGCGGACAGGATTCGCACTGATGACTATCTGCCACTTAAAATGTGTGACAGAACTGTGGCGGTAATGGAAGACCACGCCATGTACCTCAAGGGCTGGGCTAAGACGGACGGTCGTCCATTCAATTTGGTCATGACCGAGCAAGATGTTGCTCCACGACCGTACGACACACAGACAGTCCTCATGATGAATGCCCAGGAGGACGAGGTCATGCCTGAGGCGGGGCCACCCGCAGGAGCGGGGACACCCGCGGTAGGCACCTCGGACGGTTCATGGCAGCAAGTAGTCACACCGGTGGCGACGGTAGCATCTCCTTGGAGGCCGGACCAGCAGTCCTGGGTCCACGCTCTCAACAGCCATTTGACATCAGCCGACGTTTCTGGACTGACCGATCAGCTATACCGTGCTGACCCGTGGGCGGTGCATGCAGGTATCCAAGACGCACAGCAGAGGAACCTGCGCCCTCCTGCGGGGCCACCAGGCGTCCTAGGACCACAACCACAACGCCCTCCACAGCAAGCTGGAGTTGCGAGGTTTGCTCCTATGGGCGGCTCAGATGGTGGCTCGCCGTTTCGGACTCCGCCGTCTGAAACGAGCGAGAACAGCCTGTGGCAACGACTCCAGGCGATTCGCGGAAATCCGGCGCTCGCAGCAGCACTCCAGGCGACCACTCCCTTTGGCACTCCGAGGGGTAGTGAAGGAGGAGTGGCTGCGGGGACACCCGCCGAGCGAACGCCTGCGGAGTCATCCGCACACGCGGGGCCACCCGCTGACGGACAGCAAGGTTCAGACTACGAACGTCGGGCAGCCAACTTGAGAGCACAGGCTACCTTTTTGCAGCAACAAGCTGATAGAGTGCCCAGCCTGTTGCGGAACCGCAACATAGATGTTACGAACCATGGCGACTTTCGGCCTCTCTGGAGCTGGACTTCTGATGACGCTCCAAATGCTGATCCCACGAATCCATATCGACAGGTGTTTATTCCAGGAATAGCATCACACCCAATATATGGATGGGATAATCATGGACCAGCAGAGGCACAGGCCATGGATGCGCCGATGTACCCGGAGTACTACGCGCAGGTGAATAACACTCCTATGATTGCGGGGCCACCTGCGAACGAATACACCCGGAATCTGGCCAATGAGATGTTTCGTTTGCAGTATACACGAGCAGTCGATGCGCAGTCTATGCCGCACTACGCCTACATGCCCACGCCGACGGACCCCGAGACCGTAGTTCAGCCAGCTGGTCTCGCGGTGCCAGCCGCTCTGGGCAGCATGCCAGACTACATTCGCGACGTGCACAACACGCAGCAAGCGATACTGGCATCTAGGCAGCAGGCTCGGGACAACGCTAGGCTGCGCCAACAGCGCGCGATCCAGAGAAGGATCGAGCGTGACAACCAAGCGGGGACACCCGCAGGCGCGGGGCCACCCGCTGAACAGACAGATAGACTGCCACCACCGACGCCATATCGGGAGGGCGAAACTACCTTCGAGCGTCAGGCTCGGACTCGCCCCGACGTGCCTACTCCAGTCATTTCAGACTACAATTTCACACAGTGCCCAATCTGTATGGACCCCTACGAGATGGGCACCACGGTGTGGAGACTGGCGTGCGGGCACTTCTTCCACGATATATGCTGGGATCGTGTTGCACAGCAGCACGTCCGCAATCAGCGGCCAGGTGCGCCAAACGAGGCACCCTGCGCTGTATGTCGTGGGCCGGGCATAATCACAGCACATTTTCCGCATGCTGGACAGCGCGACGCTGAGTCGGAACAGGCGCGCCAGCAGGAAAGATACGTGGTGGATGCTCGGGAACTGCGTCGGCTGCGGGAAGCAGTGGAGGCACTAGAGGCTCGAGCCGCCTCGGCGGAGCCATCCGCACGTGCCCCAGCTGCACAGACACACCCCTGGCCAGCGCCAGAGCAAGGCATCCAGATGCCGATCCTGTCTACGCTTCGAGCACAGGGGCCCCCAGCAGCGGGGCCACCCGCCGAAGCGACTCCCGCCGCCAAAGCGGGGCCACCCGCCGAAGCGGCTCCTGCCGCCAAAGCGGGGTCACCCGCAAATGGACCTCCGAATCCGGGATTTCTGAGGGCAATGGAGGCCAATATTAGGCGGAGTGGCAGGAGCGGAGGCGGATCCAGAACCTCACGTGTAGAGAGCCCGGTAAGCGCTAGAAGCCGGGCCAGTGCTGAAAGCGCGGAGGCAGCCCAATTCCACAATACCTTCATGATCAACACGGAAGGGCTGACCTACACACGTGACGTCACGGATACGCTTCCGCCAGGAGGTGAGTGGACCTCCACACTCTCTGCGAATTATTGGGTTCTTGAACAGGAACCAATTACCGTGGAGGAGCGCCGCCAATATGAGCAAATATGGTGCACCGAGCTAACAATGAGCCAGTGGGTGCTGGAACAACGCCTACTGAAAGGCACGCTCGGTTCACAGATTACGTACCATACTGATGACCATGGTACGATGGCTCTGGCGGCGCGGACAGGGACATTCTTCCCCGACGAAGACGGAATGCCCTGCATATCGTTCATGCTAGACATTGGCTCCAACGTGAACATCATCGGAGCTAATACAGCACGAACCTTCCAGGAGGTTATGGCCAGGTACAATCACAGACCGGCCATATGCACACTGAGCAAAACCCTCTACATCAACGGTGTCGGTGAGGGTGCTGCGATCTGTCGGAAAATGGGCAACTTCAAGATCGGGGTGCAATACGCCAATGAGGCAAGCCCCCGCATCGAGGAGTATGCTTCCAACATCGCAGAGGGCTCAGGTGCAAACCTCCCAGCCATCTGGGGCCTGGGCGCCATGGAAGCACGTGACACAATCATCGTGCTGAAGCCAGGCTTCCAGAAGGTTATCTTCCCCAGCGGAGATTATACTCTTAAGCTGGGGAAGGGCGCCAAGGTCCTGAGGGCGAAGAAAACCCCCTCAGGACATCTAGCCATTCCATGCGGGTTGTATGACGGGGCTAAAAGCCAGACGGTCACGAACACCTTTACAATCCGCAGTAGTCGTGATGGCTACACCGAGACGGAGAACGACGAGGACTCCGTCAATGCGGGGTCACCCGCCGGGGTTAGCGCGGGGCCACCCGCCGAGACCACAGCGGGGCAACCCGCAATGGGACAGTCCCTGACCGCTACGACTGATGCGTACATTGTCGAGCCGTATCTCGACAAGCAGCTCCTGGAAGACACGACCCGTGCGATCGTGGACAGGACGCTGAACAGCTGGTGGGAAGGCCAACAGTGTCCTGAAGGGACCTGGCCACACATGAAGGATGCCATGAAGTCTAAGATATTCTGGGCAGTCCAGGAGGCGGTGAATAAGTGGACGCCTGAGAACCAAGCGGGGTCACCCGCGACACCGCCACCACCACCAAGCTGCACGGGCGGAGGTTCGTCGGACTCTGCGGGGCCAACCCGCGTGGAGACTGTGAGCGTAGCCGCACCAGTGACTCCTGCGGAGCCATCCGCTAACAGCATGCCCCTCTGACGGGGGCAGGCGGGCGCGCCGGCGGCGCTCGCTTGCGAAGAGAAGCCGAATACCGGCCTCCTCGCGACATACGTTGGCCGCGCTGAGGCCCGAGAAGAAAAATATCATTCAAAATGCCTCGTCATCGAAGATATTCGCACAGCTTGCGCTGAACTCCGAACCCGTGGATATATATGCGACCGGATTACCCATAATGAGGTAATGACTTCAACTGGAACACAGTATTTGGGAAATTTGTTGGCAGGAGACTACAATATGTTGTGGGTGGCCACACCCTCTGATTGGTACGTGCGTACTCCAGGAAAGAGGGCGGGACCACATTATCAACGTATACAAAATCTCCTGATCAAAGCGCGTGCTCTGAGAATGCAGATAGTTATCCTGGGGCCACCCGGGTATTTCTGGAAACAGGGTCCGATCAAAGATGTTATCGAAGATTTGAAGCTAAGCGTTATACGAATCAGACTCTGTCATTTCGGTATTAAGTTTGACCGATCCAGTAAATATCCCAGTGGTTCTTATATACAAGTTGCTACATCTTGTCCTCATATACCGATAAACTTATGGAAATGTACTTGTGGATCACACAAGGAGCATGATTTGGATTGGTATGGCCAAGATCAGCAACGTGCCGAGTTTCGGTATAAAACTTTGGCTATTATTATTGCACGCTTCCTTGATCAACTCGATAAAGCCAACATGATCAGGAATGAGCGGAGTGCGGTACACCTCAGTGTGTGTACACGCGTTGACAAAAAGGTCAGACACTACGTTCAATGTCCACAAAAGGGCCCTCAATGGGACCATGTGGTTCGTAGGGTCACGACCGACCTGGACACGAACAAGATCGTTCAAGACATTAGAATCCAGGATCAGCCAACTGGGTACAATTATGTAGCTCCATTACCTGATGGGGTTACAAACATCAGTACTCGGCTATACTGGGAGCCTCCGGCTCCAGTTCTTCATGGCAATGGTGAGTCGCGAAGGCCACGCCCAAAGCGTGTGACGATCGTCGACGACGATCGATCTCCTCCCCCTTCGATTGAGCGTTGCCAAACGCGACCCACCAACAACCTTCCTGAAATTCCGCCATTTCCTGATTTTACAGCGGATTCCTCCGCAGCGGATCTCTCCGCGGAAACTGCGTTGCCCACTGATGCCAGGATAAAACAGAAAGAAAAGCAGAAAGCTGACAAAGAAGCCGGCATCAAACCGAAGAAAGTCCCGAAGAAAGTGGAAGACGGTAACGACGACTGTGGAGAGGACCTCAAAGGGCTTGACTGCTCCACATATTTCAACGACGTTCCTCTTGACGACTCGGACTCGGACAGCGAATCAGAGGACATCTTCATGATGTTACCGGCGGGGCAACCCGCTGACTCACATGCTGATGTCTTCTCGATAGTCCAGTCATTATGCTACGGCAGAAACAATCAAGTGGACATGCTTGAATTATGTGGGGGCAAGGGTGGTATATCCATATTAGCCTTCAAGAGGGGACTCTCGTCAGGCGGGAACCTTGACAAGATATCTATGGTTGACCTTGGAAACTCGGAAGTACAAAGAGCAGTCCTCCACTACCTCAAGACTTGCTTTGTCAAGATCACGATTCTGCAGCCAAGTTGCAGAACTACTGGACTCCCTTCCTACTTCAACGCACAGGTCAATCATGATACGTGGCTTAAACACCACAAAGAGGACCTGCCTCACATCACGTTCTGTGGAACAGTTGCTCTATTGCAAGACGACCTAAGACGTTTCTTTCTCAGGGAACAACCAATGGGCACGTGGGTGGATGAGATCCAGCCATGGAAAGACCTGGCACAACGCAAGGTCACTTGCCAAACAATCATTGATCAGTGCACGACTGGTCTCAAAGATTCATTTGGACAATACATTCGCAAGCCAACACAGATAATGGCAAATAAAGAAGAGTTGTTGGCACCTTTCAGAGGCAAGCGTTGTCCAGGAAATCATGTGCACGCCAATGCTTGTAACAAAGAGCTAGCAAGGGCGGCACAGTATACCTACAGAATGCAGTCACTGATCGTTGATGCGGTGCAAATCGCCAAAGACCTGTTTGCTTACGGTCGCGATCCATTCGCGAATCGTGAACGCAGCTATGCGTTCGTAACAAACAGTGCTGGCTACGACTTGGACGACCCAACAATCCGGAGACACCCAAACGGAGAAATCTGGCGACCACCACCTGGCGGTCTTGGGTGCCCTGGCTGTGTGGACAACAACTACAAGCAATCACCAAAGCACAGTAGGGATCCGAAGATGTGTCGGTGGTATGATGTTGAACCGTATTACTGGGACTGTCCAAGCTGTAAGAAGGAATATCAGAAGAGCAATCCTCACCACACCAAGATATCTGGCCAATGCAGATTCGCCGAAAAATGGAAACTGCCAGATAACTTTGGCCAGCCGCGTCCGGCGGGGCAAGCCGCTCCTGCGGCGCCAGCCGCGGAAGCGGCTCCAGCCGCAGAAGCGGCGCCAGCCGCAAAAGCGGCGCCGGCCGCAAGAGCGCGCATACGCGCGCCTCGGCCGCCACGGCCTGGTGAGGGCGATCCAACCGCAGGCGCCAGCAGCCATGACATCACCAGAGCTGACGGGGCTAATGGTGGCAACAGTGGTGCTGGCAGCTCTGACGATCACCGTAGACTGCCACAAGTTGCAGCAAGGCGCGGACGCATGGAGGGAGGAGATCCTCCACCACCGCCGCAGCCTCAAGCAGAGCCGAGGCCAAGGCCAAGGCTCCCTGATTGGACTCGCTTCGACGTTCAGCTCAGCCTCCAAAACCTGCGCAGCTTCGACCCAGCTGTAGTGCAGCGAGAACTCCGCAAACTCCACCTGAGATGGTTTCATGCCAAGGAGCCAAAAATGCGGATGATTCTAACCAAGGTTGGTCTGGGTGAAACCCGTTTGAGTCTGATCAAAGGCATTTGTGACTCGTGTAGAGAATGTCGAGCCTGGGACAAACCAGGCAACACGGTGATGCCTTCTGTGTCACTGCCAGGACGTTTCAACGAGGAAGTCGAATGTGATCTTTTCTTTTACAAACAGGAACATATTGTTTTTCACATCATCGACCGTTGTATTCGCTGGGCAGCTGGCACAGAGATTCCTGATAAAGCCATGCATACTGTTCTCGATGCCTATCATACGACTTGGATGCAGCATGGCCCTGCTAAAATTATACTATACTGATGGGGAAAGCACTGCCATAATGATTAAGGCCATCCTTAAGGCTAAGGGAACAGAGCTTCGTATTCGAGCGCGTGGCCAACACGCTACAACTATCGAAGCTAGGAACGGCATCCTGCGACACCTCCTACACGTGATGGGAGAAGAATTGAATAGATTAAATATCCCTCTCAATTTCACTCGTCTCTTACATGAAGCCTTGTTTGCCAGCAACGCATTTACCTTCTACAATGAAGTGTCTCCGTACAATGCGCTGTATGGCAGACAACCAGCTATGCTTCCTGATTTCCCTGTCTTGGATCATGATCAGCCCACTGAATCATCAGATCACTCAAGGGAGGAAACAATCAGGAGGGTTAGTCTGGAGGCAATCACGCAGGCCACTGCGGTTGCCAAGACGAACAGGGCTCTCCGTACAAAGACTACTGCTACGGGTGAATTTCACTACAAAGAGGGAGATCTCGTGGACTATCATCGCCCGACCACCACGAAAGACGACTGGGGTGGATGGAGTGGTCCATACCCGGTCATCCGCAACGAACCTGACCGAGGCCAGGTCATCGTGAAGGTCGGCAATCGCGAAGTACGAGTACAGTATCCTGACACACGACACACACTGTACATCGAAGCACTTATGGTCCGCGAGATAGGATCGGACAATACGGCCCTTCGAACAGTATTGGCCTTTATTGCCGGTCTGCCAGCGGGGAAACCCGCCATGACTTTCGGATATCTACCAACGAAACAGGGTCGGCTGCAGATGACTGCTGCGAGCCGACTTTCACCTAAGGTGCACTTGGCTCTTCAGTACCTCATACGCAACTACTTTCGTATTGAAAACGTTATTGCTGTACGACTCGCCAAGAGCCTGACGAAGTTGCCTGCTGCACCCTATGCAGACAGCTGTACACTAGTGCACTATGATAACGATGTGACCCCTGGGTTTCATTACTACGAAGCTGATGGCACTGCCTTGAACATCTATGACATCACAGGATCCACACAATCACGCATCATCCAGTGTCTTAAATCCAGGAAGCCGTCTGCTGGGTTTGACCAAGACCTCACTAAGTTTGAGGAACTCGCTGATGGTCCACCACCAAGCGAATCACCTCCAGCAGCTGCTCCTGAGGAGCCTCCTACGGACAACGATGGTCGACTCCCGACCATCATAGAGGAGACAGAAGAAGATCTGGATGCTTTTGTCTTGAAGTCGTGGTATGCTGAACTGATGGATGACAGAACACTCCTTGAAGCTGACACAGAGGAAGTCATGCATACAGTTCCTACATACATGACAGACACACAGTGTGTGTTAGTCTCTACGACCTGTGAAGATGTGCAAGGCCACTTGCCGGAGCGGGGTCACCCGCCAGGATACGACATGGACACTTCTTACTACGTTCCTTTATGCTCCACGGAACCGGATAGCAAATATGATCTGGACTCCGATGAGCACGGGAAGTATATCGAGCTCTGCTTCACTGCAGACATGTCCAAAGTCGTCCTGTCCGAGCAGCAACACCGACTGTTGGATGACAGCAGCGTCACAACTATGCGAGTATACGTTAGCGCTGCCTCCAAACGTGCCGTGGTCGTCAAGGAAGACGATCTACTCACGAAGGCCGACATCCAAGCAAATCCGGTCAAAGTTTCCAAAGCCCTCTACACAGAACTGAAGACTTGGCTTGACAACAAATGCTTCCAGATGACTGACTTAAGCAAGGCGTCTAACATCATGACGTCACGCTACGTATACAAATGGAAGTTTGTCAAGAACGAAAAGGGCGAAATGGAAAGGACGATCAGGTTACGCTTGGTACTCCGTGGCTTCATGGACCTTGAAGCCTTTGATGTCGAAACCTTCTCTGGCACGGCAAGGAGGTCAAGCCAGAGACTGCTCGCAAGTTCTGCTGCATGCAACAAAGCTTGGATCATCGCTTCCCTGGACATCAACATGGCTTTCTTGAAGGGACTGACCTATGGCGAGCTCGCCGCGGCAACGGGCGAGAAAGAGCGTGTGGTGTGCTTCACACTACCACCTGGGTCAGCAGCTGTCCTTCGCACACTGCCAGGCTTTGAGTCATATGACGAATCAAAGCATTGTCTCCGGTGTCTGAAACCGGGGACAGGCACGAAGGATGCTCCCAGGGCATTCTCGCTGAAGCTCAGGTCCATCACTAGGAGCTTTGGGCTACAGCCTACTTCATACGACGAAGAATTCGAGATGAGCCCAAACCTCTTGACAGCCAAGCACGTTGATGACATCAATATGACTGGGAAGGAAGAGGCTATTGACAAGTATGTCAAGTGTGTTGAAGATACGTTTGGGAAGTGCAAACTGAACAAGCACACATACACGAACTGTGCTGTTCGGTACAACAAGACCGATGATGGGAGCGTCACTCTCGATCAGGACGAATACATCAAACAGCTTCGTCCTATCACACATCCAGAACTCACAGGAGCCGATCCTGAAAGCAAGGCGACGAAGACAATCTCTGATATGTTCGTCAGTCTTCGTGGCGCTCTAGCCTATGCGCTGATTACGCAGGTATGGCTAATGGTCTATGTTGTCTCACTACAACGTATCCAAGAACCGACAAATATCCAGGTACGACGACTAAACGCGGTTACCAGAAAGCTACAGGCAGGTCCGAAGAAGATCGTGTATCAAGCTATGACCCCAACAGGAGAAGTAGACCTGCATAGCGATTCTGGCTATCGTCGTCTCAACGGAGATGAAGACGACGAAGTCAAAGGATATGGTATCCGCGGGGCTAACCTGCTGAGGCGTGGCCACACGCAAGCGGGGAAACCCGTCGTGCACCTGGTGGACGCATACTGCAAGTCTCATCGACTGCAGGTGCGTTCGAGCTACTCTGCGGAAACACTGGCAGCAGCCCACAACTTGGAAGACTGCTACCCGACCATTGTAACGCTCCACGAGCTACACTCGGGACCATTGACCCCCACACAGTTAAAGAACATATTGGAAATGGGTGGTCTATGTATCAAAGTCACTCTGACTATTGATGCCGAGTCTGTCTTCAAGTCTTTGTCTAGCAAAGATCTGAAGAAGCCCACAGAATGTACTCTGCTTGGGCACATCAGCTGGATCCGCCAGATGATGGAACGCGGAATCGTGGAAAGCGTCCAATGGTGTGACACGCGGGATATGACTGCCGATGGTCATACCAAAGGTAGCATTGACCGCGCGTTGCTCCTACAAGTAATGGCCGGCCAGCAATCCTTCAAGCACGAGCTGAAGAAACATACGCCGTATAGGGCGGGCAGGTCGTCTCAGGACGGCCCTGCCTCCCGTGCCAGCGGGGAAACCCGCGGGCAGGTGCGCGTTAGTAGCGAGGAAACTCGCCGGTAGCGAGGCTACTCGCGCGCCCTTTCCTTGTAGGCAGCCGCTGCTGCTTAGCACTGTTTTTTCCGCATAATACAAAGGTGCGGTACCTGCTCGTCTCCTCCCCCTCCGACTTTAAACGGAGAAGGTTAAAGGCGAGGTATAAATCGAGCATGTACCGCTGCCGTGCCTGGCTCAAGCCGGGCCCGGCCTAATATGTGACTGTGCCTCACCGAGGCGCACTACTTGCATCAGAGATCGGAAAATCCCTTTTCCATTGACGATGCCCATCCTACTCTTTACTCCAGATCCCATGCTTCGTCTCGCTCTCTTGCTCATGCGATATGAGCCAAAGCCTGGGATATGGGAGCGCCTAAGGCGGACTACATACCTAAGCTTACCAGCTTGTTTTCGACTGATGTAACATGTCTACTTGGGCGGCTCTACGTGTACACATATCCATGTCGATATACATTTACGCGGTCGTGGCCACAGAGGGAGGGGGCAGAAACGCAGTGAAGGGATCGCGAGTGCCGAAATACTTAGGGGGAGACAGCATGGAGCACACTGCAAAATGTGGAACGGCGACCTGGGTTTACCAATGACCTTGTCTTTGGGACTATGAAAAGAGCCGTGTGGGGGCCTTTGGGGGCCTCGGGACCGTGTCGCAGCGGGGCTCGAATATCTCGACGCTGAAGTTGTTTTGCGCCGCCGTATGCTCTTGGGAGGCCTCGCGTTCAGAGTGTTAACGTCACGTGGACCTTATTGGAGTCTCCCAGAGCCTTCTGAAGGTCTCTGTGGGACGTGGTGCAGTCCCGTTATGGCTTGGGTCCGTCTTGGAGCGCGTATTGGCTCTGTTCGGCTGCCTTGGGGTCATATTCGGGCTCCTGGCCCGTTTTGGGCCTGTCTTGAGGGCCTTCTCGGGCGTTCTCGAACTTCTGTGAGGTCCTTGCGGGATCTGTTGGGGCTCTTGGAGACCTCTTGGGCCTCTGAGGGGCCTCTCAGGATTTCTTCGGGGACTCTTGGGAGCCTCCTGGGGCCTCCTGGGGCCCTGTCGGGACTGTCTCGGGGCCCTCTTGGGCCGGTTTGGGGCCCTCTTGAGCCGTTTTGGGGCCCTCTTGGAGGTCTGTCGGGCCGTCCTAAGGCGATCTTGGCCTCGTGGGCCGCCTTGGAGCGTCAGGAAGCCTAAAAGGCGAGAACTCACAAGTCCTACAAACCAATAGAATATCAAAGAATTTTGCCTCGTGGTGCCCTCTTGGGGTTGCTCTGGGAGGCCTCTTGGGACGTTTTGGAGCGATCTCGAACTTCAGTGGTGCCCTTGCGGAATCTTTTGGGACTCTTGGGAGCCTCTTGGGGCTTCCTGGGGGCCTCTTGGGGGCTTCTTAGGGCCTCTTCCGAAGCCTGTTGGGAGCCTCCTGGGGCCTCCTGGGGCCCTGTCAGGACTATCTCGGGGTCATCTTGGGCCGGTTTGGGGCCCTCTTGGAGGTCTGTCGGTCCATCTTAAGGCGATCTTGGGGGCCTCGTGGGTCGTCTTCGAGCGTCGGAAAGCCGAAAAGGGAAGAACTCAAAAATCCCCCACAAACCGTTGGAAAAACAATGAGTTTTGCCTCTTGGGGCCCTCTTGGCAGTGCTCTTGGAGACCTCTGGGGACGTTTTAGAGCGATCTCGAACTTCAGTGGGGTCCTTGCGGAATCATTTTCATTTGGAACTCTTGGGAGCCTCTTGGGGCTTCCTGGGGACCTCTTGGGAGCCTCTGAAGGCCTCTTCGGGGCCGGTGGGAGCCTCTTGGGGCCCTCTTGGGAGTGTTATTCGAGGCCTCTTGTGACATTTTGGAGCGATCTTTGGGGGCATGACGGCTCCTTTGGGGTCGTCGTCAACCGTCTTGGGGCTCTCTGGGGTCGTTTCGGGAGCGCGCCAGAACGTCGGGGGTCTTGTGGGGCCGTATTCGGAGGCTCGTGAGGTCCTCCCAGGTCGTCTGGGGGGCTGCCCGAAAGGCCCGGGGTGGGCCAAATTCGTTAGGTCGGCCCGATAACAATATACATACATACATACATACATACATACATACATACATGCATGCATGCATGCATACATACATACATACAATCAGACAGACAGACAGACATACATACACATGTACAGAGGTGCATGTATGAACAATGGTATAGTAATGTGTATGTATACAAACATGGATGTGTCTCATGGATATATGTATGTATGCGTGTGTGCATGCATGTATGTGTGATGTTATGTATGCACGTACGTACGTGTGCATGCATGTATGGTTGTATGTATGTACGTATGTATATGTGTATGTATATATGTGTATATATGTGTATAAATGTATGTATGCATGCATGTGCGTATGTGTATGTTTGTAAGTATGTATGTATGTATGTATGTATGAATGTATGTATGTATGATTGTGGGTGTATGTATGTATGTATGTATGTGTATAAGGATGGATGGGTGGGTGCATGTGTGCATACATGCATGAATGTTTGCATGTATATATGTACATATGAAATTGTAAGTGTAGCTGTAAATGTAAATGTATGTATGTGCATGCTTGTATGTCTGTATGTATGTATGTATGGTGGCATGCATGCGTGCCTGTTTGTATGCATGCATGCAGGCATGCATGTGTATGTGTGTACGTATGTATGTATGTATGAATGAATGTGTTTGTATGCATGCATGTATGTATGTATGCATGTGTATGCGTATGTACGTACGTATGTATGTATGTATGCATGCATGTGTGTATGCATGCATGTAAATAGCTGTGTGTAGGTACGAGGTATGTATGTGTGCATGTATGTGAATGTATGTGAATGTGTATGTACGTATGTGTGCCTGTGTGTATGATGGATGCATGCATGCATGTGTGTATGTGTATGTGTGTATGTGTAAGTATGTATGTGTGTTTGTATGTGTGTATGTATGTATGATTGTGTATATACGTACATTCATGTATACACACATGTACTATTCAAATGCATGCAAGTTGTGCATCGGAGAAAACCCAATCAGTGGATGGTTAGAAAATTTGGTGTGGAAACTAGAATCATCGTGAGATCGACGATGAACTCCATAGCGCGATCGATAATGAGATCGATAAAGAAAATCGATATTACTCGATCCATCGATCGAACCCCGAAACAAGAGCCCAGGCACCCCGCGATCGGGAACGCGGAACCAGGAACCCTGGAACCAAAAACCCGGAACCGGGAACCCGGGAACCCCGAACCGGGAACCCGGAACAGCGAACCCGGGCACCCACTGGCCTACCGAAATCAACCGCCCACTTTCGCCAAATCCCTCAAGATCCGCTAGGACCCCTTCAGTGCAAACACTGATTGGAGAATATATATATATCTATATATATATATATATATTATATATATATATATATATATATATATATATATGCGTACATACATACATACATGTTTTGGTCTGCGGGTCGGGAGCGGGCCCCTTCCGGTCAAGAGCTAAACGGGGCGCGTGTAGCCTAATTGGGGAGACAGGGCGCGGGCGGGCGGGGCCTCAGGCGGCCGGAGGGCTCAGAAAACAGGCGGTGCCGAAGATCTTGCACAGGACAAGGTACGCCATGGACTGGAGCAGGGGGCGCGGTCCCAGAGGGAAAGTGGATTGGTGTTGCCGTCATCGGCGCGCCAAGAACACCATCCTCGAATGCTGCGTGAGAAGGGCCGTGAGCAAGTCAAGGTCCGCGAGGTAGAGGAAGACCAGGAAGGCGAAATGCAATATGTGCCACCGATTGGTAAGGAGGGGCCCAGGAGATGCGGACGACCACGAAGTCGATGTGCAGCGTTGTGCCACCGGGTGGATACATACATACAAACATACATACATACAAACATACATACATACATACATACATACATACATACAGAGAGAGAAAGAAAGGAGAGAAAGAGAGAGAGAGAGAGAGAGAGCGAGAGAGAGAGAGAGGCCACGGGGTGGTGTAGAGGAAGATCCTGGGGGGGTTCGGGAGGGTCACGGGTCAGAATTCCATTCCCCCCTGGGGGGTCCCGGGGCCCCAAAAAAAACAAGACGGGCAAATAGTGCCCTCACAGGCCTCCAAGACGGTCCAAGAGGGCCGCGAATCGCCGCAGCATCCGTCCCTTACGCCACAGATGGCCTCCAGACAGTCCAAGACACCTCACGCTCCACGAAGCATGCAAGAGCACTCCGAAAAAGGTCCCAAGAGGTTTAAACAATAGACTTTCCGTTGTTTTTGACTGATTTGGGTGTTCTCGCCTTCTCGGCTTCCCGACGCTCCACGACGGCCCAAGAAGCCTGCACGATCGTCCCAAGATGGCCGTAGAAGTCTCCAAGAGGGCCCCGAATCGACCCAAGAGGGCCCCCAGACAGCCCAAGTGGCTTCCAAGACTGCTTCCAGAGCGTAGCAACACGGGGGACTCGAAAGGAGCTTTGGAACCTTCGGCTCCAGAGCCTTCCAGAAGACCCCAAGAGATCAGAGGCCCACGAGGCCCCCAAGAGGCCCCCAAGAGGCCCCCAGGACTACCCAAGAGACCCTCAGGAGGCTCCCAAGAAACCCCAAAAAGGGTCCGGAAGACCCAAGAGGCCCCCCTCCTCGTCCACCTGTTCCATCGAATACAAGGTCAGCGGCACTGGCCGTAAGGCCTTCACTCTGTATCTATATATGTATACATTTGAGAGAGAGAGAGAGAGAGAGAGAGAGAAAGAGAGAGAGAGAGAGTGTTGATGGTTTTTACTTGGACCAAGGGGCTACAGATTAGCATGTACAGTCAACACGCCTCCAAGATGCAGGCGAGCGCATCGCCTCGCATCTTCTCATCTGTACTGCGGCTCGAACCTCCCTCTGAAGGCTCAAGCTCAAGCCGAAGCGGGCGTCCCCGCCGAGGCTCCCGCGCGCCCGCGCCCGACGCGCGCCCTTGGCTCAAAAGGAGCGGCCAGCGTGCCGCGTCCTCACCCGTCTTGGGTGGCCCTCAGAGGGTCTTCCATCCCGGCCCGAACCTACCTCGTGCTGCTGAGAAGCGCGCCTAGGTGCGAGCTCAAGCTCGCATCCGAGCGAAACGCCCGGATAGGCACCCTGCCTGGAACCAGCCGCGCGGCCCACGCCGCTGCAGCCAGCCCCTCACTGCTGGCCATGTGCTGGCCGCCGTCCCTCGTCAGACGAACGATGAGGTCCGCCTTCAAGCCGCTCACCGGCAGCTTCCGCCACCTGAGCTCCTCCTTGAGCTCTGCCACGGTGGCCTCAGCCAGCATCTTCCCGAAGTACTCCGAACCGAGGTTTCGCCCTTCGGCGACCCGCTCAGGCGCAGCTATCGCCGCTGCCCGAGAAACGACATGCCCCTCAGGCGCGTCCTTCGACGCCGCCTCGGGCCTCGCCGTGCCGTCGGCCTGCGGGGCAGCCCTCGCCGCTCCCGCTGGTGGGGCAGCACCCGCCGCCCTAGATGAGAAGAGCTGCACCGCCCCTCTCGTGCACTCAACTGCGCCCTTGACCGCGAGCACCAGCACGATGATGAACACGATCATGGCGGGACCGATCGAGCCGATGTTCGACTCGACCTCCTCGTCAGCGGCCGCGGAGCACTGCTTGTCCCCGTGCTCGGCCGCCTCCGTGAAAGTGACGCCCACGCCTGCGGCGAGCCCCTTGGTCAGAAGCCGCAGGTTGGACATCTCCAGCAACTTGAGCACCCGCTTGCCGTCCAGATGCTTGGTCCCCAAGTCGCTCCTGTTGCTCTCCGTGTCGACTCGCCCGAGCTGCAACTCGCCGAGCCTGACTCGTTCCTGCACCCACAGATCTCGTATCTGTAGATGCCGTACCTTGCCACTGCCGATCCGCGTCGCGATCGCCCTGCCTGCATTCGAGTCGCTGTGAACCTTCGACGCGACCTCGATGCCACACTGCTGGTAGAACTGCCGCATCATGATCGCACTCGCCGCGCCTCGGCCGATGGCGTAGAACTCGGCCTCCCCGCTGCTGAGCGCGACGACGGGCTGCGATGCCACCTGGGTCTCCAGAAGGTGGCTGCCGAAGAAGCCGTACACGGAGCTGGTCGATTTCCTCGTGATCTCATCCTCTGCCCAGTCCGAGTCCGTCTCGTAGAGAACCGCCTTGGGCATCTCCTGCTCCTCGTAGAACCACCCGAGCTCGCGCCGACCGTGGAGATACCGCACGCACCGCCTCAGCCGGAGCATGCTGATGACTGTGGGCTTCCCCATGTCCGTGAGGATCACCTTCACCGCGAACTGGATGTCCGGCCTGTCTACCGCCACGTAGTTGACGAGCCCCGCGACCTGCTGGTAGAGCTTCGCCTCGTCGTGTGGAAGTGGATCCAGCGCCTCCCGGACGCTCTTGCCCGTGGCCTTGCTCCCAGGCGTGTCCGCCGGCTTGCACTCCGTAAGGCCCAGCAGCTCCACGCACCTCGTCACGTGCTTCGTGTCGCCGATCCAGACGAACCCCTTGCCCGTCCACCTGATCTTGCGCTTGAGGTATGGGAGCTCGCGAACGCCATCCGGCCCGACACGACCGATGCACTTGACGTCCATGCTCGCCATCAGCTGCTGGTCCAGGACATCCAGGGACTCCTCCTCGCCCTCGGTCAGGATGTCGTCACCGTGGATCGCCGAGGTCATGTCCAAGAGAGACTCGTGGTACACGCCCGCCGCCACCGCGATGCGCGTCCAGTTGTTCTTCTTGAACACCCCGGCCACGTACTCCTGCCAAGCCTGTGCCGCCTTGCGCGTGCCGTACATGGCCTTCCGGAGCTGCCACACGTACCCGTCTCTCCTAAGTCCTGGAGGCGGGATGACGACGATCCACTCGTCGAGGTCGGCGTGGAAGAACGCCACGTGCACGTCATGCACCGAGAGATGCCTCCGACCCTTCTTCGTCGCCGCCAAGGAGACGATCGCCCTGACGATGGCGATCGGCGGCGTGCCCGCGTTGCAGTCCTCTCGGCCGTACGTGTTGATCTCCATGGCGACGCCTCGGGACCGGACGAAGGAGGTGCCGTCCTTGGTGCGCAGGTCCTCGACCCACTTGAAACGCACCACCTTGCCCCGGCTCTCAGCCACGCGGACCTCCTCGAAGACGCCGTGTCGCCGCATCTCCTCGATCTCGGCCTCGCGCCCGCGCCTGACCAGGTCCCTGGGGAGCTCCTTCCCGCTCCTCGCGTCGTACACGTGCTTCTCCGTGTCTGGCAGGACCGTGATCGCCGCCGGCTCGACGGGGCTGACCTCGAACATCCCGATCTCCAGCGGCTCGCAGCTCTCGATTTCCGTGACCGTCTCGAGCTCCTCGTGGGACTGCTGGTCCAGGCCCTCGTACGTGTAGGGATTGATCTCCACGAAGGCCCCGACCGCGAGCGACCCGACTGTGATCGCCGCTGTCTGGCGCGGCCTCTTCGCCGCCGCCTCGCCCTGGTCATCGCGAGGTGCCATGCTGGCGTCCCCGGACGATCCTGGCCTGCCGTCTCCAGCTCCAGCCGCTGGCTCCGGCGCGGCCCCAGCCGCCGCCGGCGTCGGCGCAGCTCCCGCCGCTGCCGACGAGGGCGCGGCCCCCGCCGCTGCCCTGGCCATCTCCTCCTTGCGCAGCTCGTTCTCGATCCTCTTCCGGCACTCCTCACTGTGCGATCCCATGCCTGTGACGCACCTCGGGCACATGGGGGTCCAGCCGTACTTGTCGATCAACGCCCTCGTGATGTACGTCGACCTCAGCCCTGCGCCTCCTGGCCCCGCGGGCGGCGCCGGCCCGACCATCGCTGGTGGCACCAGCGCCTCCGGGCCCGCAGCCGGTAAGACCACTGGCGGTGGCGGAGGTGGCGGCATCAGCCGCTGCTGATTCGGCTCCACCTGGGGCGCTCCCGCCGGCACGATGCCGATCTGTGGAGCCCGGCGCATGTCCCACGGCACCCCAGCGAACTTGTCCAGCTCCTCCAGCACGAACCGCTCGCCCTCCGGTCGCCGTCTCACCGTGCGCACCCTCGTCGTGCGCGTTGGACCCGCCACCAGGTGCTCGTCCGAAACCTCTGTCTTGCCCAGCCACACCGCCGCGTGCCACCGAGGCTGCAGCTTGGAGGTCGGCGTGGGGTCCCTCGCCCAGACGCACTCCGCGAAGTTGACGAGCTCGCCCCGATATGGCCTCCCCTTGAGCACCTCGTAGGTCGTCTTGCCGTTGCCGTGCACCGTGAAGCGGTTGAGCTGCCAGCCAGCGTGCCGAATGAGCCAAGGTAGAAGCCCATGATCGGCTGGGAGCTCCCGCTTGTAGTTGTCGCCCACCGAGAACAGCAGCGCCCTGATCTGCTTGCCGAGCTCCTCGTTGGCGCGCTCCACTCCACCGACTCCCTGATGGTTAGCCCGCTGAGCTGACTCGACCATCGTGGGCGCCTTCCGCTGAGCCTTGATCTCCCTCGCCAGGGCCGTGATCGACGCCTCCTGGTCGTGCTTCAGCACGATGCGATCCAGCCCCCAGTTCTCGATGGTGGCGACCGCTGTCTTGACCATGTAGGCGTCGGTACCCTTCGGCCCCATGATGCCATGAATAGCTTGGGAGTTCATGTGCACCATGTTGAGGATGCTCAGCTGGCCCAGGAAGTAATAGTCGATCTGGACCTCGTCGCCCGTGCGCTCGTGCCCGGCCTTGTAGTGCGGGTCGTCCGTGAACTTGGATCTGACGCACACCCAGCACCAGGACCTCGCCGGAATGTGCACCAGCTCGTGCGTCCTCTGCTCGGCCAGGCTTGGCTTCACCGGATCCTTCTTGACTCGAACCGGCACGGACTCCTCGAGCACTGCCTGCGCTGCCGGCTCGCTCGCCTCGGCCTGAGCGTGAGTCGCGGCAGCTCCTCCGCCGCCGCCCTGGAGCGCGGCTCTCGCCGCTGCCCTGGACGCAGCTGATGCGCCGCCGGCCTCGCCTCCCGGCTCCTCGCCCCGCACCGGCATGACGAGCGAGTTCTTGACGCCTTCACCGTACTTGTCCATCTTGAGGTAGAACAAGTCGTTGCGCCTGACCAGCGGCACGGCGTCCGGGTCCGAGAACTCGATCGGCTTCGGGATCATGTAGCTCCCGCTCGGCGTGAATACCCACGACGTGCCCTTGTCGACCGCCTGCGACACGCCCAGCACCGGCCTCTTGACGTCGGCGACCTTGTAGTCCACCCCGATCTTGTGCCCGTCCTTCGTGTACGTGACGAAGCGCTCGCCGCGGCACGGGATGTCGTCGCCGCTCGCTCCGACCAGCCGGATGCGCTCGCTCAGGCCTCTGAGTGCCTCGTGGGCCCCGTGACTCGGCGGACACACCGATCGCGCAGCACCCGAATCCACCATGACCCAGTGCTCATTGATACCGATGATCTCCTTGCTCTCGAACGTCTCGTGCTCGTTTGCTGCCCCTGGCTGGCTCAGCTGCTCGATCGGGCTGGCACCGACCAAGAATGGCTGCCTCGGCTGCGCTGTGCCTGATGACGGCTCGCTCGAACGAAGGTGGATCGCTGTCGTCGCTGGTGCTAAGGGCGTCGCTGCTGCTCCAGTCGACGACGACTCCTGCCCTTCCTCCAGCTCGATCGCGAGGCACCAAAGCGGCTCTGCCCCGCCCTCGGTCGCGATCGCCATCACCGGCGCCGCGCTCCCCGCGGCGCTCGCCGCTGGCGGAGCTCCCGTCGGCTTCGACTCCTGCTCGACCGCGTTGGTGCCCTTCTTCTTCTTCTGCTCTGCGAGGAACTTCCTGCACTCGCTCTTGATGTGACCGGTCTTGTGGCAGTGGAAGCACCGTTTCTCGGCCCTGTCCTTGGCCGCCTGGCTCCTCTGGTCCGTGGAGTTGTCGCCGCCCTTGCCCTTCTTGCCTTTGCCTTCCTTGCCCTTCTTTCCTTTGCCCTTGTCGCGCTCGCGCCTCGCCTTCTCCACGGCGCTCGTGTCCATCGGGACCGGCGGCGGCACTGATGAGATGGCGCTCCTCGTCGAGATCACCATGTGCACCTCGTTGCGCATGAGCTCCCACGTGACCAGCCTCGACGCGTTGTGGACCAGGTGCGCTCGAAGAGCTTCGTCCTGAATCCCCCGTTGAAGGATCGCCATCTTGATCCTGTCCCCGATCCTCTCGTGGCTCTGACTCTCGTACTTCGTGACCTTGAAGTCGAAGTCCGCCAGCGTCCCCGCGATGTTGTCCTCCGGGAACTGGAACGCAATCAGCTCCTGCAGCAGTCCTGCGTGGCGACCGGGTCTGTCGGGCTCGTACATGTCTTGTAGTGTCCTCCACGCCCGATACCCTTCTCCGACGCCGACCGGCTTGATCAGCTGGAGTGCAGCTCCTTCCAGCAGCAGGACGAGGATGAAGTACAACTGACGACTGCGCTGGCTCGCTCCTTCCTCCAGGAGCCTCGCGTTCCTCACCTCCTCCAGCGGGAACGTCATAGCCGCCGTCAGCTCGTTGGCCATCATCTCGTCGAGGGCCCCGAGGTACGCGAGCATCTTGAAGCTCCATCCCGGCCACTCGTCCTCGCTGCCTCCGAACGCCTTCGGCTTCGCCAGAAGCCGAGTGTCCACTAGATCCTGTGGCGCAGCCCTCGCCGCTGCCACGGGCCTGCTCGCCGCGGCGCCTGCGCTCGCTGCTGCTGACTCCGCCGCCAGGGCGCGCTCCTCTGCAGCCTGCACCCGTTGTTCGGCAGCCTGCAACGCTCCCTCTAGCGCCTGGAAGCGTCGCTCGATCTCTTCCATACTTCCTGTCGAGCTTCTCGTCGAACTTCCGGCTCCTCAGGATGTCCGCCTTGTTCGACCTTGAGCCACGCTTCCTCTTCTTCTTCGGCGGCGTGCTGGGCTAGGAAGGGCCGGCCGGCGCAGCTCACGCCGCTGCCAGCCGCCAGGAGGGCGCAGCCCTCGCCGCTGCCCTATCGCTGGCGCGCGCGCGCGCCGCGGGTGGCTGGAAGGGAAGCGGCGGCAGGAACGTGCTCACGCACGCTCCGCTACCATGTTGATGGTTTTTACTTGGACCAAGGGGCTACAGATTAGCATGTACAGTCAACAGAGAGAGAAAAAAAAAAAAAAAAAAAAAAAAAACAAAAAAAAAAAAAAAAAAAAAAAAAAAAAAAACAAAAAAAAAAAAAAAAAAAAAAAAGGCCACGGCCTCGCCCGCCTAGCCTTTGGTAGGCGCCGAGGATACTCCGCGTTGGTCGCTCGCTCGCTCGCTCGTTCCCTCCTGCCCGCCTCCTCCCCCTTCCCTGCCATAATCAGCTCTGCGCTTGTGCCTCGGCTGGTGCTGCTCACTGGTGCGCCTCGCCCCTCCCTCCCCTCCCCTCCTCTCCCCTCCTGCATTCTGCCCTGACTATCCCCAAGCAGGAAAACGGTGCCCCTCCCTCCCTTCCGCCACCCTTCTACGCACAACGTGAACACAAATTGTCGGAGCTCCACGCGGACCGCTGGGGTCGGGGCTGGGCCCTCCTCCTCCAGCGCGCGTCGCGCGCTGGGGGCGGCGCCGGAACCGCCGCCAGCATGGGTCCAGCGCCGACCCAGGAGATCTGAGCGGACCTCCGAGAGTTTGTTCTCGTGTCGTGCTATGTCCTCCGATCCCTACAGCAGGGCCCCATGGAGTGTTCTGATTCTCCGTCGTTGTCTCCTCAGGAGTCGTCTGCCTGGCCTGCGGGGCGACCCTGGGCGGCGTCAGTGTTGGAGGCTCGCAGCGTCCGCGGTCCCCAGGCGACAGGACTGTCCATACACCACAGTGCCGTAGGCACTGAGTGGGGTGTTCTCAGCTCCCGTCTCAAGGTCTCTCAGCTGAGCATCGCAAACAATGTTTCAGCAGCCCAGGGCCTGGAATCCTGGGCGCGCATTGGCACTTCCTGGACTTGTTCCCGAGCGAAATTGTTGGTTGCTTCGCTTGCTGCTTTTAGGGCTCAAACTGGGCTGGCGGAGATGTGTGGAATCCCCCTCGTTGGAGTAGGCAACCCTGAGAACGCAATACTGAACTGTTGAATTTGGGATCCAGGAAGAGTCATCCCCTTCACCTTCACAGAACGATGAGTCCACTCACCCTCGCCACATCGTCGCTCACTCCTGTGAGCATTGAGGTATTCAAACCAGCCGTCGGCTTGAGCCTCGATGTTTGGCCAGTCGTCTGTATTATCTGTGACATCCTGTTTTAGTGGAAGCGACTTCAATGCAGGATGTAAGTCCCAACGTATCATGTACATTTTGTGATCAAAAGAAAGATGTGATGATGTTGTTCTCCCGCTAAACTAACATGGGCCCGCGGTGCCAACGTATAGTCGCAGCGCGAAAGCAGCAGCGGCAAAGAAAGAGGAGGAACAATCGGGTCGGGAGTGGCTATGAGGATCAGGAGGCTCTGTTCCGACAATCATGGAGAAACATAAGCTGCTTGCTCGGCCACGCACCCCTGTGTTACTGATCCGCATTCGGCTGGATTCGACTGTCCTTCGGCGTCAAGCGGCTATATTCTGCAAGATTCGCTGATCGTTGGCAGGTCTGTGGCAGTCATCCGCGCGAAAGCTGGAATCCAGTTCAACAAGGGGTCTGTGGTGAAAGAAACAAATAGCCTGGCGAAGGACCCAAACACATGCACTTGCGCGTGCGGCAATGTTGAAAATCTGTTTTCGGTGGCGCTCCCTTTGGGACCACGACCCTGTGAGGGGTGTGCCGAAATGGGTGCGGCGGACGCATGTGGACGGTGGCGCTGGGGCATTCGGTGGAGCTCCCTATGGGGCCACGAAGCGTGTGAGGGGTGTGCCGAAATGGGCGCGGGGGGCGCATGTGGACGGTGGCACTGGGGCCTTCGGTGGAGCTCCCTATGGGGCCACGAAAAGTGTGAAGGGTGTGCCGAAATAAATGCGAGAGACGCATGTGGACGGTGGCGCTGGGGCCTTCGGTGGAGCTCCCTATGGAGCCACGAAGCGTGTGAGGGGTGTGCTGAAATGGGCGCGGGGGTGCATGTGGACGGTGGCACTGGGGCCTTCGGTGGAGCTCCCTATGGGGCCACGAAACGTCTGAGGGGTGTGCCGAAATGGGCGCGGGGGGCGCATGTGGACGATGGCACTGGGGCCTTCCGTGGAGCTCTCGATGGGGCCACGCAACGTGTGAGAGGTGTGCCGAAATGGGTGTGGGGACCGCATGCGGGCACCCCGACTAGAGCCTTCGGTGGAGCTCCCTATGGGGCCACGAAACGTGTGAGGGGTGTGCCGAAATGGGTGCGGGGGGCGCATGTGGACGGTGGCGCTGGGACCTTCGATGGAGCTCCCTATGGGGCCACGAAACGTGTGAGGGGTGTGCCGAAATGGGTGAGGGGGGGCGCATGTGGACGGTGGCGCTGGGGACTTCGGTGGGGATCCCTATGGGGCCACGAAACGTGTGAGGGCTGTGCCGAAATGGGTGTGGTGACCACATGCAGGCACCCCTACTAGGGCCTTCGGTGGAGCTTCTTATCGGGCCACGGAACGTGTGAGGGGTGTGACGAACTGGGTGTGGGGCCAGATTGCGGGCACCCCCACTATGGCCGTCGGCGGAGCTCCCTATGGGGCCACGAAACGCGCGAGGGGTGTGCCGACATGGGTGTGGGGACCGCGCGCGGGCACCCCCACTAGGGCCTTCGGTGGATCTCCCTATCGGGCCACGAAACGTGTGATGGGGGTGCCGAAATGGGTGTGGAGGGCGCAAATGGAAGTGGCACTGGGGCCCTCTGTGGAAACCCTTTTGGGGCCACGAAACGTTTGAGGGGTGTGCCGAAATGGGTGCGGGGGGGCGCATGTGGACGGTGGCGCTGGGGCCGTCGTTGGAGATCCCTATGGGGCCTCGAAACGTTTGAAGGGTGTACCGAAATGGCTGTGGGGACCACGTGCGGGCACCCCTACTAGGGCCTTCGGTGGAGCTCCCTATCGGGCCACGGAACGTGTGAGGGGCGTGCCGAAATGGGCGTGGGAACAGATTGCAAGCAACCCCTACTAGGGCCTTCGGTAGAGCTCCCTATGGGACCACCAAGCGTGTAAGGGGTGTGCCGAAATGGGTGCGGCGGACGAGTGTGGACGGTGGCACTGGGGCCTTCGGTGCAGCTCCCTATGGTGCCACAAAACGCGCGAGGGGTGTGCTGACATGGGTGTGGGGACCGCCTACGGGCACCTCCACGAGGGCCTTCGGTGGAGCTCCCTATGGGGCCACGAAACGCGTGAGGAGTGTGCCGACATGGGTGCGGGGACCGCATGCGGAAATCCCGACGAGGGCCTTCGGTGGAGCTCCCTGTAGGGCCACGAAACGCGCGATGGGTGTGATGACATGGGTGCGGGGACCGCCTGCGGGCACCCCCACGAGGGCCTTCGGTCGAGCTCTATGAGGCCACGAAACGCGCGAGGGGTGTGCTGACATGGGTGTGGGGACCGCCTGCGGGCACCCCCAGGGCCTTTTGTGGAGCTCCCTATGGGGCCACGAAACGCGCGAGGGGTGTGCCGAAATGGGTGTGGGGACCGCCTGCGGGTACCCCCACTAGGGCCTTCGGTGGAGCTCCCTATCGGGCCACGAAACGTGTAAGGGGTGTGCCGAAATGGGTGCGGGGGGGCGCATGTGGACGGTGGCGCCGGGGCCTTCGGTGGAGCTCCTCCCTATGGGACCACGAAGCGCGCGAGGGGTGTGCCGAAATGGGTGTGGGTAACGCATGCGGGCACCCCCACAAGGGCCTTCGGTGGAGCTCCCTATAGGGGCCACGGAACGCGCGAGCGGTGTGCTGACATGGGTGTGGGGACCGCCTGCGGGCACCCCCACGAGGGTCTTCGGTGGAGCTCCCTATGGGGCCACGAAACGCGCGAGGGGTGTGCCGAAATGGGTGTGGGGACCGCCTGCGGGTACCCCCACTAGGGCCTTCGGTGGAGCTCCCTATGGGGCCACGAAACGTGTAAGGGGTGTGCCAATATGAGGGGGGGACGGGAGGAGGGGGAGGAGGGGGGTAGGAGTAGGGGAGAAGAGGAGAAGAGAACGCGGGGACCGTCACTTCAAAACGAAGACCCAACATCACAAGATGGTAGGAAAAATGCCCTGTGACGTACCCAACCCATTTGTATCATGGGAAACGAGGAGTTGGCCGAAACTTGCACGGACAATCAAATTGCAGGATCCGTTGTTTGATATGTAAGCTACTTGGGACACGCGCCAATGGAATGATGCGCAGGAGAACCATACAAGAACGAGGGGCGACAACTACAGGCTCGAAGAGGACATGGGGAGTCGGGAACGAAGAGCAGGAGAAAGACGTGCGGGAAGCCCACTGTGCTGGGCCCCCCAGCAGGCCTCGAAAGTGGCGACAGTTTCACAGATCGCAGCCCCCCAGGGATGGCGAGGTCCCATTTGAATCCGCCGTGGGTACCCACTGTGCTGGGCCCCCCAGCAGGCCTCGAAAGTGGCGACAGTTTCACAGATCGCAGCCCCCCAGGGATGGCGAGGTCCCATTTGAATCCGCCGTGGGCCACTGTGCTGGGCCCCCCAGCAGCCTCGAAAGTGGCGACAGTTTCACAGATCGCAGCCCCCCAGGGATGGCGAGGTCTAATTTGAATCCGCCGTGGGCCACTGTGCTGGGCCCCCCAGCAGCCTCGAAAGTGGCGACAGTTTCACAGATCGCAGCCCCCCAGGGATGGCGAGGTCCATTTGAATCCCCGTCCACTGTGCTGGGCCCCCCAGCAGGCCTCGAAAGTGGCGACAGTTTCACAGATCGCAGCCCCCCAGGGATGGCGAGGTCCCATTTGAATCCGCCGTGGGTACCCACTGTGCTGGGCCCCCCAGCAGGCCTCGAAAGTGGCGACAGTTTCACAGATCGCAGCCCCCCAGGGATGGCGAGGTCC
Organism: Prorocentrum cordatum; assembly: GCA_963575745.1. Classification (NCBI taxonomy): domain Eukaryota; class Dinophyceae; order Prorocentrales; family Prorocentraceae; genus Prorocentrum; species Prorocentrum cordatum. The sequence continues at coordinate 233,275 of CAUYUJ010016373.1, read as the reverse complement.
CATTTGAATCCGCCGTGGGTACCCACTGTGCTGGGCCCCCCAGCAGGCCTCGAAAGTGGCGACAGTTTCACAGATCGCAGCCCCCCAGGGATGGCGAGGTCCATTTGAATCCGCCGTGGGTACCCACTGTGCTGGGCCCCCCAGCAGGCCTCGAAAGTGGCGACAGTTTCACAGATCGCAGCCCCCCAGGGATGGCGAGGTCCCATTTGAATCCGCCGTGGGTACCCACTGTGCTGGGCCCCCCAGCAGGCCTCGAAAGTGGCGACAGTTTCACAGATCGCAGCCCCCCAGGGATGGCGAGGTCCCATTTGAATCCGCCGTGGGTACCCACTGTGCTGGGCCCCCCAGCAGGCCTCGAAAGTGGCGACAGTTTCACAGATCGCAGCCCCCCAGGGATGGCGAGGTCCCATTTGAATCCGCCGTGGGTACCCACTGTGCTGGGCCCCCCAGCAGCCTCGAAAGTGGCGACAGTTTCACAGATCGCAGCCCCCCAGGGATGGCGAGGTCTAATTTGAATCCGCCGTGAGTGCCCACTGTGCTGGGCCCCCCAGCAGGCCTCGAAAGTGGCGACAGTTTCACAGATCGCAGCCCCCCAGGGATGGCGAGGTCACATTTGAATCCGCCGTGGGTACCCACTGTGCTGGGCCCACCAGCAGCCCTCGAAAGGGGCGACAGTTTCACAGATCGCAGCCCCCCAGGGATGGCGAGGTCAAATTTGAATCCGCCGTGGGTACCCACTGTGCTGGCGAGGCCCCATTTGAATCCGCCGCGAGTGCACACTGTGCTGGGCCCCCCAGCAACCCTCGAAAGGGGCGACAGTTTCACAGATCGCAGCCCCCCAGGGATGGCGAGGTCCCAGTTGAATCCGCCGTGGGTGCACACTGTGCTGGGCCCCCCAGCAGGCCTCGAAAGTGGCGACAATTTCACAGATCGCAGCCCCCGGCCGCGGTGGGTACCCACTGTGCTGGGCCCCCCAGCGGGCCTCGAAAGTGGCGACAGTTTCACAGATCGCAGCCCCCCAGGGATGGCGAGGTTCCATTTTAATCCGCCGCGGGTGCACACTGCGCTGGGCCCCCCAGCAGCCCTCGAAAGTGGCGACAGTTTCACAGATCGCAGCCCCCCAGCTGGCACGCAGCGACGAGCGAGGCGAAAGGCAAGGGGGAGAAGAGGGGCGGGAGGGGGCGGGAAGGAAGGAAGGAAGGAAGTGAGGAAGGCGACGCGCGAGCAGTGCTCTATTCAAAACGAGAACCCAACGCAGGAGGGTTGGGAAAAAATGCCTGGCGAAGGACCGAACCATATGCAGCTGTGAGCACCCTCGCTGTATGCACCACATTCGGAGGAGCTTCTTGTAGGGCCACGAAACGTGTGAGGGGTGTGCCAAAAATTATCCGGTGGGCGCATGCGAAAGCAGCCACTTGGGCCGTGGGTGGAATTACCTATGGGGCCACGAAACGCGTGAGAGGTGTGCCAAAACAGGCGCGGTGGGCGCATGCGAACGCAGCCACTGGGGCCGTGCCGACATGGGTGCGGTAGGCGCGTGCGAACGCAGACACTGGAACCTTCAGTGGAGCTCCCTATGGGGCCACGAAACGTGTGAGGGGTGTGCCGAAACGTGCGTGGGTGACGCATGCGGGCGGTGGCACTGGGGCCTTCGGTCGAGCTCCCTCCCTATGGGGCCACCAAGGGTGTGACGAAATGGGTGTGTGTGACGCATGCGAGCGGTGGCACTGGCGTCCTCGGTGGAGCTCCCTATGGGGCCACAAAAGGCATGAGGGGTGAGCTGAAATGGGCGTGGGTGACGCATGCGGGCGGTGGCACCAGGTCCTTCGTTGGAGCTCCCTATGGGGCCACGAATCGTGTGAGGGGTGTGCCGAAATGTGTGTGGCACGAAACGTGTGAGGGGTGTGACGACATGTGACGCATGCGGGCGGTGGCACTGGCGCCTTCGGTGGAGCTCCCTATGGGGCCACGAAATGTGTGAGGGGTGTGCCGAAATGGGTGTGGGTAACGCGTGCGGGCGGTGGCACTGGGGCCTTCGGTGAAGCTCCCTATGGGGCCACGAAACCTGTGAGGGGTGTGCCGAAATGGGTGTGGGTGACGCATGCGGGCGGTGGCACTGGGGCCTTCAGTGGAGCTCCCTATGGGGCCACGAAACGTCTGAGGGGTGTGCCGAAATGGGCGTGGGTGACACATGCGTGCGGTGGTACTGTGGCCTTCTGTAATGCTCCCTATGGGGCCACGAAGCGTGTGAGGGGTGTGCCGAAATGGGTGTGGGTGACACATGCGGGCGGTGGTAATGTGGCCTTCGGTAAAGCTCCCTATGGGGTCACGAAACGTGTGAGGGGTGTGCCGAAACGTGCGTGGGTGACGCATGCGGGCGGTGGCACTGGGGCCTTCGGTGAAGATCCCTATGGGGCCACGAAACGTGTGAGGGGTGTGACGACATGTGACGCATGCGGGCGGTGGCACTGGCGCCTTCGGTGGAGCTCCCTATGTGGCCACGAAACGCGTGAGGGGTGTGCCGAAATGGGAGTGGGTAACGCATGCGGGCGGTGGCTCTGGGGCCTTCGGTGGAGATCCCTATGGGGTCACGAAACGCGTGAGGGGTGTGCCGAAATGGGTGTGGGTAACGCATGCGGGCGGTGGCACTGGGGCCTTCGGTGGAGCTCCCTATGGGGACACGAAACGTGTGAGGGGTGTGCCGAAATGGGTGTGGGTGACGCATGCGGGCAGTGGCACTGGGGCCTTCGGTGGAGCTCCCTATGGGGCCACGAAACGCTGTACTGGGTGGTTGAAACGCAAGGAGGGAGGAGGGAGGAGGAGAGAGGAGGAGGAAGGAAGGAAGGAGGAAGGAGGAGAACGCGGGGACCGTCTCTTCAAAACGAGGACCCAACACCACAAGATGGTTGGGAACTACACTGGATTTCGAAGCGATTTCAGCCGTGGCGACGAGAGCCCCCAGGAGGCCCGAATAGGCGAGAACGAGGGAAAGCCATGTGGACCCTGCCACTTGGGCTTTCGGTTGAGCTCCCGATGGGGCCATGAACCGTTTGAGAGGTGCGCCAAAATGCGGCGGCGCCGCCATGTGGACCCTGCAGCTGGGACCTTCGGTGGAGCTTCCTTCAAGGCCACGAACCGTGTGAGGGGTGTGCCAAAACGGGTGGCGGTCCCCGCATGCGGACCCTGCCACTGGGGCCTTCGGTGGAGCTCCCTGTGGGGCCACGAACCGTGTGAGGGGCGCGGCGCTGACGATGGCGATGGCGATGCTCATGATGATGTGGATCATGACGATGGCGACGGTGATGACGATGATGACGCTGACGATGACGATGACGAGGCGGATGGGAAGAGGAAGGAGGGGGAGGAGGGGGAGGAGGAGGAAGAAAAGAGGAGGAGACGCGGGGCGCTGGCTCTTCAAAACGAGGACCCGACGCCACAGGATGACTGGGAACAACACAACCGTTAGACGCCGACAAAGAAACAGCGAGCAGCAACAAAACAGGAGGCGGGGGCGCCTGCGCGGCACCTCTCAGGGCCGAGGCCATCGCGGGCGGCGCCGCCGCCTGCTTTGGTCTCGGCGGCGACGCCTCTCGGCCCGAGGCAGGCCCGGGGCGCCCGCCAATCTCGGAGGGAGAAGGACACACCTACACGTCCGCGCGCGCGCGCCGAGAGAGGGCGTGGGACAGCGGGGGGCGAGGGGAGGGCCAGAGGAAAGAAAAGCCATGAGGACGAGGCGACCTGCCCGAACGAGCGGCACGGCAGGACGCACAACTGCGAGCGCAAGAGGGAGGGAGGGAGGGAGAGGGGGCAAGCATGGTGCCGTCGCGCCGTGACTGACACCCTACCCCTTCCACCCATCCCTTCCCATTGCGCTTGAATTACCGGCTGGTGAATCCTAGATGACCACGACCCTCCAAATGAGGGCGCAGGTGATTTAGGGAGATCGTTATTCCAACTCTGCGTTGAATTCGGGGAGTGTCTCACTGCTCCTGATTGATAAGCACCACCTCCGCCACTCGACCAGCCGCCGGCCAGGAACCATGAGCGGCCCAAGGACTACCCAAGAGGATCCCAAGACGGAAGAGCCCCTCGAGGTCCAAAAGGCGGCCCATATAGGTCCACAAGAGGGAATCCAAAAGCACCAGTCGGCCCGACATCACTCTCAGACAGCCCAAGAAAGCCCCAAGAGGCCTCAAAGAAGACCCACGCGGCCCGCAAGTAAACCCAACGGAGCCACAAGATGACCCAAGTGGGCTCCTTCCCCAGTATTCCCCGTGGTTTCCCCAGGCGCTGGGTGAGCACCTGCAGACCTCTGGCATGGCCACTCCTTCGCTCAACAGTTCACCACTCGGGCGTTTCGAGGAAGGCAGGAGGCGGCGACGATTCGACAAAAGCGCCCTCGATAAAAAGAACTACTTACCGACACACTGCCAGTGAGATTGTAAGCCAGCATGTATGATGCATAAGATGTACGTTGCCGCTGCATGGAAGGATTGCATCTGATATGCATACTGCGAGGCTCGGAGACAAAACGATCACGCAGACGCGCTGTCATCACAAGCCCTGCAACCACTCGCCCTGTCCCTACCTTCCTATAGTCAGGTGGATATTGGTGCTAGTGACATTCCGAACGGTATTTTTGATGTAGGAAAAAACCAGGCCGAAAGTTGATCTCTTGTGTGGCAAGACTTGGATCCATTTGGATCCCATTACTTATGTGCAAGAGTCACGTTGGCCACGTGGGTCGATTTTGCTGGTCGTCTGGATTCAATGTTTGGGGCCCGGAAGCCTCCTGGATCAAATTTTCTTGAGTGATTATATAATACTGGTTGAAACTTGGGTCACAGGGAATTCTAAGCCAATGCTATGATTCTAGGGGAAGGGGCGGCTGGGGCGCAACAGCATGCATGTGGCTGGGGTGCAACAGCATGCACTTGAGTTTCGGTTGCTGTTCGGCTTCGGTGTGGCGTTGGAAGACTGGTTCCCTCTTTCGACGACAGCCGAACATACAAATGTAGCACAGCAGCGCCAAGGCCGTAAGATACCAGTGGCCCAGCGTCACGGTGCGGGCCTCACGCAGGCCGCACGTGGGCCTCACGTGAGCTACTGCATTTGTTCTAGCATGGGCCTCACATGTTCCAAAATCCACCGGCCCCCTTGTGGGGCCACCAGGCAGTAGGCTCAGGGATTGCTGTTCCCAACACCAGCTCCAGTTTCCAGTTTCCACTGTTACAGTTCTGCTGCTTGTTGCTTACTGTTCCTTGTTGTAGACCGCGCGAGGGAGGGGAGCCGAAAACCGCCTTTGTTAGCACCTCCCAGAAGAGGTCTCAGAATTTCTGGGGGGGTCGAAATTGACACCCCTCACGCAGATCGGCGGGGTCAGGGTCGCAAAAACCATGGGATGTGCCACATGTTTTAAATGGATGTTTTAAAATTCGGCGGCACCCCTCACGCAGACCGGCGGGGTCAGGGTCGAAAAACTAATGGGATTTGCCACATTTTAATCAGTAGCACCCCTCGCGCAGACCGGCGGGGTCAAGGTCGGAAAACCCATAGAATTTGCCACATTTCTAAAATCCGGTAGCACCCCTCACGCAGATCGGCGGGGTCAGAATCGGAAAACCCGTTGGATTTGCAACATCGGTGGCACACCTCACGCCGATCGGCGGGGTCAGGGTCGGAAAACCAATGGGATTCGCCACATGTCTAAAAATCCGGTGGCCGCCCTGAATCAGATCGACGGGGTCAGGGTCGAAAAACACATGGGTTTTGCGAGATGTCTTGAAATTCGGTGGCACCCATCACGCAGATCGGTGGGGTCAGGGTCAAAAAAACACATGGGATTTGTACATTTCAATACTTCGTTAAAAAGTTGCTTGCACAGCGTACGCGAGAAAGCTCGAAATACAACACCGAATTCAACAATATTATCAGAATAGCAGCTTGTATTACCGATTACTTATCGTCTTCTCGTGAAGTCCCGACGCTGCTTCACGGCGGCACCAAGGCCTCATGATTTCGCTGTCGCATTGCCCATTATCCGAGAGAGGGGGCCGGCGGCAGGGGGCAAAGCCCTTACGGATAAAAGGTGCTGCAAAACGTTAAAACCCTTCTTTGAGCAAATGCGCCAATTGCCGGGCCCACGCCTGGCCACTGACAGTTCACGAGCGCGCGTGGGGAACGGTAGCGGCGACGAAGACGTTGCGCCCGCAACTGTGGCAGGCGCTCACTCGAGGGGGCAGTTTCGAGCCGCATCCCTCCCCTCCCCCCCGATACTCCCAGTGTTCCCCTTCCTCCTACCGCCTCTCTTTCCCCCCTACCAAGGAAAAGGGGGAGACGTGGTCTACACAACTTTTTGAAGAAAAAATTGCATCAAGCGTTGAGGAACCAATTCGCGCGACCCCCTCCGCTCCCAGCCTGAACGAGCGTTCCTGGAAAAGCGGGGCCGGAACAAGCTACAACCAAACATCCGGAACGCAATACTTAACAATAGTAAGGCCGGGGAATGAAGGGGAGATTTAATTATTTCCGGTTCGGCTGCTATTGTCAAACAGCTTTTCTTTTGAGCGTCCGAAAGATCGCGTCCTTTGTTTTCGGAGGTGCTCAGGACGCCGCTTGTGCCCCCCCCACCCCACAAAACAAATACTAGAAAATATACACCTGATTGCACTTGACAGAGACGAGGCGATGTTTCAACAAGCCATTGCTCACTCTCGTTCATCATCCTATCCGATCCTCGCCCCTGGAAGACAAGCAACAAAAACAACAACCTTGCGGAGGTCCGCGCAGAGTTCTCTTGGTTCGGCGCTGGACCCCCTTCCCCTGGCGGGCGGAGCGCGCTACAGGCGGCGCCTGAGGCGTTGCCAGGGGGGGGGCATCGCGACCCAAGAAATGCGCGCGAACCTACGAAATATTGTGATAATGTCATCTTGTGCCATTCGATTCCTGCTCCCCGTCCCCCTTCAGTCCCCTCCACCTCCCCTCTGCTCCTGGCGCGGCGGGGGGCAGTCGGTCTTTCCGCCCCGCCGAGCAGCCACCCCCTGACCACCAGGTGCATCGCGTCGACCCGGTAGGCGACCGCGACGCCCAGGAGCCCCGCCCGGGGCGCCCCCGCCAGCGCGCCTCGCGCGCCAGCTCGTCCGCCAGGGCCGCCGCCGAGGCCTGCGCGGCCTCGCGCCCGAGGGCGGCGCGGAGCTGCCGCGCCGCGGCGCGGTGCAGAGCCGCGCCCAGCTCCGCGCCCCAGCGCGCGGCGAGCGCGCCGGCGGCGGCGGCGGCGGCCTCCGGACCGTCGCCCAGCAGCTGGGCGCGCCCGCGCGCCAGCCAGCGCAAGTGTTTCAGCGCCGCCGGCCCGCGGCGCCCGGCCGTTTCCAGCGCGAGCGGCAGCACCTGCCAGGGCGCCCGGCTGGCGGGGTAGCGAGCTATCTCGTGGCTCTAGCCCTCCCGCGCCACGGCGCCGCCCGCGTCTGCCGCCGCCGCCAGGGCGCGGGCCTCGCCCAGCACGCTATAGCGGACTGCGACATCCGCTAGCAGCCGCGGGCAGCCTGCCCGCTGCGCCTGTTAAGTCGAGCAGCGCCTCCTCCCGGCGGGTCTGCAGCGCCCCCCCCGCAGGCCCCGCAAGGCCCTGCAGGCGGGGCGTCAGCGTGGCCGCGCACTGCGCAGCCGGGCGCCGTGCACGACCAATGCCAGCGGTCCCAGGCCGGGACGTGGACCTGGCGCGCTCTGGAAGCCGCACTCGGCGCGACTGCGCTCCCAAACGCCCTCGACGCCCCGGCTGCGGGCTTTCGCGCCTCCCCCGCAGGCGCAGCGGAAGGCTGCGCGCCTTGCTGCAGAGGGGCCGGCCGCAGGGCTGCCCGGCGCGCGCGCCAGTCCGCGGCCGGTTCGGGCAGCGGCTGCTGGGCGGCGCGAGGCCCCAGCCGAGCAGCGCCCGCGCCGTGCCCAGGTAGTCGTAGCCCCCCAGACGCTGCCCAGGCCCGCCGCTGGCCAGCCGCCAGCCGGCCGCGCGGGGGCCGCCGCAAGAGGAGTCGCGCCCGGCCCCCGGGGCCCAGATTGCTCAGCAAGGCGTCGCGGTTCTTCTTGTCGAGCCCACGCGTGAACATTTTCTGGGCTTTCTCCCGAGGCGCCCGGGCGAGCTCCCGCCCGGGCGGCAGCGGCGCAGCGCCCCCCCCCCCCCCTCCCCTTCGTCGGGGCCCAGCCTGGGCATCGCGGCCAGCGCCTCCCGGCGGGCCGCGGCCAGAGGCAAGCCAGGGGCGCCCAGGTCCGCGAGGCCGAGCAGGCCGCTCCTCTCGAGGGCGCCAGCCAAGCGCCCAGGAGCCCGCCCAAGCCGCCGGGGCCAGTTCCTCCTGGCGGCGGAAGCCGCGCCCCCCCAGTCGCAGCGGCAGCCAGGAGCGGGCGCCCTGCGTCTCCGTCTGGGGGCCCAAGTGCACCAATTCCTGGTAGGCCTCCAGCGTGGCCGCGTCGCAAGCGGAAGCGGCGGCCCGCGCGGTCGCGGGCGGGTTGGCGCGCAGCAGGTGTACCGGGAGGAGCGCCGCAGCGCTGCTGGAGGAGCCCGGCCGCCTGCGCCGCCGGCAAGCTCGGCGAAGCCAGTCCGGGCAGCTCCGTGAGCTTCCCAAGCAGCGCGGCCGCGCGCGCCACCGCCTCGGCGCAGCGATCGGCGGCATAGCCTGGCGTTCCCAAGTCCAAGCGGCGCCCGTCCGTCGCGTCCGGCAGCTTCCCCGGCAGCAGCGGCTCGCCCAGCGGAACACCCACCAGCGCGAGGCCGCGAGGGCGCCACTGTTCCTCGAGCCTGGCTGGGCACGGCGAACGCGGGGACCAGGCCTGCGTCTTGCGCGGCCGGAGCTCAAGGCCGAAGGTGCCCAGGGCCTCCTGCGCTGCCGGTGCGAAGGCGGCAGCCAGCTCAGGCGGCGAGAAGACGATCACGTCGCCCAAGTAAGCCAGGACCCAGACGTCGTCGGGCGACACCCCCCGGGCAGTCGCTTCCGCGCGCAGCGCCTCCTCCAGCGCCCGCCAGCGTGGGCGCAGGCGAACAGCAGCGGCGCCAAGGGGCCCCCCTGGCCCACCCCGCCCGTCGAGCGGAGCCTGTGGCAGGTCCCGCTGCTGTCCTATAAGTAGTACTGGGAGTGCCGCTGGCTGAAGAGCTTCGCGAGGGGGAGCAGCCCCCGCGCCGCGTCCTCCAGCTCCGCCAAGCAGCGGGCCCTGTTCGCGGTGCAGCATGCGTTATTCGCGTCGAGCGCCGTCAGCACCAGGTAGGGGTTGCTTTCGGACAGCGCTCGGACCGTGTGAGCGAGTAGCTCAGTCCCTGCCTTCGCCCCAATTACGAACTGCTGCCTGCCCAGAGCAGTCGCGAGGTCCCCTTTCAGCAGCGTCACCGGGGCCCCCCCACCCAGCCGGCGGAGAATGCTCGGGGCTGCAATAGGGCGGACCCCGTTGCCTGGCTTGCGGAGGGGCGTCAGTCTTGACAGGGCCAAGGCCTCGGCTGCGCTCTCTGGCAGCATGTGGCGAGGCAGTCGCAGACCGCGCAGAGAGCCTCTAGCGCGGTGGGCTCGGCGAGTGCCGCCCGCCAGTGCTCAAAGCGGCCGCCGCCGACCGCGGCGCCGCTGCCCTTGGGGCTCCGCTGGAGGGCCCGCTTGAGCTCCGCGCGCGAGAGGGGCGAGGCCGCCGCCGCCGCCGGCCCCGGGCGAGGGTCGCGAGCTAGCGCTGTCGCGCCGCGGGGAGCAAGCAGCTCCCGCAGCTTCGTCGCTGTCTCCTCCGTGGGCGGCGCCAGGCCGGGGCTCGCCAGAAGCGCCGCTGCCCGCGAGCATTCTTCAGAAAGGGCCCGGCGCACCACCTGGTCGGCAAGGCGGCCTTCGTCGTTCGCGCCGTCCTTTCCTGCTTCCCGCCGGGCCCGGGCCACGCTTCGAGCGGCCCCTCCGCGCCTCGAGGAGCTCTGGAAGAATGAGACATGATCTCTTTCTGACTTGTTGCTCTCCGAAGGCCGGGCCAGGGCGCACGGGTGAGCGCCCGGTTTGCAACGAGCGCACCCTGGGATTCCCTAGCGATATTGCAGTTCCTGCCAGGCGCCGCGCAGAAGCTGGGAGCGCCGTTGCCGGACCAGGCGCGCTCTCTCCGGGGGTCGCTGTCTGGCTGGCACCGCCGCCCCGTGTTTCGGCGGATCGGCGCGGCGAAGAGCAGTCGCTCACTGAGCAAGAGAAGTTTCCACGCCCTCGTCCCCGACATGGATGCAGATTGTTGGGCGGCCCTGGATGCCATTGACACCTCGCGGGCGAATTCGCGCAGGACTGCCCCACTCTCCGGTTTGTCCCCGGGGGGCCCGGACGGCAGCCGCGCAGGCCAGCGAAGCGGTCTGCCGGGCGCGGCAGGGGCGGGCCTCTGGGCAGGACCTGCGCCGCGTAGCAAGTCCGGCCGCGCCGGCCAGTGGCGGGGCGGCACGGCCGTCGCGCCCAGCTCCCCAGCGCTGGCGGCATGCGGGGGCTGATGGCCCAGGCCTCCAGCCGCGTCTCGGGCGGGGGCGGCGGAGCGGCCGTCCGGGCCACTCGGGCGCACGCCTGCCGGGCGTGCTGCGCCACACCCGCGGCAGCAGGCGCGGGCCATGTCGTTCGGCAGGCCGTTGCAGCGGCGACAGTGCAATTGCTGGCCCCGCTGCTTCAGGGCGTCGGCCCCGTTGCGAGTTCCCGCCGCGCGAAGGCTGGCGGAAAAGCGACCCCAGCAGCTCCATGGCCAAGGCACGCCTGGGGGCGCGCTGTCCGCTGCGCTGCCGTCGTCGTTGCACTGTCTGCCATGCGTCCATTCCCTCCCATGGACAGGGGACGCAACAAATACGAAAAACAATGAATACATAAAAATAGTCAGGTTTGTATCCCGCTCAGAGCGGTTGCCAGACGGGGGGCGCCACCCTGTCCAGCCAGACAAGCGCAGAGACCGCAGCGGCCGCTCGCCAGCGCGGCCGCCCCAGCTAGCAGCCAAGCAGGCAAGGCCACAGGGCAATCGCGCGGCCGCCGGCGCGGCAAGGGGCGGGGAGAGCCGGGGGGGGAGCGGCGGGGGGGGACCCCTTGCTCCTCCTCCTCCTCCTCCGCCTCCTCCTCCTCCTCCTCCTCCTGCTCCTCCTCCTCCTCCTCCTCCTCCTCCCCCTCCTCCTCCTCCTCCTCCTCCTCCTCCTCCTCCTCCTCCTGCTCCTCCTCCTGAACGTCGCCTGCAGCGGAGCCACCACCGCAGGGGGCGTCTCGGACGCTCGTCGCGCCGCCAAGCCGCTGCGGGTGGCGCCGAACCTGCCCGTGGACCCCCACACCAAACGCCTCCACTCGCCTCGCCTCGCCTGCACCCTCCATCCCGTCGTTCCTTCCCCTCCCGCCCCCTCCGTCCCCAGAAAGACAAAACAAAAAAGAACTGCGCTGAACGATGCATACTTCTGGAGGCCCAAGCGGACTTCCTGGGTCGGCAGTGGCCCCCCCCACTTTCTGGCGCGCGGAGCGCGCCAGGCGCAGCGCCCGAGGCGCCGAGAGGCTGGGGTCCAGAGTAGACCCAAGAAACTTGCGAGGACGCAAGAAACCTGCGCGGACCTTCCTTCTCCTCCCTCCGCGCCCATGTCCCCCTCTCCCTCCTTGCACATCCCTCCTTGCTGCCCTGCACGGCGATAGGAAATACCAAAAGTATCCCGGCAAAGCAACCTGACAGCGATGCGTAGGAGCATATCTGGAAGCATTCCCCTTAAGATTCAGATGAGAATCCAGTTGTAGAATTTTGCTGTTCTCGCAGTGGTAGTCGCATTCGCGATGACAGTCGCAGTGGCAACAGGCAGTCAGCCTCAGTCAGCCTCAGCCTCAGCCTCAGCCTCAGCCTCAGCCTCAGCCTCAGCCTGCCTCAGCCTCAGCCTCAGCCTGCCTCAGCCTCAGCCTCAGCCTGCTTCAGCCTCAGCCTCAGTCTGCCTTCAGCCTCGGCCTCAGCCTCAGCCTGCCTCAGCCTCAGCCTGCATCAGCCTCAGCCTCAGCCTCAGCCTGCCTCCTCAGCCTGCCTCACCTCAGCCTGCCTCAGCCTCAGCCTCAGCCTGCTTCAGCCTCAGCCTCCTGCCTCAGCCTCGGCCTCAGCCTCAGCCTGCCTCAGCCTCAGCCTCAGCCTAGCCTCAGCCTCAGCCTGCCTCAGCCTCAGCCTCAGCCTCAGCCTCAGCCTCAGCCTGCCTCAGCCTCAGCCTCAGCCTCAGCCTCAGCCTGCTTCAGCCTCAGCCTCAGTCTGCCTTCAGCCTCGGCCTCAGCCTCAGCCTGCTTCAGCCTCAGCCTGCCTCAGCCTCAGCATCAGCCTGCCTCAGCATTAAAAATGTGGCCCGGGAATGGTGTTCTGGGAACTCGAAGACCACGAAGTGGCCTACAGTTGGCTCCGGGCATTCAAAATCATGCCCAGGAATGGAGTTCTGGGAACTCGAAGACCACGAAGTGGCCTACTGTTGGCTCCGGGCATTCAAAATCATGCCCAGGAATGGAGTTCCGGAAACTCGAAGACCACGAAGTGGCCTACAGTTGGCTCCGGGCATAATCATGCCCAGGAGTGGAGTTCCGGGAACTCGAAGAACACGAAGTGGCCTACAGTTGGCTCCGGGCATTCAAAATCATGCCCAGGAATGGAGTTCTGGGAACTCGAAGACCACGAAGTGCGTTAATGTTGGCTAAAAAAAGAGCCCCCGGCATCCTCCCCCGGATCGCGCCCAGACCCCCCTGGGGCAGAAACCTATCAGTCTTCGTTGTTAGGTAATGATTCCTGCCTTGTGTCCCTCGGATGCATGTCCTACCTCCCGCAAAGGCGGGCAGGTACAACCAAGATGATCCACACGCCAACGGCTTGTTGTTTCTCATGGCGCGCGGCAGAGGGACGCGGCGGGACAGATCAAGCACGATAATCCCGTCGCCTATGGTCCTCCTCCTCCTCCTTCTCCTCCTCCTCCTCCTCCTCCCTCCTCCTCCTCCTCCTCCCTCCTCCTCCTCCTCCTCCTCCTCCTCCTCCTCCTCTCCTCCTCCTCCTCCTCCCCCCATCACACCGCACTGTCCCTCCTCATCCATCCTTTTTCCTCTCCTCCTCCCCTCCTCCTCCTCCTCCTCCTCCTCCTCCTCCTCCTCCTCCTCCTCCTCCTCCTCTTCCTCCTTCTCATCATCATCCATCATCCACCACCACCACCACCACCACCACCACCATCATCATCATCATCATCATCATCATCATCATCATCATCATCACTCCTCCTCCTCCACCTTCTCCTCCACCTCCTCCTCCTCCTTCTCCTCCTCCTGCTCCTCCTCCCTGTTTCCTCCTCCTCCTCCTCATCATCCTCATCCTCATCCTCATCCTCCTTCTCATCATCATCACCATCATCACCACCATCATCATCATCATCATCATCATCATCCTCATCAGCAGCAGCAGCATCAGCAGTATCATCATTATCAGCAGCAGCATCATCATGATAGGCAGCAGCAGCATCCTCATCAGCATCATCATCCTAATCCTCATCATCACCATCAGCATCATCAGCAACAAATCATCATCATCATCATCATCATCATCATCATCAGCATCAGCATCATCAGCATCATCATCATCATCATCATCATCATCATCATCATCATCATCATCATCATCATCATCATCATCATCATCATCATCATCATCCCTCTCATCATCATCCCTCTCATCATCCCTCCTCCTCCACCTCCTCCTCCTCCTCCTCCTCCTCCTCCTCCTCCCCCTCCTCCTCCTCCTCCTCCATTCCTTCTCTTTATGAACAACTCCTCCCTGTTGCATCCCGAGACGTGTCGGTAGGGCGGGCCAGGCTTTCGCCTGAGACTTCCTCGCCATGCATGATCCTGAAGCTTACAATGTGCCAGAGATTCGCGGCTGGAGGGCGGGTGGTTTCCAAAATGTCGCTCTCGCCTTCGCGCCGCGCACATTCGTCTTAAAAGTTTGCAGGGGCTTCACGGATGGAGGGCGGATCGTTTTCAAAATGAGCCTATCACCTTGGCGCTGCGAACATGCGTCCAAAAAGATAGCAAGAGCTTCGCGGGTGGAGGACGGTTCCTTTTCAAAATATCTCTCGCCTTCGCGCCGCGCTCATGCGTGCTAAAAGTGTGCAGGCGCTTCACTGATGGAGGGCGGGTCGTTGTCAAAATGTGCCTCTCGCCTTTGCGCGGCGCACATGCGTCCCAAGAGTGTGCAGGAGCTTCACGGATGGAGGGCGGGCCGTTTTCAGAATGTGGCTCTCGCCGTGACGACGCGCACATTCGTCCGAAACGTGTGCAAGAGCTTCATGGATGGAGGACGGGTCTCTTTCAAAATGTGCCTCTCGCCTTCGCGCCGCGCACCGTCGGCCTGAACGATTACAAAAGGTGTCATTGATGGGGGGCCGGTCTTGTTCAAAATGTGGCTTTCGCCTTAGCGCCACGCGCAATGGTCTAGAAGTGTGCAGGAGCTTCACCGACGGAAGGCGGGTCGGTTTCAAAATTCTCCTATCAGAGCTTGCCTCTGTAGGGATCCTAGCGGATTCATATGGTCAGGTGAACTTTGCCGCCGATTTCCGCGGCCCGCCCGGGTGCCCGGGTGCCTTATAGCCCTACAGCCCTATAGCCCTAGAGCCCTAGAGCCTTATAGCACTATAGCCCTATGGTCCTATAGCTTTCTAGCCCTGTAGCCCCATGGCACAACAGCCCTATAGCCCTATAGCACAATAGCCCTATAGCCTTATAGCCCCATGGCCGTGTAGCCTTATAGCCCTATAGCCCTTCAGCCCTAGAGCCATATGGCTCTATGGCCCAATAGCCCTATAGCCCTATAGCCCAATAGTCCCATAGCCCCATAGCCCCATAGCCCTATAGCTTATAGCCCCATAGCCCTCTATCCCAATAGCCCTATGGCCCTATAGCCCGATATCCCTATAGCTTTATAGCCCTATAGCCCCATAGCCCTATCGCCCTAGAGCCCTATGGCTCTATAGCCCTATAGACCTATAGCCCCACAGCCCTATAGCCCTATAGCCCTATAGCCCTACAGCCCTATAGCCTTATGACCCTATGGCCCCATAGCCCTATCGCCCCATAGCCCCATAGCCCCATAGCCCCATAGCCCAACTTTCCTATATCCCTGTCGCCCTATAGCCCTGTAGCCTTATAGCCTGATAGCCCAGTAGCCCTATAGCCTCATAGTCCTATATCCCTATAGCCCTACAGCCCTATGGTCCCATAGCCCTATAGCCCAACAGCTCGATATACTATAGCCCTGTAGCCCTAGGGTCCCTACAGCCTTATTGCCCTATAGCCTTATAGCCCTATAGCCCTATAGCCCTTCAGCCCTATAGCCCTTTGGCTCTATAGCCCTATAGCCCTGTAGCATTATGGCTCCATAGCCCCTATGGTTCCATAGCCCTATAGCCCCATAGCCCCATCGCCCCATCGCCCGATAGCCCAATAGCCCCATAGCCCTATAGCCCTAGAATGACTTTGATTGGGGCATTTCTCTGGTATCATATGGTTTTTGTTCCTCTTTACCGTGCACATTCGTCCTAAAACTGTGAAGTGCAACAGCTTCGAAAAGTTGCTCTCGCTTGGGCGCCGCGCACATGCGTCCTGAAAGTGTGTAAAGAGTTTCACGGATGGACGGCGGGTCGTTTTCAAAATGTGGCTCTCGCCTTAGCGCCACGCGCATTCGTCCTAAAACTGTGCAAGAAGTTCACCGATGTATGTTTCTCGCCTTCTCGCCGCGCGCATTAATCCAAAAAGTGCTTAAGAATTTGACGAAGGGAGGGCATTCCTTTTCAAAATGTGGCTTTCGCCTGAGCATCGCGCACATTCGTCGCAACAGCGTGCAATAATTTTACGGATGGAAGGCGGGTGGTTTTCGAATTGTGGCTCCCGCCTTTCCGCGCGCACATCCGTCTTAAACGTTTGCAAGAGCTTCACTGATGGAGGGCGGCTCTTGTTCAACTTGTGGCTCTCGCCTTAGCGCTGCGTAAATTCGTCTTACAAATTTACAACAGCTTAACGGTTTCTTATGGTTGATTTCCCCAGAGTTGCTTTCTGGCGCCGAAGTAAATTGTCAGGGCACAAAAGTTAAGCTGATTCGATGTGTTGAAATCCTAGGAACGTTTCTCTGGCGGGATGCAGGAACGTCAGAGCGCAACAATAAAATTGACTTACGACGATGAAGTCGCAATAATGGTTTAAGCATGAGTGAGGACTCCTGAAGTGTTGTCTTTCAACGGGGCACTTCCAGCACTGAAAATCAGTTTTCGGCGAGAGGAGTTAATTGCAACATCTTGCATGCGTCTCGGCTCTACATTTGTCTTTGTGCTCCCCCCTTCTCCTCGGGCGGGGGGGGCTTTTGGCCCTCCCCGACGCCGCCTGGCCTGCTTGGCGGCGACGGCGGCCGCGTGCGGAAGCCGGAAGTGGCGGCCCGCTGCAGCGGCATCGCGGGCAGCGAGGCATGCAGCGAGGTGTTGGGCTTGTCCTTCGTCGGCGAACTTTCCTCCTTCTCCGCACCCGCCCCCGATCGAGGAACGAAGATCCAAGTGTTTCGTGATTGTGGCCCTTGTGGAGCCAAGTCCCTCGAGCGGCCCCCAGAAGCCTCCAAGGTCATCCGGGGACCTCTGGAGAACTCCGAAGACCTCGTGAGAGGGAGGGGGGTTCAAACCCCCCTACCCTTGGGCGAGCAGACGACAACGACGACGGAAACGACGACGACGACGACGAAGGACGAACGGCGACGACGAAGACAACGACGACGAAGGACGAACAGCGACGACGAAGACGACGACGACGACGCGGGCGGGGCAATAGAGCTGGCGGGCGGGTCGGGCAGGCGGGACATTAAAGCAGGCGGGCACAGGAGGGACATCAACTTCAGCCCTGACCAGCATGCAGCACACATTGATCCAATCTCTCGTCCGTTCGAAGGGTCGCTTTACCCTTTGGCCAGCAATGCGGCACCTCCTGCGGATCACTATACGGCAAAAATAAAGCCTGGTAGAACCGCTATAGGGAAGGTATGAAGCCTGGCAGAGTCGCTGTAGGGAAGGTATGAGCCTTGGTAGGACCGCTATATGGAAAGTATGGGGCCTGGCTGGTTCGCTATAAGGAAGGTATGACGCCCCATGGCTACTACTACCACTGGTACTACTGCTTCTACTACTATGACTACTACTCCTACGACATGCACTACGAGCACCTCCGCTACTACAACTACAGCTACAGTTACAGCTACAACTACAACCACAAATAAAAGTAGAGCTACATCTACAACTACCCACTACTACCACTACTACTAATAATATTATTACTTCTACGCCTACAAAAACTACTACTACTACTACCACCACCACCACCACCACCACCACCACCACCACCACCACCACCACCACCACCACTACTACTACTACTACTACTACCCACCACCACCACCACCACCACCACCACTACTACTACTACTACTACTACTACTACTACTACGACTACTACTACTACTACACTACTACTAACACTACTACTACTACTACTACTACTACTTACTACTACTACTACTACTACTACTACTACTACTACTGTACTGCTATACTACATGCTACTACTGATGCTACTACTACTACTACTACGAGACGACGAACGACCGACGACGACTATACTGCTACTACTACTCACGACTACGACTTACTACTAGTACTACTACTACTACTTACTACTACTACTACTAACTTACTACTACTCCTAATACTACTGCTTACACGCCTATATCCTAATACTACCACCACACCACCACCACCACCACCACCACCACCACCACCACCACCACCACCACCACTACTACTACTACTATTACTTACTTACGACTACGACTACTACTACTACTACTACTACTACTACTAGTACTACTACTACTACTACTAC